>ML675690.1:7682299-7801289 GCA_007922155.1 Mesoclemmys tuberculata
GTGAGGAGGCTGAGCAAGGAAGGGTGGTGTGGAAGTGGGGAGGGGGGAAAGGGACGTAGCAAGAGGTGGGGCCAAACAGGATGGAGGAGTTTGGAGTGTGGGCGGGGCCACAGGTGGAGGTGATGGAGTGTGGGCGGGGCCACAGGTGGAGGAGAGGGGATAGGGAGCTAGCCTCCCTGAGGGGACGCTTCAGTCGCTGCCCATAATAGTACATCTCAGCCATCCTTTTTGAGAGGGGCCATTAACTTCTCTGTCCTGGGGCCTGGAATTGCTGTCTAAGGTCCTGGATTAGCAGAGTTATGAGTTTAAGCTCCTGTGCTCGTCTTTTGAAATTGTGATGCAGGTTTCCTTGGAGGATGAGGACTAATAATCAAACATGGAGTGATTGCTTTGTGAAAAGTGTTTGCCTACAAGTAATAGGGTGTTTTTGTCTTTCATGATTTTTCTGTGTGAGTTCTTTTGAGAGCGTAGTGATTGTCTGGTTTCACCCATATGGTTGTTCTTGGGACATTTGATGCACTGGATGAAGTCCACCACATGTTGTAATGTATACTTAACAATCAGTCCCATCTTGTTTTGAGCTGTGACCCTCTAGTTATCTTTTCCAGACCTGAAGAAGAGCTCCGTGAAGCTCAAAAGCTTGTCCCTTTCACCAACCAAAGTTGGTCTAACAAAAGATATTACCTCACTGACCTTGTCCCTCTCATGTCCTGGGACCACCTACAACAACACTGCTTATGAGAAATGGCATTTAACATGTATTTTTAAATTACTGCCATCAAGCACCAAAATGGCATTCAGTTCACGAACATGTGAACAAGCTAAAGAATGTCCTTTGACAACATGCTTCTTGTGAGATCAAACTTGTAAAACAACACATCCGTTTCAACATCCAATGTATCACCTTATTCCCTTGCTTTTTTTGTACTAAAGATTTAATGTTGAGAGGATTTTTTTCCCCAAGGTGACATAAATATTGGAAATACAGAAGAAAATGTGACTTGTTCATTCTATAAGAAATATCTCTATGATAGTTCTTCACTTAGCAAATTATCAGACTGCAGAAATGGAGCAGATAAGGAAATGAGAGTTTCATTAAACAGCAGTTTGCATCTGACTTTAAAGCAAGAGCAGACTTTAGACAGCTGCCTAACACAAAAACATGTCTAGATTGAGTAGGAGGCATGAGTAGATGCCATGTAAACAATAATAATCATAGAAATAGTTGCAAATACACATTCTTAAATGAGAAAACATAGAACAGTGACAATGGAATAACAAAATCCAGGATTCCATTTTTTTTCTTTTTCAGTGATTTATGGATTAAATTTGCTTACTTCACAAATAAAAATAATGTTCCTCTAACTTCTAATGCTGCAAACTAGGCTCAATAAATAAAACTATGCTATTATTCCTCTTCTGTTATTAGTAATAAAGATTTTGCAATAAGAACTTAGTTGATGAATTTCTTGATAATAAACAAGAAATAGAATCCATATAACAGAATCTGTCTCTTATGAGTTAAGGTAAGGAGATAGACTCAGATAAATTCAGGAAGCAGACTGGCTGACTAAGTAGTAACATTGTTATATTGTCTCTTGTCTGCCAGTAACGATACTTTTAACATGGGCCAAAAGTCAAGATAACCTGTTTGCATTAAAGGAAGTAACAAAATAACAAGTAGGGAAGTCTCTGCTGACATTTTTGTACCTATCTCATTCCTGAAAATTGGAAGTTTATTTCATAAAAGGCTATGTTATAGCTATACCATGGAGGTGGGAAATGTATTTGAGAAAACACACAGCAAAATGATCTAATTAGATTAGATTAGAGACCAGAAACACAGATTTTAGAGCTGGCCAGCAAATGGAATTTTTCCCATGGAAACTTTGAGGATAAAATTGCCATTCAAAATTCTTCAGATGGGAAAATTCAGAAAATAGAGGAAAGTGGTCCTCCACCCTCCCCTCACACACACACACGCACACACTCTCTCTCTCTCTCTTCCCCAAACTTTGTTAGTGTTTGCTAAGTTTTTGCAGCTTGGGAAGCAATGAGAAAATAATGTGAAAGTGAGGAATGCCCTGCTGTTCTTTCCCTGCACGGAAGGCTTTCCATGCCTCTTAACAGTGGTATCATTTGTCTGTCCACACCCTTTTATTTCCGTTATCTTCTCTGGAGATAGGATGACAGAACCGAGCACAGGTGAGGGTGTACTATTGCTATAACATGACATTTTAATATTTTCAGTATTTTTGGTCAAATTCTTTATACTTCCTAATGCTGTTTTTTGATTGCTGCTGCATGTTGAGCAGAAGTTTTCAATGATGGCCCAAATGGAACAAAGCAAATAATTGATTTTTCTTGTCAGTGGCTGTGTTGAAAAAATATTGGTTAGTTTTGAAAGCAAATTATTTTCTCAGTTTTTTCTCACTGGTGCAAAAACAACAATCAAACAAACCAACAAAAAAAATTATTTTGGATCAAACAAAATGTTTCTTTGAAACAAAAGTATTTTTTAGGTTTTCATTACATTTTGGGGTGTCTAGTACATACTTTGAAATTTTTTAAAGAAAACATCATTTCAAAATGAAAAGTTAAATTATTTCATTTAAAAAATGTCAAAAGAAAACATTTAGACGTTGTTTAGTTTAGTTTAGTTTCATATGTTTTCAGCTAATACTATTCAACAGATTTCACCTGAATTTGCAAATGATTTTGGTCATACCAAAATGTCATTTTGAGCGAGTTAACTATTTGACCAAAAACAGTCACTCAGATCTAGGCTCAGGGTTGTTTTCTGAATGGTTTCATGTAATTTAAAATCCTGAAATGACTTCAGGAGTTAAAATTGTTCCTGACACTGTGCACTACTTTGTATTGACCAGCCTTGCATTCCAGTTTCCATCATGTTTCCCTAGCTTTAAATCCTTCTGAAGCTCCTCATGGTCGTCTTTAGTCTTGACAAACCTAAATAACCTTTTGCCATGTCTAGAACTGAATATTTATTGTGACTGTTTTGTATCTATTAGCCAATTTCTAATCCATGTCAAGAGGCCTCATAGTGTTAATTTAATTATTGTGGCTAGAGACTGTGATCTTGATTCTGATACAGCATACTAGTGTAGCGGCATTGACTTCAGTGGAATCACATTGATTTTACACAAGTATGAAATCCAGAACAGGCCTAATATTTATATTAGGGTTATTATCTATCCATACATAGGGCATCCACAAGTTTCTACCATTTATTTTGAACGTGTTCTGGTCTTTTCATGATTCTGAGTGTGACACTAATGGATTGGGCTTCTTTTTCTATTGTTCTGTGTAAAGTTTCTCTAGGTCACCCTCTTCTCTGTCTAGGTGGTGTCCACATTATCATTTGAGGTGGAAGTTGTGTTGGTGGAACACTTAAAGTGTGTTCAAATGTCCATTGTCATCATCTTACCATGTTGGATGTTTTTGGTTGGTTTGATCTACTTAGAATTTCTGATGCTGCAAGAAACTCTTTGCAATATTGAAGATCTTCTGAAGCCATTTACTTTGGAATGAATTGATTTTCATATCAATTTTTGTTGTAGATTTTCATGACTCTGCTTTATTAAAGGAGGACAGACATAATGCTGGTATTAAAAATTTGTATTTTTGTGTCAGAACTAGTCATGTTACTTTTCCCAATCTTTCAAGTTTATGAAAGTTGTTTGCTGCCTTTGATATTTGTTGTTTGATTTGTTGGTGTCAACATCATTGTACATCTCATACCCTAGAAAGGTAAAATGATTAACTGCTTCTAATGTTTCTCCTTTTACTCTGAGGGTTGTTTTGGGGACATTGATAGCCAAATGTTTTGTCTTCCCCTTACTGATGAGCAAAACAACTTGTTTTACTGTGTCTGATAAAAGCTGGGTCTTTTCTTCCATTAAGTGATGCGTTGGACTGAGCAGGACAGCTTCATCAGTGAAAACAAGGTCATCCAGTTGTGCTTTATCATGTGTCCATAAAATTCCTTGGTTGACTTCTGTGTTTATTTTCTTCACGATATAGTCAACGACCAGCGTAAATGATAGTGGGACCATAACACAACCTTGCCTTACTCAGATTGTCGCTGCAAACCATTAGCTGTGTTTTTGGTCATCTCTGGATGCATATTTGGCATTATCAGATAAATCCTTGATGATTTTAATTTATTTTTTGCTGCTATTTGGTAGCATGCCATAATTTTCGAAAGACCATCTCAGCGTACACTTGGAAATCTACAAACTGTATCACAAGGGCCACTTGCTGCTCCACGCTTCGTTCCATAATATGTCTGAGAACAACAATATGGTCTGCATCTGCCTCTCCAACATTGCAATTTCTGCTCCCTCTTTGTTCTCCAGAATCCACATTTTTAAAATGTGGTTTAAAACATAAATGCTCCTATATGGCTAGCTGAATTACATAATTGATAACCTTGTACAACTGTGCCTTTAATTTTTACTACTGGCTGCCAGCCAGCTTACAAGTATGTGGCTTCCAACTGCCTACTGAGGATCTGCCATTGCCACAACTACTACTAAGTTCTTGAGCTCCTGACACCAACATAGAGGAGGAGTAGCTGTGCCTTCCCCTGCTCTCCACATTATACGTTAACCTGGTCTAAAAGCTGAAAGCAATATCATTACCGAAGTGCCACTGGAAATGCCACTGAACATACATGATCTCATTTGTGTTAGTAATGTATTATATTTTAGCTCTTCTGAGAAGCCATTGACTTTTACATAAAGCATGAAACTCGTGATAATCCAAATCCCAATACAACCATTTTCTTCCGCTTTATAGTTTACCCTATCTGTGGACAATTTCTAACTAAGATTATCTCTCCTTGACAATTTATTGCTGACCTTTGCTAATCTCCATAGTCGTGCTGCTCGGTGCAAATAATTATAAAAAAGAATCCTGGAGAGTTACTAGTTACTTCCCATCCATGCTCCCCTCTCAAAACTTTTTAGACTATGGCACAACTGCTCCTCTCCAATATTACAAGAAGCCCTAACATTCTGTAATGTTTGTGGTGCCCAGCAGCTGAGGTGACAAGATGGAAACCAGAAGCTAAAGAGTTGTCCATTCAAACTGTGCATGAATAAATGCACATTTGCCAGGCTCATCTACTTGTTACAGGAGTGTGAGTAAAGCATGCAGTATAATAAACATTACATGTCTGAGGCAAAATTATGATTCTTTCTTACATATATTTTTTAATCAACCAAAAGATTTTTCAAATGAATTGCCAGGTTAGACAAAGATCATGAAATTAAGTGTTCTCATCAGATAGATGCTATGTCCTTAAATACATATTTACTGAAATCTTTTTGAAACCCCACTAGCTTCTAATCTAGAGGGAATAATCATTGATATAAAATACAGATTCAACTACAAAGAATAGTTCAAGAAAGGTTTTTAATGTTACTAAAATTATAGAAGAGTCTAATAGAAAGTTAAGTGAAGCAACAGCCTTTCTTTTCCCTAAATTGATTTAATTTGTTGTGTTTAAATTAAAACTATTTTTCTTTGTTTCTTTACTGTCTCCTTCTGTAAAGGATTATTTATAGCTGTGTGTGTATGTACAATTCTTAGTGCTAGTAGTCTGCTTATTAAAACTTAGATGATTTAAGTATTTCCTTTTATAGCTTCCCAGTTATTCATGCCTAGTTTTCTAAGCAAAAATAAGTGTGATATTCTTGGTAGGTTAGTTAAGAGAGTTTCTTCTCAGCAAATTGAGAGATGTAGAAAGTAATTGTTACTTATTTACCAAATACCTGAGGCAAACTGGAAAAGGTTAACATGTTACAATGATTACAGTGGAATAATAATTGATGTAAATATATATGATCACTAAACTGAACTACCCTGGGTTATAAATTGTATGCCATTGCATTCATTGAGCTTCATTCTTCCATAGCTTTGCACCTTGTACAGTCATGCACTTATTTGTAAAATGAATGCAAAACAGTACTTAATTTTGGACAGTTGTCAATTACCTACACCTGGGACCTGACTCACTACTGTATTAATTTAATTTTCTGTTGCTGTCACCACTGATGTCAGCAGAGCTGTGCCGAAGTAAAACAATAGTGGATCCAGCCCAAAGTGTAGAAAGCTACAGAGAATCAGGCCTAATGCGTTTTGTCCAGACTTACAGCAGTATAGCTGACATCAGAATCTGGCCATCTCCCTCTGAGCTCACGTTTCTTCACAGATCCATTGCTCAGGAGAACTGTCCACAACTGTTAGAGCCACCTCAGAAGGATGACAAAGCCATTGAGGGAAAACCCTGTATAAAAGATTTGAAAGTCACACACATCTACTCA
This sequence comes from Mesoclemmys tuberculata, assembly GCA_007922155.1. Taxonomy (NCBI): domain Eukaryota; kingdom Metazoa; phylum Chordata; order Testudines; family Chelidae; genus Mesoclemmys; species Mesoclemmys tuberculata. The sequence continues at coordinate 7,688,650 of ML675690.1, forward strand.
AGACTTTGAATCTAGATTTTTCACAGAATGTAGAACACAGCCCAAGTCTGAGCCAGTTTCCTCATCAATGCTCTGCTATAATATATCTTGATCCTAACTTGGAAGGCCATTTTCTAAAGGTGCGAGACTAGTTCACACACTCTGGCTCATCCATCAGTGGCCTATCAATAGGGGCTGCCAGCAAAAGTGTTGATTGGTCTGTGTTCCAAATGCAATGCAATGAGAAAATCATAAAAACTGGTGATGTGCTCTCACAAGATTGATAGAGCCAAATTCAGTTCTGGGGTAAGGGGAAGCAAGTCAGAATGAAGTCAATTACATAGTGGCCTGCAGATTCATCAGTCAAAGAAGAAGCAGGACATGTTACTATTGCCAAGCACATTGTAGGAAGTACAGATGTCCTCACAACACCCCTGAGATGTAGGGAAATGCTAATATCTTCATTTTACAGATGAGAAACTGAGGTACAGAGAGGCTAAGTGAATTACTTCCTGTTTTATCTTGAGCTGGGGGTCAACCAGGGGATTGAATCTGGGTCTCAGAATCCCAGACTACCACCTTTACCACGATACCATCTATCCTCCATTTCTCACTATTGTATGTTAATAGCAATTTAAAAAATAAGACAAAATCCTTTAATTTTTCTATACCAAACTGTGAGCATTTCAGAGCAGCAAAACCCTTATTAGATAATATACATCCCAAATAAATAGTCTTTTTTTACAGCAGTTCTGTGCTCTGAATGCGATGCATCCCTGCTGAGACATGCAGCTATTTACTCCTCAAGGCGCTGTAGTTTGGTGACCAATTTTTTGTTGTTGTTGTTGTTTTAGTGTATTTGATTTGACTGGTATTGAAATTGACTGAAGGGCTGTTTTCTGAAGTTTTAATGTGTTAATGTGAGTCACTAAAGAAAGATGAGCTTCGTGCACCTTTCCCTTTCTACAGTTTGAAACCAGAGTAACTTCACTAGAGTCACTCCTGATTTACACAAGTGTAAGCGAGAGAAGACTCGGGTTCAAAGTATTCTTCTGACCTTTGGTGGAATACTAAAGATGAGCATGGAGGGAGAATTAAAGGTCAAATTGTCCTCCAGTGTAAATGGGCAAACTTCATTAAAGCCAACAGAGTTGCATCAACTAACACCAGCAGATAATTTGGACTAGAGTTCCTGTCTGCTATGGACATTGAGGTTCTTATGCTACTTTAACGCAGGAGTATTTTACCTCATTGTCCTCGTCAAATCTTCCCCACCATTGAGTACCCTATTGCCACAGTCTCACCCCATGAGAGATTGCACATCGTGTGTGTGTGTGTGCGTGTGTGTGTTAAACTGGTTGAATTTTTGTATGTTTGTAATGTGGTATTTGACAATTTTTTTGGTCAAAATAGGCTTTCTATCAGAAATGTCCAATTTTAATATTTTGGTGTTTTGTATAAATACCTGAAAAATTTTTAAGAAAAATTGCAGAAAAAAATCCCAACCAGCTCTAGTGTGTAGGAATGTGTCCAAATCCTGAAGTCCTGGTTCAGTTTTTACTCAGTTCAAAGCACACTCTCCCTTTTAATATGAATGTTGCCTTATCGAGTAGCGCTAAGGACTCTAGGATTTGACCCCATAGTTGGTAAAGTACTTTGGATTTTTTATGATGAAACTGCTTTATTAAACATGAAACATTGCTCCTGATTCTCCTCTTGCTAGCCCCAGAGTAAAGTAGGAGTAACTGTGTTGAAGTCAATGGAGTTACACTCGATTAAGATTAAGTTATGGGTCAGAGGGCTGAACTTTACCTCAAATTCAAGGTGGTTCAGAACTGGGATTAGTAGTTGGGCCGAACATATTGAGTCATCTGAGCCACAAAAATCCAATTTGAAGCCGAACTTCCCCAGAGTTTGGTGGGGAGGGAGGAGATTTGCTCTGGGGTGGCTGTTCAGACTCATCACTAGTTATGATAACAAATGATAAACAAGTATAGGGAACAAAAATGGATGTTAATGGCTATGAGATTCGGGTGACTGGCAAATGCATATGATTGGGACTCTGTGTAGAACACAGCAGACAGAAAAAAAACTTAAAATCATTGGTTTAACATGAAGTGCCTTTTCTTGACGATGGAAATTCTATAGTGGACATGGAGAGCTGTCATAAGATGTGAGATGTATCTTGAGGCCAGCAATCTGTCTATGCTTCATGAAGAGATGAGCTGGTAATTTGCAAAACCATAGAAGCAGGAACTGTCTGTCTTTTGGTATGCTCTGGCATATACAGCAAGTAGGTAATAAAATGCTGAAACGTGTCAGACTTGTGTATTGTCTACCTTACAGTTACCTACGTTTGCCTTTGGAATGTCGACAACAGCATAGAATTACCATTAAAATTTACACTTATCATTCAAGCTATTTGTCAAATTGATCTCCCTTTAGGTAAGGAGCTGTTTTAGTGATTATACGTTCCCTTAAAAGAGACATCCTTTCCTCTCTAAATTCAGTAATCATAGTTTTTTTAATGAAGTTGGAGCAGTCACTCCTAGCTAAGAGTCCTATATGCCAGATTTTATCTTCTGTCTCTTTAGACAGAACACCAACCACTCCTTACATGGCAATTTGAGTATTGGACTCTTTTTCTTTGCATCTTTCTAGTTACTGCTCTTTCTGTAATGAAAGATACAGTGATTGATGTGATAGGATGAGCTGGGGTACCGTAAATCAAGAGGAAAGGCTACAGAATAAAAGCGGCATAGCTAGATACAATACAAATCAGCGAAGCCGTGCATTATTTTTGCTGTGTCATCACAAGACAAATGACAATGTGCAAATGAATCAGGAAGGCGATAAAAAAGAGTGGTGTTTTTTAAAGCTGGTCATGTTGCTAATGTAATTTGGAAGGTGTGTCAGAGGAAAGACCAGGAGTCACTTGATAGCAATAAAATTAAGTCCCAGTTCAGCACAGTACTTGAACACGGGCCCAACTTTGAATACTGCATTTGAAGTCAACAAGGAATGTTTAAAGCTGGGTACAGATCTTGTCAAATCAGGACCTTGATCTATGATAAATAAAAAGTAGTTCTATCTTTCTGCTCAGAAAATAAGTATAGATTCTGAGAGTGATCTTCTTCCTCTTGAATTGACAAGGCATTGCTGCAGTGCAGTAATAAACTTTACTGTGGTGTTTTCTATGTTCCTGATAATTAGATAGGAAAATGCTGTAGTAAACTTAACTGCAGCATATAGTACATGTATAAATGTACCCTACAAGAGTACTCTGACTATCAGTTAACATCTGTAAAATGCTTTGAGTCCCACAGATCAAACTATCATAACTGCCTCCACAACTTGTCCATTTTCAGGGCTGGTGTGAGAGGAGGGTATCCATTGTCAGCTTCTGATTTTTAAATTGAGGCAGTGCTTTACATACTGTAGCAAAAATATCATCACCCTCAACACGTCCATGTGTTAAGGTCAACACCTTCACAACCAAGTCAGAGAGCTCCTACAGAGTATGGTATGGCAGGTCGTTTATGCTTATGTTTGCATTCATGCTATCACAAGGTAGATTAAATCATTTTAAATTTGAATTACATGAGCGGGAGAAGTCACCTTTCTTGCAGTCCTGGAGGACTGTCACTAAATGTAAGGGTGGAAAATATCTTTAAGATGGAATAGTACACATTGCAAAAGCAGTACTTTTCAAGTAAAATTTATAGATCACCAACGAAAATAGTCTGTAGGAAATGGAGCATCATCCTGACCTCTTCTACCTCTAAAATAATGTTAGTCAAAAGTCAGATGCTTTCATAATGCAATAACGGATTTGTTTTCATTCATCAAGAATGATATCCTTCCTACTGACCTATCCCCCTTAAGTTTCAGTGTTTTATTGCAATAATCATCTCTTCCTGTACTAAATTGCTGCAAACTGTTGTTTTACACTGGTAAACAATCCTTGTGTCCATTCTCAACAGGTAGCTGCACTTCAGGGGTGGGTAGTATTATGGTCTTCTGGTCAAGACACTGCGCTGCGACTCAGGAGACCTAGGTTCAATTTCTGGATCTGCCACAGACTTCCTGTGTGACATTGGGCTAATCAATTTATCTATTGGTGCCTCAGTTCCCTCTGAATAGTGGGAATAACAACACTTTCTGTCCTATCTATTTAAATTGTTCGCTCCTTGGGACAGGGCCTGTCCCTTACTATGTGTACGTACAGTGCTTAGAACAATGATGTATTGCAATACAAATTGTAATATATACTCCCTTCAGCCCTATGAATTGTGGCAATCCAAGTTAAATTCTAACTGCTCTGTCTTCTACATCAGTAAAATTTGTCACTAAGATGGAGAAAGAACGTGGCTGGTTAGTTGGTGGTTTTCTTGGCTTTGGCTTTTCTTCAGATCCTAGACTGAGTTTGCATCACTGGCGGATTTTCAGCAATAATAAACGAATGTTGTTAAGTGCCAAGGAGGGTGCATGATGCTACCACAGAACATAAAGAAGACACAGTACTGCCTCCAAAGAGCTTTCACTCTAAAGGCCAGTTTCCATGCCTGACCACTTTTTAACATGGGTGTAGTTTCGGGGGCAGAGGGGCATGTTGCCTCCTCAAACTGAAAGCCTTGGGCAGGCACAGAGTGGGAGTCGAGGACATGGGCCAGGGCTGCTCTCAAGCCCCCCAGCCCTCTGCACAGGGCAGGTGGAGGGTTGGGGTCTCTCCACAGCAGGCTGAGCTCTCTGGTCATCTCTCACCATGGCCTGGTTCTGACTTACGGCCTGGCCAAGGGCTGAGCTCATGGTGGGGAAGAGGAGGAGAGAGGGTTGTGGCCAGAGAGTGGGCCGGGCCCTCAATGACCTCGTACTTCTACCGAGGTTCTAGCACTGTTGCTTGGCCAGTGCTGTCCTTGTCCATGTCACAGTTTGAGATTCTCAGGCCAGAAGGGACCATTGTGAACATCTTGTCTGACATCCTGTATAACACAGGCCATAGATCTTCCCCAAGATCATTCCGAGAGCTCATCTTTTTAGAAAAAAAAAAATCCAATCTTGATTTAAAAATTGCCCATGATAGAGAATCATAACCCTTGGTAAATTGTTCCAATGTTTAATTACTCTCACTGATAAAATGCACACCTTATTTCCAGTCTGAATTTGTTTAGCTTCAACTTCCAGGCATTAGACTGGGAAAGCATAGGGTCCAGAATGCATAGCAGCCAATAAGCTCAGGGGAATACTGAACTTACTGTCTACCTACTCCTCTGAGGGGGTATGGTATGGAACCCTAAAAAGTTTGGGGGGCAAGGAAGTGGGAACATGGCTCCAGATCTCTCTAGGGGGTGTGTGGGTGTGGGTGTGAGAGAGAGAGAGAGAGAGAGAGATTCCACAAAGTGGTGTAATAACAGGTGTTCTGCATGCCCGGTTGCTTCCTGTGACAGAATGTCTCCCAGTACTTACACTGACAGCACAATCAAACCCTAAATAAAGACGTCACAAATTGCAGTGGCAGTCAATAGGGAAAGGAGGGGAGTTGGTTGCTGTACGTATGGTTACATGGGTTATTTTGTACATTCCTTGTTCCATGAGATGAGCTTTACAACCTTTATGTAATTCTTTTGATCTTTTCTTTTTGTATGCGGAAATGCCTTTGTGTGTGTGTCAAAATGCGAGCGTGTATGCCATAATTGTGTAACCAAACTAATAACTCTTAAATGTAAGATGTAAACTAACGGCTTTCTCTGCCACAGGAATACTTCATTTCCCCCCTCCTTCATTCTGACTGTTTTTGAGTCGGTGAAAGGTGCCTAACGGTCAGGCCTGTAAATGCTTGCAGCATGATTAGTGGCCAAGCTAGCATCCTTCAGAGTTACCAGTCATTTTGCCTTTACCTCAACCTCAAGGAACGACCTTCAGAGCAAGGTGATAGTGTAGCCTACCTGCTCAGCCACTGGCCTCTCTTCATTAGCTTTAGTCGTGGTCACGATTATGTGGATCTCTTAGCTCTGGAATGTGACTCTGACCATGTGGCCATTTTACATGGGCAACAGCACCACTGTCCAAGAGTGACTACTTTGGCTCTTGCATTGCCATTTGCATTGTAATTAAGGCAACCTAAGCCCTGGTGTAAACACTGCTGTGGCATTACTAGCATAGATATACCTGACCACATTCCTTTACTGTGTATGAACAAGAGACGTAGAACTGACAGGCTCCATCACCAATTAATCAGTCACCAGCAAGGCATTAAAGTTTCTTCATAAACATCCCCTTTCATAAGAGAGCAGATTTTACACATTTAAGGTGACTGGTAAAAGAAAATATGGGTCCATACCCATTTTTTTTTTCCTTTGGCTTCTCCATAATAATACATAAAGGGCCTGAGAGGCTTTTTTGCTTTTGTTTTTTCTCACTTGTCCTTTTCATAGCACGCTAGGAAAAAATATGATGGGAGTGCATGATTATATTCCATTACTGACAAAGGTATTGCCGTGCTATCTGCTTCTGTGGAAGGGAGGGAGAGTTTCTGAGAAGCATTGCTCTAACAATAATAGCATCTATAGCCATGGAGGGCAACTCAAAGCCTTCTTGAAACTGGTGCATCTGTTGAGGGCAAGATGAATTCCTCATGGCTTTCTGTGAAAGGCTTGGTCAATGTAAGACTTCTGTTAACTTCTGAAAGCTTCTTTTTACTGGTCTACAAGACTTTGTGGAAAAAGAAAAAAAATCTTCCATTTGAATTGGGTCTTTTAGGTTGCATAGAGTTGATGAGGACTAATTCTGCACCAAAGTTTACATGTAAAGGAACAAAAATATGATGATAGATTTTGTTCATGTAATCAGATGAGAAATAATCCCAGCCAACCACAGGGTGGCCAGCCCCTTTAAAATAAGCAGGTCCAGCTCCTCTGTGCTAGAACAGGTGCCCCCAGTTTGGCCAGTTCAGAGAATGGGCTTGGCACCTGCACCTCTACAGAGGCAGACTGCCTACCATAATCCCCTGGACACGGAAGCTGTAGGAACCTGCTGGGGAAAAAAGGGTCTCCAAGGAGAAAGCCTTGGGAGGTAATGATTAGATAAAAGAGCAGAAAAGACTCTTACAATACATCCTGAAGCAGGAAGGACTAAGAAAGGCAAACTGGAAAATCCTCTTAGCATTGTAAAGCAGGGTGGGTTGAGGATATGTTTTTGCATTTTGCCTTTGTCTGGAAAATAAAACTGTGCCTTGGGTGTGGGCTGGAGACAAGTCACCATGTCTCACACTTGTTAGTAAGTCTACGGCTCAGCTCAGTTGGATTATTAAACACGTCTTCATTTTCTTCATTAAAATCTTGCCTAGAAATCTCTTGAATTCACTTATCCCCACATCAGTAATAACATCCTCCAAAAATTTTTACTCTCCTTTGAGTGTAATACTCATGTCTCAGCTCTCTAGAGCCAACGTTCCTGGCTGTTTTATTTGCAGTTGTTCTCCACAAGTGTGAGGGGTCACTTGGCATGCTATTCTCAGTCGTCTTCATCAATGTTTTGTTGCTAAATTTCTTCTTCCCTCTGCTCCACCCCACCCCCACCAGAGGGGAGAAAAAAGCTCTCAATTTAAATCTCCAAAGCCTGGTATTTTGGTGCTTTATATTGTCTCCTTTGAAAGATGTTTCTCCTTTCTGTGTATGGTGAGGTGGCTAATTAGTGGGTACAACACCAAAGCTTGGGTTTATTTGGAACCTTGTTATTGCAGCAGGACCACAATCTTCTTTGATTTCAGTTTTGTTCCCCTAAATATAACCTGCATCCTGTTTGCTTTTCCAATGCAGTTTTCATTGAGCTGAGGCTTTAGGGATTTTTCAATACTAATTCCCAGAACCTCTTTCTGGTCAGGTAGGCTACAGCAGGTTCCATTTTGAAGATGTCTACTCTTTTTTTTAAAATTTTCTATTCTAAGGCTCCTCATTCTTCTCTTTGTAATGCTGAAAGCCATGAATGCCCTAGCTATTTATTAAACCAAGAAATTAAATTATCTCAGTCCCCTTTTGTCTTTGGCTGCATTATACTTCATTCTCTTTTTAATATCATCTTCAAAACTCTGAAATCTGACAATGAATCCCATCACCAGGCTGCGTACTTCAGTCATGACTGTCTCCAGAGACTATGCTGGACTCTGTAGTGTCTCATTAGTATAACTGTTCAACTGGAAAGGGGATCACTTATAGAGATGTGTGTACACATATAATATTAATATGTATATATGCATAAGTTAATACATAAAACACACTTATGCAGCTCATCTAAGAACCTCAGAACACTTTGCAACCATTAATGAAGCTTTATAGCAACCCTGGATGATGAGTGAGGAGCAGGTAATTAGTAGTATGTCCATTTTACAGATGGGCGTATTGAGGTTGAAACTATTGAATGACTTTCCCAAAAGGATACAGCGAGTGTCAGAAGCAGGAATAAAACCCAGGGCTTATTAGCTTTATGTACATAATTCCATTGCTTTCTGGGACTATTCATGTGCAAAAAATTAAGCACGTTCCATATTTTCAGAAAGCAGGAACCTAGGAATTGCCAGACTGGCTCAGACTCAAAGTCCAGCAGGTCCGGTATCCTGTCTGCTCGTGGCCAGTGCCAGATGCTTCAGAGGAAGATGTGACAATCTCACAGTAAACACGTGTAGGATAAACTGCCTTGGCCCAAGTAAATCTCATCGTGATCTGTAATAATTAATTATTAGCTTAAACCCTGAAACTCAAAATTAAATATCCCTTCCAAAAAAGTTATCAATGTATAACTCTGAATATTCTTGATATCCATGTAATTATCTAATCAATTCTGAACCTTGTTAAGTTCTCAATGACATCCCATTGCAATGAGTTCCACAGTCTAAGTACACATTGTGTGGAAAAAATACTTCCTTGTGTAATGAGACAATGTATGTCTCATATATACTATTATCTTGTATATTTTGATCATTTCCCCACTTCATCTCCTTTAAAAGGTAAACGGTCCCAATATTTTCAGTCACTCTTCATCTGAGAATTTTTCCATTACCTTGATCTTCTCCAAAGTCTCTGTAGTTCTATAATAGCTTTTTTTAGGTCACGCAATTAGCATGGCATTCAGCATTTCAAACAAGGCTGCGCCACTGATTTAGGTAAAGGCATTATGTAGCGTTCACCATCCTATTTCTCACAGATCAAAAATGTTTCTATGGAAGTTTTTTCCTTCAGAAAATTCTGATTTGTTAAAAACAAAATGTTTCATGAAAATGTATCAACTCTGGAGAGAATTCATTTTGAAACAAAAATGTTCAGGTGTTTTGATAAGGTTGCAACATTCCACTTCGATAATTTTGGAATGGACTGTTTTGATTTTCCATTTTGAAATGAATTTTCATTCTAAGTTTTTAAATTTTTAAGTGTAAATTAAATATAAATTTAAATTTAAAAAAGTGAAAATCAGAAACATTTTGATTTTGCCAAAACAAAATGTTTTGATTGACCTGAAATGCAATACTTTTTTCAGAATTTCAGTTTGCAAGAAAATTTTAATTTTTTAAAAATATTTTGTACTCTGGAACAGAAGACATTTCAAAATTACAAAACTCTCATGGAAATGAAAAATCCAGTTCCTGTATTGATCTCATTCTAGTAACTTCTTAGTTTTTTGACGGCAGCTGCACATTGAGCAGAGGTCTTCATTGAGTTGTCTACAATAGGATGACCAGATGTCCTGATTTTATAGGCGCCTATTACCCCCAATCCTCTGTCCTGATTTTTCACACTTGCTATCTGGTCATCCTAGTCTACAGCGATGCCCAAGTCTCTTTCTGGAGTTGGTACGGTTAATTTAGGGCCTAGTTATTTATCCGATAATGTTCATGATTACTTGAGCAAGTGAATCTTTCCCATTTTGAATGGTGTGTTTAAAAAGGAAAAAAAATCTAAACAAATAAGAGTTTGACTGCTAATTGAGATGTTCTGTGCCATTTAATGCTTATGATTTCTTCTGGACTCAATTAATTGTTTTCTTTTTCCCCTAATCCTCTTGTCTTTCCATTTTCCAGATCACATAGCTTGTAAACACTTTCAGTTTTTCTATTCTTTCCCCTGCTTGTTTACTGAACATGATTGTTTTCTGTTATTGCTTGAGATTTCAATTTTGACTGGATAGATTATATTCTCTCCCTCTTGCCCTGTAACACCTCTCAGTGCTATGGCTGCAGATTTTCTAGGCGCACACATTTTTTCCCCTCATTTTGGTGTAGCTTTACACCAAAGTCTAGTTGTTGAATATCTGAAATCCGGTTCTGTTATCTTTTTACCTTGGACTGTCTATTCTTGTACTATTATCTGTCTATACCCTAACCCACTCCTGTGCTTCACTGTCCCTCATGCAGACACTTCACCTGGAATTAGTGCAAGCAGGCTGAAGTCTTCCATTTCTCTTCCATCAGAGTGGGTAATGGTGGCCCAGCATGGACTGTTTCAAGGTAGCTGTTAAGGCCATTTGATTAATTGACATCCAGAATATTTTGGAGGTGATGTGATTTCGGGAATCTTCTTCACTCTTCAATCACTCTCATCACTTCAATCACCTTCAATCTTCATCACTCACTGTCTTGTATACACTAATCTAATGGATAGTCCCAAAGATGCTCCAAAACTCAGGTCTTGGTCTCTGTGTAGCATGGCATGTTGCCCACCATCCAGTTATCTGATGTTTCTCTTCTGTCCAAGAACTAGGAACAAATTAAGCCACCTTTCTTCTAGATTGCTGGAAAAAATGAGCTGAAAACCCCATTGATATAACAAGAATAAATCTTACTCTCTGTATAATAGTTTTAAAAAAAATCAATTGTTCATATAGCCCCACAACTCCAAAATGGCTCGTAAGGTAATATTCAAACTTTCCAGAATGACAAATCACCTTTAGGCTGAGACTAAACAAGAGAAATTAAACAACAACTTACTTTGGGGGCTGAAAAATAGATTTTAAAATGACAGAGCTCAGATAGCATTCACTCTGGAGCTACTGTTGTTATACATTATTGAAGCAATAAAAATGTGATTGGTACTGGCCAATACAAAAAATTAAAGACAGTCTTGCCCAGAAGAATCAGAAAATCGAAATGAAAGACAGGATACCTTTGACAAAACAGAGGAGGAAATAACTTGGTGAGTGCTTTGTTTTTAAAATCAGTATTAACTCATCTTTTTGTGGACATCGCAGAAAATGTTTGTGTTTAGGGGCAAGGTTGGAATAAAGAGAGGGTGTGTAGTGTTGACACAGAAGCCACATAACTGTCAGCCATACATGTTTTCAGGAAGTTTTCTGTGTTTTGCGGTCAAAAAGCAACATTGTTTCTCATGAGTGTCAGATCCTCTTTCTTTCTTCATCTTTTCTATCCCCCAAGAAATAGTCACATTTTCCCTTTTTCATACACCAATGTACATTTCCAGCTTGGGATATACTGATTTCACAGATCAGAGAAGTTTAGTTAATTGCACTCACAACTTGCCAGACCACCTATGCAGAATTCATCTGCGTGGGTCATGCATCTTCGCAGATTAACTTAAGACATGTCTATTAAAAGCCCATTTAACTGAACTGGCAGGAAAAGTAGGATGTACAAATCCAAGAAGAGGGAAGCAATTTGAATAACCACACAGTTGACTCCTCTTATCAGGGCAAGGTATTTGGCTTGTCTCCAGCTGAGAAAGAGTTTGCACCATTTGCATATTTGCATGGCACAGGAAAAAGTGATTGCATGTTAAAAAGTGATATTCTCTCACACTCATAGAGAACATTTTGGGTCCAGGAGAGACAGATGAAAGAGGGGGATTTTAAAGTGATTTTTTTATTTACAGAGCTTGTGGAAGGTGGTTTTGTAGGTGAGGTTGGGATTGTCTGCCCTATTCTGTTTATAAAGTGGTAATGAATATAGCATAATTTAATTAATTATGCCACTCAAGCAATTCATTTACTATGCATTACACACACAGTCTTAAAGGCAGACGTACTTCTAGCATTTTCTCAGTTTTAAGTGCATGATTTTACAAATATCATTTTCTTTAATATAGCTTTTTGTGTGCAATATCTATACCTGCCCCCAACATACACACACACACATGCACGTGCATGCAGTGTACATAAAATAATCCTTATGTATGCCTGAGGTTCACATTGAGATTAAAGAGATATTAGAAAGGTTGGGCCATTGTTAAGACTGTTAGACGTGAACTGAGACCTACCGGTTTTGTTTGAGTTTGCAAAGCGATTAAGCAGGTAATCTTATTCTTGCACTCTGTTAGTCCGCTTCACTCTTTTAATGGGACAGAGTATTCAGACATAGATGAACCTTGCTCTACCATAGAGCAGCCTGGGTTTTGTTATTCAGCTAAGAGAAAAGGGTGTAATCTGTGCCGGAAGCCTTCTTTTGGAGGAACAGAACAGAAATCCAAAACCGAGGCAATAAGTAATGGAGCATGAGTATTACTCTTCTCCAGACTGGGAAGCTGAGGTACAGAGAGGTTCAGTGACTTTCCTAAAGTGTCAAGGTGATTCATAATGGAGAACTGGGAACAGAGCTCAGCATTCCTGACTCTACCTCTTCTAATCTTACTACACGACACTGACCGAGAACCTGATTTGATTTGCATCTATTTCACATTGGCGTATTTCCATTGACATGTATGGAGTTGCTCTTTACATTAGTGTAAATGAGAGGACCACCAGGTCTATTTGTTTGAAAAAATATGTATACATATTTTGAGCATTAGGAGGATGCTACTTTCTTTATTTTATTTAATGTAGCTCTTTAAGGTAGCTGAATTTTGAGCCTGTCAAATCTTGACAGTGTCCCTTTTGAAGAAAAAAGTTTTGGTTATACTAGACTACCAGAGAAGCATCTATCTTAGTCACTTGTGGATCTAGTTACCATGGTATTTCACAATCTCTACTGTATTTGTTTTTCACAACTCTCTGATGAAGGAACAAATTAACCGCACTTTATGGATGGGAAACTGAGAAAGGAGACTATGGGTACATCCTTACAGCCCACAGCAGCAAATATCAGAGCTCGGGTCATGGTAAATTGTTAAAAATAGCCATGTAGATGTTGCAGCTCTGGTTGGGAAGCCCACTCTCCTCCCTAGATTTCAGTCATACCCTGAGCCCAAGTCTGTCAATCCAGGGTCTGAAGGTCGCTGCCACTTGCTGCATAGACATACTATGACTTGCCTAAGATCAGTCGGAAAGTCTCTGGTGGAGCAGGGAATTGACATGTGCCTCCTTAGTCCCAGGCTAATTTCCTAACCTTTTAGCCACCCAAGCTCTCCAAGATGGTAATGAAAAGACAAAAATGGAGGGATTGTACAAAACGAAGATGGCAAATGCAATAATGATAGGAAAGGAAAGAGAATTATTTTTTCACTGTATGACATGCAGCCAGTCAAAAAGACATTGAGTAGGGCCCTTGAAGGACAGAACTGAAAAGCTAGTGACAGATGAATTTGGTGTCACTGAGGGCCTAAATGATTTCTCCGTATTTACAAAGAAGGCACAAAGCATGGTACCATCCCTGAGATGGAGATAGATTTTTCTGGAGGGAAACTGAAATGTTAAAAGGCTTTCTTATTGCACCAGAACAGATAACAAGGCAATTAGAACTATTAAAAATTGACAAAGCACCAGTTCCCAGATGAATTAGATCCCATAATTCTGAGAGAAATTGCAAAGAAAACAGGAAAGCCCTTTGGCAAAGATTTTTGATGGCTCAGAAGGACATGGAGGACTAGAGAGGGAGTGGGTAATAGAGTCCTCCTATTAAACTGACAAGATATTACAGATCTTTAAGCCTCAGTAAGGGCCAGATCCAGGGAGGTACACAACTCCTCCTGTGAGTCCACTCAATCCTTCAGAAGTGTCCTGTGCTGTGGAATTCAGGATTTGAATAAATTAGGCATGCAATCAGTGCACAGGGCTCAGTATTCTGGAGTGTCTTGATTGTGCCCCCAAATTTCTCTTAGAGATTTTAGAGGAAAGAATAGAGAAAACAGACCTACAAAATGGCAATGGGGTATACAGCGAGTCTTTCTGCACTATAACTTGCAGCAGCCAAATAGCATTTTAAAAGAAGGAAGGATATAATTTATTTTGGTGCTATGAGTTAACTTTTGTATTAATAACATTGGAGCACCTCACAACCTTTCATGTATTTATCCCTGTAACACCCCATTTTACAGATGGGGAACTGAGGCACAGAGATACTAAGTCACAAAAGAAGTCTATGGCTGTGCAAAAAATTGAATCTCCCGAGTCCTAGGCAAGTACCCTAATCACTGGATCATCCGAACTGGCAGCTGTGTAAACTTATACTGTATGCAGAATAGAGATCAGGGTTTCAACAGGATCAGGCCAGGTAACCTCCAAGAAAATGGTGACTAGTCAGTGGGTAGCATTCTTTCCTCTTAGCCTGAGCTGAACCTGTGCTGTTGGTGATGGCATCTTTCAAGTGCAGTTTAAATTCATGGATGCTCATGGGGATTTTTCGCCTTCCTTTGAAGCAGGGGGCGCAGGTCACTTGCAGGTTTAAGCTAATGTAAATGGTGGATTCTCTGTAACTCGAAGTCTAATTCATGATCTGAGGACTTCAGTAACTCAGTCAGAGGTTAGGGGTCTATGACAGGAGTGGGTGGGTGAGGTGATGTGCCCTGCAATGTGCAGGTCAGATGAGATGATGATTATTTAGTCCATGAGTCTAAATATCACATGACATTTTGTAAGGGTTAGAATGTTAACATTCATGTCCTGGCCACTCACCCACTTACAGATACATTCTGCCCTGCACAGTTTCAGTTGAATGATTTATATTTCACCTCTGTGCTGTAATCTGTTATGTATTGTCATGCACTGTTAAGCAGTTGTGCCGTTTTGCTCAGTTTGTGACCATTTTTCAAGAGGAAATGAAGCAAATTCTGCATAAAGCTAAGATTCTAAAGTGTTTGGGAGCCTGTGTGTTAGCAGACAACATATATAAATGAGATATTAACTATTACTACACCCTGTATCCTAATTACATCACACCTTTTGTAAGATGTAAGTGTTGCAATAATTTCAACTAGAAGAGTCCAAGGTATTAACAAACGGCACCTTTTGACAAGCCCTGCACAAATTGCTTATAGGAGTAGCAACACCTACTGGATGAAATGTCCTAAAGACCTGTCTTATAGTGAAATAGACCAGTATATTATTACTGGCCAGGTATGCCTGTGAAGAAAAATTGATGGATTGATTCTGTTTATAAGATGTGCCAAGACGTGCATATACTAATATTCAAAAGAACAAACTCAATATAACTTAAGCCAGACTCCTTCCCCAGTAGATCTCCATGCTTCTTCTACATTCAGCCCTCACACCCTCCTTGAATGAGTTAACTGTCTATGGTCCCAATTCAGTAAAGCACTTACGTGCACAAATCAGTGTGACTAATAGTGTGTGTGTGTGTGTGTGTGTGTGTTGGGGGCGATGAATTTTAGAGTTGAGGGCCATCCATTGAGAACATTTTTCATTCCAGCCCCCATATCTTCCAGGGTATGTACTAAAGCACCTCAGCTGATCACAACCCTGACATGGATGATGAGTGCCAGCAGGTAATCTCAGGTAGGAATATACAAAATAAATCTCAATAAAATATTGATTAGCAACAGGCAATTCAGTCGTGGAGCTGGATTTCACATGATGGACAATGTGATGGTGACCATAACATTTCTTCATTTGTTTGGTAGCATTTGGAATTCAAAGATATTGGTTTTTATCCAGTAGGGCCCTAAATAGTTCAGGAGCTGGTTCCATGAGAAATCTCATCTCCCTCCCGTGACATACTGCTGCAGAGGAACTCAAGTGGAATCTCCCTCAACATAAGCAGGCAGTTGGCAGAGCTATCCAGCTTTGGAACTCTCACCTCCCTGGTCCACCAGAGCCTACATTTGTTAAGATGTTAGGCACGCCTGTCTGTTTTGTTAAGATGTTAGGCACGCCTGTCTCAGGCTGTTGAGAAGAGAGTAATATGAGTTAGATATATTTATGGCAGTGTTTAGTTTATACTGTGATTTTAATTTACGGGATAGGTGCCCACAGCATTGGATGGGTGCCTACAAGTGGTACTTCTAGAAATATGAATAAATATTATTTAATCCATATTCTGGCAATGTCAAAGGCTCTAGTCTAAAGTGGGGCATCATTGTGCTGGGTGCTTTATAAATACATAGGAAGAGAGTCTGCGTTTTGAAAAGCTCAGCATGTTCTGATCACTTCTTCCAAATAGCCACATATTGTGCTATAGATTCACCTTTCTCTTGGACTTCTCTTGACAAACTGAACATGATCAGCCACATCTCTTTGATCTGCTGGGTTAGATTTGTGGGTTAAATTGTGGAGGCATACAGCGTGGCAAATATGCCAAGAGTCAAGAAACCAAAATGAAAAGTTACGAACCCAGGGTCAAATTAAGGTAGTTTGAGTCAGGCCTTTGGAGCACCACATATCATGGCTCCCTGTCTCTCCTTGAAGTAGCATGTGTCAAAGTTAAGAAGAATGAGATATTTCACTCTTCTTGTAGCTACTGTTTCATCCTTTCTGCAAACTCAGGCAGGCATCAGTCATGCTCAAGTCACATTTTCAGACTCTTTGCATTTCCAAGGGTTTAGAAACACTTTTTTTTAAAAAACGAGAGCTCAGATTCTGATCCTATTCCATGACTCCAGGTGTGCTGGCCTTAGTCACAGGTCTGTAATACCTGTGCCTCTTTGAAACTCATTTAATAATCATTATTTGAATCTGTCTCTAATGATCCCGTACCTTTGTTCCTTAGCACCATTTGTGAATTGCTTTAAATGACAAATAAAACAATGCAATCTTTAAATAGTTCCTCCCCATTTTGAGACATTCTTCATACATTGTAAAAAATGTCATAATAAAAAATAACCTATTTAAGTTTGGTCACCCTCTATAAATAAGAACAAGGCAAGTACTGCTCACTTTGTCCAAAATAATTCTACAGTGATTTATACATGCAAACAAAACCATATACAAGTACCATATCATCCAGCCACCATTTGGGGTGCAGTGGGGTGCAAGTCATAGGAGGGTTTGGAGCAAGAACTCCAAGTATAACAACAGACTTTAGATTAGATTAGTAGAACGTAATTTCTTGAATTGGAATATGGGCTGAATTTCAGGGCAACATCCTTATGCTTGCAAAGAATGTCATGCCCTCATCCATAACCACAAGGAGGCAATGTGGTCTAGTAGATAAGCTACTGAACTGAGCATCAGGAGAGCTGGGTTCAATTCTTGGCTCTGTCACTGATGTGTGACCTTTGCAAGTCACTTCATCAGTCTCTGCTTCTGTTTCCCTTCACCTTTTGTCTGTCTTGTCTATCTCATTGTTGTATGTACAGCACTTTGGATAATGGGACCCTGTTCTCAGTTATGGTCTCTAGGCATTACTGAAATACAAATTAAATACAGCTATTTGGAAGAAAAGGTGTTTTTGTTTTGTTTCTGTGAAAATTTTAATTTAGTGTCAGGGCCAAGATGTAGGCAGCCATGCCTGGTGGTTAGCACTCGGGCCCAGGTCACCACACCAGCCCAGGTTCAGAAGCAGGAGGCTAGGAACCAATATTCAGATACCAGAAATCAGGCTGTCAGGTAAGCAGGAGATCCGGTTCAGGAGACAAGAGTAGGTAGTGCAGGGAGAGCTGTCCAAAGCAGGATGGAGCCCAGCTGGATAGCGTCTTCTTCCTCCTTCCAGTTTTAACTAGGGGAGCAGGCCAATCAGGAGCTTCACCGGTCCACTAGTCAGGGACCTGGGGCGAAGACTGCTATCTGAGCAGGGCTTTGGGAAGTCCAGGTTCTAGCTGATGCCAGTAAACCTGTAGATAGAGAGGTGCAAAGCTGGGTTCGAGACCTGTGGGTCATGACATTTCATCAAAAACCTGATTATCTGTTGAAACATAGTGAAAGTTTTTCAACTCTAAGTTTAAATAGTAGTAATCCCAATGAAGGCCTAAACCTGCAGGGGATTACTCATCCCAGAAGCATCAAAGCTTTTCTGAAGCTAAAAAGCTCTCCTTTAGCATCATTTCCTGATCCCAGGTGGGACCAGAAGTGAGCATCCCAGAATATTGTGAGAGAATGTCTTAACTCTGTCCATCTCTAATTACAAAGTACTAGCACTCCTGTGAGAATCTTAGCCCAGTCTCCTCAGGCCTGTATGGTTTTGATAATTCAGACAAGCAGCTGAACTTTTGGTGACTTATCCAAATAACCAGAGCTCCACAGATTTAAGCATCACCAAAGCACTAAATATGTTCATATTAGTAAGAGTATTGCTCCATTCTGCAGGACTCCAGCTTGACTTGTTAGAAATGTATTTAACAAGGCTCAAACAATTCACTTTATCTCCACATGGTAAAGCTTTACAATGCCATTTTTTCCGACGTAATGTTCCTTCATAAATTCCTTAGTTATTTTTTTCCCACTCAAACTCTTGTTGAAAATTGAACTATTAAATGTCGTGTAAACGTTACTGAATTAGGATGTTAACATTTAAAAATTGCCTCATTTCTCTTTAATGTGTTTTTGCTGTTTTCCTTGCCTAATTATCATTCTTTTCAATATTTATGTTAACGTGACCTTTCTCTGATTGAATGGCTTTAAATGCTTCTCAAATACTTACAGCATCATGATTTTAAAATTAAATTATGTCGTTGTGGAAAAGATTGAAATGACATCCATAAAGCAGCAAGAGGAGGGAAGGAGGCCTGTATCTTGGCCCAAGTGAGTAAAGCATAGATTCTCAAAGGAACAGCAATGGGATCGCTTTCAGTCAGAGGCAATGCCCATTAGATAGCAATGACTTGTTTTCTGTTCATGGTTAGAAAGATTTTCAAGTGAACTACAGGCTTAGTCAAAGTTGCCAAATTGACTAGCCCTGAAAGCTTAGCCTTACCAAGTGTGTACTGCTTGATTTATTGTTCCCACTGACACCTGTGGAATTGCTCCAGGGATGAACTTTGTGCAGTAGGGCTTACATGAATATGGGCGGTGGGGCTATAACAAGACTTCCCAGTTCAGGTCTATGTCAGAGCCAAATTCTGCTCTTCTAAACCCTGTGAAGTCAAAGGGTACAGTGTCTATAATAGTAAAAGCTGACAGCAAGTTTGCCCTTAAATACTGGAGTTTGATTTACTTTGCTAATTTTGCACACCATTCAGAGTAGATTGTCTTCCCTATTTGGAATATAAGAATATGGCACAGGGGTAACCACTCACTTGCTTTAGGAGCGTGACAACCTCCAATCCTCTCTGTTATGCACACAGTCTACAAAACACTTTCTTCTCCTGCCCTTGTAGGGAGAGATTCTAAGTGGACTGAGGAATGGAACTGAGAGAGGACCAGTGTGAAAAGATGGGACTGGACTAAGGGAAGAGAGCAAGATTAGGGGGGAAAATTTTAAACCGGAGGGGTAATAAGCCTTCAGGAAAGATGTTTTTAAAGAAAAAAGGGTGAAAAATCAAACAAATCAAAGAAAGATCATAACTGAGGGAAAACCCTGAATGCTGAATGCTTGATGATGTAAAAGGAAGAGTGAAAAACAGGAAAGAAAAAGATCGATCTGCTATCTGTTTTAGATAGCAACCTCATTCTGAATCTTTTATTTGTTATCTTTTGATTTTCAGGAGTACACAAACACAGGACACCAATATAGTACTGTGTCTCTGTGGCATGAATTACAAAAACAGCTGAAACTAGCAGCTAGCTTGCCCAGTAGCTTCCAATAGAACTCAACCCACCAGATAAATCCTATCCCCAGACCATACCAAACCCTGCTCCCTGTCAAGCTCCTCTGTCTCCATAGCCTGAGTAAGGGGGTGCACCTTGCTGTGTGATCTTTTGGGCAATAGTCCTGAGCAGTTTGGGCCAGTGGTGAAGCAGGTGATTCAACTGCTTTGAGCAGCAACAATTGAAACTATGCTTAACTTTGGTGAATAGAGTAATACATACCCACTTCCCAGATATGTAAACCCGCTAGATATTGTGGCTCAGCCTCCTTTCCTTTTTGAAAAGTTGGCAGGTATGACAGAGAATGCATTATTAGACTCCAAGCAGAGCCAGGAAGAGGCACCTCATTGAAATGAGAGGTGGCAGGTAAACTATATGAATTATTAGATAGTCCAGAATCTCCGGATGAGAAATGATAACGTTCAACAAGCTTGTTCTGCCCAACTGGTCTCTAGTTGCTGCAGATCAATGCCACTAATGCAAGTCCCATCCTCTCACCCCCCCTTCCACCTGACCTTAGCCAGATAAACAATAAACACACTTTGTTGCCATAAAGCACACACTAATGGTCCATCAGCGGCATGGAGTTCCAACTGGTGCACTGGAAGCTTGCAGGCTAGAGACTAAAGTTAAAGAAGATGGAGTCACTGCTGAGAGTCTGGGAGGGAAAAAGCCCCCCAAAAAGCATTTTGTGGGGCAGGAGGCAGGGAGGGAGAAAGAGAGAGAACGCAATCATCTTTTTTATGGGAAAAGATGTCAAACTGTCACGTTAGTCTCCGCTGAGACTCCAGGTGCTAACGGTTGCCAGGGTAACTCTTATGCCAAGCCTCAACACTTATGTATTTTTCCATTGATAATTGCTAATGTGAACAACTGCTGGCTTGCACTTTACACCTGCCTAGCTTGTAGTCTACCTTAATTGGATGTGCCAAGTTTGAGGAAAAAGTAATCTGCCATTTCAAGACAAGTGACAGGTAGATGAAGTGTTGCTTAGGCCTTTATTGTAACAATTTTGCTGACAAAATTACTATGAACTGTCTTCCCTCAGTGCGCATATACTGCCTTTGTTTACTGAACGCCAAGTTAAAGCTGCTGGCTTCATTAAAGGAAATCTGGCTGAAGTTTTAAAAAGCAGTTTGGTGCTGCATGCTGAAATTGCACTTTGACCTCAAGGTTCAGTGTAGTCCTTTAGGAGCTGAGTGCATCTTATTTCATGTGTAAATGTGAAAGTCTTTGAAAATGGTCAAGGGGAATAAAGGGGAGTCGGAAACAACATTTTAACAAGAGGGGTTTTTTCGTTGTTGAAATGGGTTAAATGAATACTGGATCGCATGAGGAAAATTCCTGTGGAATTCAATGAAACCTGCAGAATTTTGCAGAAATTGCACTGCAAATCTGTAGCTCGAGGGTTTCAAAAGGTTCAGGCAAATCTGCATGCCCCATTTCTGGGTGCCCAACTCAAGACACCGTTTAAAGAATGATTATGAGCTCAGCACTTTCTAAACGGTAGGCCTCTGTAAGGTATCACAAGCTGCGCACCATGAAACCCAGACATGCAAAATCACTAGTGACTTTTTTGCCCGATAAGATCTCATTCTCTAGTCAGTTGTTCCCATAGATGTTTTGTACGATCACATAACATCCCACAATAGAGGGAGAATTCTCTCTTAAATTCTACAGGCTCGCCCCAAAAAACTATAGGAAAGTTAGCATGTTAGAGATGATTTTTTTTCCCATAAGGGGATTATAGAACTTATGTTCAGTTCGTGTTCGCTTTTCAGAACTCGTGTCAAGTTGGGTCAGCGTATTCCCTTTCCGTAATTCTTCATGTCTTTGTTGATTTCCCAGTGCCTTGAACTGAAGTAAAGCTTTGTGAAACCAACATGCAAGAGAAAACTAATATATGAATAAATACATAGCACTTAATATTATCACGTTACATCCAAAGAGCTCAAAACATTTCATAAAGGGTAAGTAGCCTCATCTCGTTTTACAAATGAGGAAACTGACTACCAGTGAAGTTATGTGGCTTGCTTAAGGTCACACGGTGAGTCAGTGGCAGAGCCAGAAGTAGCACACAGGCCTCCGGCCCCACTGTCAAGTTCTCTCACCACTGGATGACACTTCCTGTCTTACATACAATCCATGGTCATCTATGCCAGATGGTGAAAGCCTTGTTCACACTGAGTAGCAGCTTGCTCCTCCAGTATATCCATTTATTTCCGCGAGACCAACTGAGGACTAAATACTGTGTTTCATGTGAGTAAAGGTGGCACAATCTGGCCCATAATAACATGCCAAAGTGGCCTGCTGGGTAGTCACATTAAAACTGGAATTATTTAAATCCCAAGTGTATTCCGAAGGCCACCGTGCAGCACAGCGTACTGTAGGTAATCATTTCCTCTCCAAGAACACTGTGGCTCCACGGAATTATTATTGTCCAGTTAGTTGAACGGATTATATGAGAGAATGAGGGCTGCTGACACTACACAGGGATGCAAGGTATTTACTGCACCTCATTCAGGATATCTTTATTCCCCATTTTCAGGGGATGTCTATCTGTTCTAAGAATTCCTTAGCCCAGGGCATCTATGCCAAATAAGTTCTACCCTCACACCCTTGCATGGTTGCAGTCACAGAGATAAAACTGAGGGACAGGGTTTGGGATTGAATGGTGTAAAAAAAGGCAGAAGGTGGTTCCTAGAAAGGAAAACCAGCAACCCCTCATGAAGCATCAGTTGGCTGAGCATTTATTAATGAAATCTAGAAGAGTTAGATTTCACACTGTCAGTCATTAGCACTCCTGGAGGTTTCGGAATATATAGGTAGCTTTCAGTGGTAGGAAAGGATAGTGTTTTTCCCTACCCCTTCCTCCCCAACATCAACAGAAAGAAATTTTATTCACTTCTCGATTGAAAAATTGACCTAGATTTTCAGCTCCACCACTGAGTTGTTTACAAAGTCATCGATAGAGGGAGTTTACCCATTAATGTTACTAAAATGGAGCAGCATGGGTACTTGTAGAGGGAGACTGCAATACAATCTCCAAGATATTTTAATCAGTGCAGCTAACCGTAATGATGAGTAAACAATTAAGGAAAAGTTTTGGAAAGTGTCTTAAATATACTAGAACGATGAATAATTTGCAATCTGACGGAAAGCTGCTGTCTCCTTTGGCCTGTGTTATGGAGGAAGTCAGATTAGATTATCTGTAGTGGTCCTTTCTGGTTTTACAGTCTATAGGTCAGCAGACAGGGAAAGCAGCACTCACTTAAATAGCTGACATAGCAAGAGAGAGAGCTTGCGCTGGGAGACCCCAGCACCATTCATGAAGGTACATCGGACCTTTCCACAGAGGAAGCTGCAGAGCATAGAAATTTATTTCTTACAAGCCGTAAGGTTGTTCTGAGCTGCCTGCAAGGTGAGGCTTGCAGCCCAATGGAAGGGGCAGAGGACCCTCACTCATAGGGCTCCCCAGATTTATTCAAGCTATCTCATGTACTTATCTGCCCCCTACTTTACCATAGTATTTGAGCACTCTGCAGTCATTAATTTATTTATGCTTACAACTCCCCTGGCAGCTAGGGAATTGTAATATCTCCATTTACAGAGGGCTAACTGAGGCACGGAGAAATGAAGTGACTTGTTCAATGGTTAACAGGAAGCACGGCAGAGTGGGGGCATTGAACCCAATGCCAACCTGCTAACCACTAGGCTATCATTCTACATAGATTTGGTTTTTCCTGTACACTAGGTAACTTTGGTAAGAAAGGGAGTTACCACCAAAGGTTTCATAAGAGAAAGTGCAGAGATGAAATGGTGATAAGACATAAAAAGAATGGTTAGTGTGCCTTTTCCATATATTTAAATTCAACACTTGAACGGTGGCCTTTTTTCCTCCAATTATCAAGTATATGAAGATTGATTGGACACATATATTTTACAAATATAGAAGTGTTATGATAACTTTCTGTATTATAACTAACAATTCGTTCTTTAATTCTGTTCAAATGTGTGAATGCCATTTATTGGGAAGGAAACACCCGCATTGCAGGATGAACTCTTTAAATGCAAGATTCTGATTCAGTAAGGGGCAAGAAGCATCTGCCTTTCCAAAACAGTTAGCAAAAGTTCTAACCATAGCTGGAGAAGCAATTGATGGATTTATTTTTTCTGTTTGGTCTAGTTTAAAAAAAAAGAAAAAAACCTTTCCTCACTTCCCCTGCCCCCTTTTTCCTGCTCCAATTGAGGTCAGGAAACACTTTTCCTCCAAATTAAAGGACAGCATTTCTTCACTTGAAAATGCCAATTTTATTATTTTTAAATTTTAGATTTTCACTGGTTAACATTATTAATCTGGTGCACAGCAGTGAATTAGCTGTAGTGTAAGAAGCAGTCAGGATCAAATATTTAAGATGAGCTTAAAAGGGAGTGAGGGAGAAAGAGATGAGCTGTCAAAGAATCCTAGATAGTAGAAAAAATGAAATGATATAAATTAAAAATGGAAAAGACCTAGACCTTGAGAGTCATCTAGGGCCTAATTCTCTCATTCATTCTGGTTTAAATCAAGAGTAATTTCAATTAAGTCAGTGGTGAATGAGAGGAGAATCAGATATTCCCTACATAGAATTGTAGGACTGGAAGAGACCTTGAGAGGTCTTCTAATCTTATCCCCTGCACTCATGGCAGGGCTAAGCGTTATCTAGACCATCCCTGACAGGTGTCTGTCCAACCTACTCTCAAAATCTCCAATGACAGAGATTCCATAACCTCCATAGGCAATTTATTCCAGTGCTTAACTACACTGACAGTTAGAAAGTTTTTCCTATTGTCAAACCTAAACCACCCTTGTTGCAATTTAACCCCATTTCCTCTAGTCCTATCCTCAGAGGTTAACAAGAAAAATCTTTCTCCCTCCTCCTTGTACAATCTGTATGTGTTTGAAAACTATTATCATGTCCCCCCTCAGTCTTCTCTTCTCCAGACATAACAAATCCAATTTATTCAATCTTTCCTTATAGGTAATTTAGTCCTTTTTGTTGCTCTTCTCTGGACTTTGTCCAATTTGTCCACATCTTTCCAGCAATCTGGTGCCCAGAACTAGACATAATACTCCAGTTGTGGCCTAATCAGTGCAGAGTAGAGCGGAAGAATTATAGAATGATGTTTGCTTTTTTTGCAACAGTGTTACACTGTTAACTTATAGTTAGCTTGTGAAACATTATGACCCCCTAGATCCCTTTCTACAGTACGCTTTCCTAGGGAGTCATTTCCCATTTTGTATGTGCGCAACTGATTGTTCCCTCCTAAGTGGAGTACTTTGCATTTGTTCTTATTGAATTTCATCCTATTTACTTCAGACCATTTCTCCAGTTGGTCCAGATCATTTTGAATTTTACTGCTATCCTCCAAAGTACTTGCAGCCTCTCCCGGCTTGGTATGGTCCACAGACTTTATAAGTGTACTATCTTCTGTGCCATTATCTAAATCATTGATGAAAATATTGAATAGAACCAAACCCAGAATTGATCCCTGCAGGACCCCACCCAATGTACTCTTCCAGCTTGACTTTGAACTACTGATGATTACTCTCTGGGAATGGTTTTCCAATGGTTTTCCACCTTATGGTAGCTCTATCTAGGTTATATTTCCTTAGTTTGTTTATAAGAAGGTCATGTGAGAGACAGTATCAAAAGCCTTACTAAAGTCAAGATATACCACATCTACCACTTCCACCCATTCACAAAGTTTGTTAATTTGTGAAAGAAAACTATCCAGGCTGACTGTTATCACCTTATTATCTTTTAGGCATTTGCAAATTGATTGCTTAATTATTTGCTCCAATATTACAATATATTTACTAGTGCTTTGACTTATCCAAGGTTCTGTTGAGAAAATATAGCCAGCATGTTACATGGACAATCTTTCCTGCTCTTCCATGCCAGCTCTTCAGACTCTTCTGCTGTATTCACCTGTCTTCCACTCTCTCTGCTACAAAGAGGTAGCAGTGTTCCCACTGGCAATGGCAAGCCATGGACAGGGTACAGGGGCAGCAGTCAGGCAGGAGGAGGAAGCAGTGCTGGAAAGTGTGTTTGCATGGGGGAGTATTAGTTCCTATGCATTTGGGCTTCAAGGAATTAATTCACTCAGAGAAAGAGGCTATGTGAATGTCTCTCTCTTATTTTGAATCAGTTCAGCTTGATCTAATTTTCATGCTATTAATTTGAGGCAAAATGCCATTAGTTAACATGGCAAAGGTTCTTGCATGTGATGTAAATATCAAGAATTCTATTTAAACCCCTGATTATGTAACTATTTTTGAATGCGATAAACAAATATGGATAAAAAAAAAGTGCAAAGTTTTCAGGTTGATGGAAAGAGCATTTATTTCAGTCCCTTTTTCTCTTCCCAGTTGTCTTGATAATTTTGGGAGCTTCTAGCGAGCTCCAGCAGAAGTCAGAAGCAGCACGTATGCCGGTCCCCTTAAGTGTGAAGGACAAACTGCAAAACTTCAGTGACATACCTTGCCACTGTAAATTGCAACTGGTGATTCTTCCAGGCAGTTTGTCATTTTTTTCATTGTCAGAGCTGGATGATGATAATAGCTCACTGTATAATTCATAGGTGCTGGAAAACAGGGATCGAGTAAGCAGTCTCTAGCTATTGTCACAAATCTCCCATGTTAATGATTTTGTTCTCTGTGTTCAGCGCTGTTACAAAATAGTGGTAAATCCTTTTAAGCTAGCGATGGACTGAATGGGTGGTTGGTTGGAGATTAGGATTGAGATTAGAATTGGAGGGATGGGTTTGAGGCCAAATCCTGAATAGGATTTGGGTTCAGACTCGATGGGCCCAAAATCTCATGAGATTTTAACCTCAAATGGCAGCAGCCTCATGAGATTAGCTGACGTGGCACAATGTCTGGAACTGAGCCTGGAAACATTTTCATGTTTGTGATCTGATAGGTCACCAAATGTGAAGGAGTAGGTTCACCTCTGGGAATTTGAATTAGCAAAAGTAAATTCTCCCCAAATTTTTTTGCAAAAGCTCCCCAAATTTAAAGGCGCTCTATTACATATTTAGGTATTTCCACTGTACCTTTCACCACCTGGGTGTCACACAATCACCATAGTGCCTGACTTGTCTGCAGCCAAGTCTGAGTATATTTTCATCTCTCCTTTCTATTCTTCTACTCTAATTTTATTTTTCTGTCATTCATCTTCACTGCCCTATTCCAAGGCCAGGCTGAATAATGGGTTATTTGTTTTAAATGTAATTATCCTTTCTATTATGGGAAAGCTTTAGTAAATAGAGGTGGGTCTTGCAAGTTGTCCTGTGGGGAGATGAGTTTGGTCTTATCTTGCGTTCTTGTGGAAGAGTTCCACTGGACAGCTAGCCCCCCCAGTTGCTCTAGGCCTGAGTATTCATCTTGCTGCCATCATTTCTGCTAGTACAAAGTCAGTGTGAAGCACTGTCCACTCAGAGTGATAGTGCTTTCCATTCATTTTGTAGTGGTATAAAGGACTGACAAGGAGCAGGACAATGGAGACTTAATCCCTCTGTCTCCAGTTCAGGTGCCATCAAGACCTACTGTTTCCACTGAAAGTTTAATCATCCCTGAGGATTGTAATGACCTTAGGAGACCTTAGTCTTGAAAGAGGTTTGACTCAAAGTTCCCCTCCCCAGGCCCCCTCTCTTCCCTTTGTTTGAGGAGTTGAATTCAGTTCCTTGAGTGGGCAGAATATTTGGAATGGTCTAAACCAGGGGTCAGCAACCTTTACCATCAAAAGAGCCATTTGCAGCTCCAGTCTGGTGATTGAGAGGGATGGAGGAGGCTACTGAAGAATGGGTCTTGGGGCGGAGGGAGAGCAGAGGCAGGGGAGGGATTGGGGTGGAGATGTGGGGATTTGAGGAAGGGTCAGCATTTTATGGGGTGTTTATTTGTGGAGATGGAGGTTAATGAGGTGTGATGGGTGGGGCACTGTGGTAGGAGGAGGCTTTGAGGAGGTTGAGTTTGTTTCAGGGGTGTGGACTGTGGGTGTATTTGAGGGAGGGGGTGGAATATGTTTATTTGGGTATGTGGTAGCAGGGGTGGCTGGATTTAAATGGGGCTGGCTGGGGGTTATTTGGAGGTTCAGGGGAAGTGGGTGGGAGCTGTGGGAGGGACAGGTTGGGTGCTATGATGGGGGGGCTATTTAGTCTATGGTAAGAGGTTGTGCGGGAATGGGTGTGAGCTGTGAGAGGTCGGTTGGGGTTGGTGGGGGCTGTGGGAGGGGTAATTTGGGGACAGGATTACCAACATTGTATTGAAAAAATATGAGACAGACCTCAGTTTTCCCCACTCTGGACTGGAAGGTCCAAGGGAAAGTCCTTTTCCATCCACCCCCATGCTTCTAGGGTTTCTCGTTTCCTAGGGTTTTCCTCTCTCTCCAGCTCTGTATGCTGCAAAGAACCCAGGGCCTCAAATGCTGGGCCAGCAGCTGCTCCGGCTCCTGTTCAGATTCTGCCTGGGTGCCAGGAGCTGAGATGGAGGCTGGAGTTGTTGGTCTTTGCCTGCTGCAGCCCTTTGCACCCTGCCGGGGATGTTGGCAGAGGCTCTGCTAGTGGAAAGGCTACACTCTGGGAGTACTGATACCCCCCCCCTCCACCACACACACACCAGGCAGAGCCCCTTCCTATCTCCGGCCCTTCAGCACAGCTCCAGAGCACAGAGCCCTGACCATTCGCCCTGCCAGACAGAGCCTGCACAAGGAAAGCAGATGGGGGCTACGCTCAAGGGCTGGCGCCAGTACTCACGAGTGTATCTTTCCACTCCCCTCCTGACCCTGGCCCTTGAGCGTGGCCTTGTCCGCTTTCCCCACACAGCACTGAAGAGCCAGGGGAGTGGAAAGAAGTACGGACAGCTGGCTATGGCTGTCTGGCTTCCTCCAGTGCAGCTGCTTCTCCCTGTCTTTTCCTCTCCTCCCCTCTGTCTTGCTGGCCTCCTCCCTCCCTCCCTCGCAGCTCCACTCACAGGCACCAGGGAGGGATGGACTCATCACCGCTGCATCCGGTCTGGGGATAGCTTGCTTAACACGAGGATGGACTCTGCCCACAGCACCATGTCAGGGGCCCGCAGATTTGCCTCTCCAACCTCATCGAGCTCCAGGGCCTTTCCCTGCCTGTCCTGTGGCTGGCAGCCTGGTGGCTCAGCCCCAGCCCGGTCCTCATGCCTCTTGACGGTGCCTTCACTTGCCAAAGTGGGCTGTGCATTCGGGCAGTGGGATGGCTCAGCTTGGTGGCTGCGGGGAGGGCCTTTCCAACTCTAGCCACCCGCGCTGCCTAGGGCGGTGACCCCATGCACCAGGCCGCAATGCCGCTCGCTCAAATTTGGCCTGTTCGTCCCTTCATCCTCTCGTCATACAAAGGGGCACCCAGGCTATGACCTGGTGCTTGGCCCTCCCCACCCCTAGCTATAAGCACCAAACTATCTGAAGTCTTGCTGTGCTTCTCCAGAAAGCACGACTCACCCAACACACATCTGGTTAAGAAGCGTTGCTGTAGGAGATAGGAGGAAGGACAACATAATGAAGTTTTGCCTAGAGTGGCAGACGGTCTTATGAAGCCTCTGATATAGGGACTGTCTTTGTTCTATGTTTGTTCAGTGCCTAACACAATGAATCCCTGGTCCATTACTGGGGATCGTAGGCGCTATGAAAATACAAATAATAATTAAAATGGTTATAATAATTTTGTAGGTGGGTAGATGTGGGTGTGTACATATAAAAGCCTCTGCCCAATTTGTATAATTTCTTTTAAAGGGGGGGAGGGAGAAACCCTTCTATATAAATTAAATAAGGAAAAATGATACAGGCTGAAGCAAAAAGCAATTATATTTTTGATGTCCTCTTCAAGCATTGCTAACTAAATAACTCCATGGTGAATGTGACTGTGGTCTATGCATAGATAATATGATTTTTAAACTTTTCTATAATGATGTGGGTTGTTTTGTTTTTTTCTGAATAAGATTTGGACGTTTGTCATGGATTTTAACTTCAGTATGGTACAAAATGAACTGTATCTTTAGAATTTCAATAACTTTTTATGTTCCTTCCTTCCTAGAATGGATACATTTCATCATACTGAAATATGGTTTGCTCTATGCTTCTTGGACATTGAAAAAAACCTGTAATTAAGGTAAAGAAATGACTCTCTTAAATTTTTGTATAAGTTGGGGTGTCTGCAGTTTTTTGTGATTGCAGATATGATACTTGCAGTTACCTCGTTGTGCTAATTTTCTTTGGCTGACTATGTCATGCTTCATTTAGAAACTGGAGGCGATTGTTTGAATTTGGAATGCTATAGAGAGCCTGGTTACATCATCTTATTTTGACATAATAGTCCCCGTGGACTGTCTTGACTTTGTTTGAGAAATGAAGGCCTAAACTCTTAAAAGTCTACCAGCCCTCTACGAAGGGATTGTCTTTTGTATGGCAGTTGTGTGTTATTTCAGTGGAATAGACCCTGAAGAAATTTTAAGGCCCCTGGATCTATATAGGGATTTTGAACACTCCATAGTTTTGGGTAAAAGTTTGGAAAGCACATACGTGACATAGTACCATAATTCTCATTAAAAGTTATTGGGATTTATTTGACTTAGGAGCCAAAGTCCTGTTGATTTTTCAGTGGGCCTGAAGATCCTATGTGACTTAGGAGTTTTGGAAAATTTTATCCATAAAAGTCATTTTATGACTGGTCTCTAGATTAATATATATCTTAACCGGAAATGTATTTCTTAACATTTTCTTAAATGTATTGGAATTGCATAGGTAATGCCAGTGGATCAAAATGAAAATAAGAATACGATTCTGCAGTCAGATGGTCATAAGTTATAGGCAGAGGTTTTCAAAGGATTTTAGTCCTCAGCTAGTGAATGGTGGTAGTACATCATGCACTGTGCCATGTTGGTTTTATTCTTGCCTCAGTTCAGATATCCTTTCATGGAATATTCTATTCAATGATCCAGACTCTATTGTCAGGAAACCCAAATGCTTGATTAGATTTCCTGACGTTCAGGATAGGGTTACCTGGTTCAGTGCTCACAAATTAGCCTTCCCAGCTCTGAGGTTCGGGCAAAGCAGTGGTGACCTTCCATGTCAAAAATCTTTTATCTCCTTGACCCTACTCATGGTTACTGTCCTGCGTGGGATCTTCAAAGTTTTACTCAGTGCAGCTAAAACATTTTTGTCATGGAGTACGTACAAAACAAAGAAAGTGATTTCTTTACAAGCTTTAGTATCCCTAAGTTGCAGTTTCCTGATCCAGAATTGTCACAAAAACTCTTTTGCAGATATGTTGTGTTATTGCATTTGATTGCATTGGTCACATTTTATTACATCTTAACATGTAACTTATGTTGATTGATGCAACTTGACAGATCGTATCAAAGACGTGACACGCAGCCCAAGTTTCTTAAACACACACTGTCTCCATCTTTCTCTCTCTCTTTTTCTCACACACACACTCTCTCTCGCATGCGCGCGTGCACACGCACACATACACCCACACAATAAAACTAGACTCCTAAAGTTTCAAGTGATGATCCGATGTCCACGGGTTGGTTAGTGAGTAGTTTAGGTATCATTGGAGTGAGGGAGAATTCATAAAACTGAAATGCTGCTTCCACTTTGATGGTTTGTCAGAAGTTGTTGGGTCTGATTTTGATCTCCCATATGTG
Source organism: Mesoclemmys tuberculata (assembly GCA_007922155.1). Classification (NCBI taxonomy): domain Eukaryota; kingdom Metazoa; phylum Chordata; order Testudines; family Chelidae; genus Mesoclemmys; species Mesoclemmys tuberculata. The sequence goes on from ML675690.1 coordinate 7,720,196, forward strand.
AGTTTTACACTAGCATACCATTGGTTCACTGGATTTATACCATTTAAATCAAGTGCAGTATGCGGCCCGCTTGTTTTGCATATTGCTGTTGGACAGCAGTACAATGTCCTCATTAAGTTGTTTTTTGTTTTGTTACTAGAATCTCTGAATGCTCACAACAGAGGTTTTACACAGCACTCTGTGCCTATTTGGTACATGGTATCTGGGTGTTGTTTAGTTGTCAAAAGACATCCAGCTGTATACTGAATGAAGGTATTCATGCTTCACAGAGTCTGTGTACTCATTCCAGGCTTCTAGTGACCCAGAGACCTAGTAGCTAATGTGGTTGATGATGTATTACTTTTTCTCTTCATTAAAGCTCAGAGAGAGAAAGGTGGACGGGAAATCACTGTACTCCAAATAATTGTAAGGTGAGATAAACCAGCATTAACAATACAGGTCTCATATAGCTCCCATTGATTTCAGTGGGTGTTGTGTGCATGTATGCCAGGGCTGGCTTGGCACAAGATGTAAATAAAAGTAGAACCACTGAATACATCTTATGCATAGTAAAATAATCCTGTCTTTATTGGCGATCTCTTGCTAAAAGGCACAAGTGGATGCTTTGCCCTACATGCACTCAGTGGGGTCAAAGGGGAGAGAGTGCAGAATCTCTTAATTAGTTTTCCACTTAAACAAAAGAAAATGTTTTCTCCTAACCGAGGCAGAACAAGACAAGCTTATATAAAAATGTTGATACTGTATTCCTGAAATCTACTGATGGCAAAGCTTAGTCTTCAGTTAGTGTGATCTGAGGAAGGGCTTGGGATGCAAGTCCTTGTTAGAGGAACAGAGGTGTCATCTCCTGGGAATTTATTTATGAAAACATCTGCCATGTGGTGCAATCTGATCCAGTCTAAAAACAACAATTTTGTGCTGCAGAAGTATTTTCATTAGTTCTCCTGGATGGACTGATATAGTTATACACTGAGAAGTAGAACAAAACTCGGGCAGAGGCAAGGTTTTGATTTCCATACCATCCCTGTAGATTCATAGAGTTTAAGGCCATTAGATCATATGGTCCGACCTCCTATATAACACAGGCCTTTAAATTTTACCAAGTGTACCCTGGTATTGAACCCTATAACTCATGTGGCCAACGTATGTCTTTCAGAAAGGCATCCTGTCTTGATCTGAAGACATTAAGAAATGGAGAATCCACCACTTCCTTGGTAGTTTGTTCCAGTGGTTAATTACAGTCACTGTTTAAAAACTTTTGCCTAATTTCTAACCTTAATTTATCTGGCTTCTATTTCCAGCCATTGTTTCTTGTTCTGCCTTTCTCTGCTAAATTAAAGAGCCCATTAATACCTGGAGGACTCATACACAGTATGAAGTCACTTCTTATCTTCTTTTTCATAAACTAGACTGACTAAGCTCCTTAAATCTCTCCCCTCCCGTTCCTTGACTGGAAAATGTCTCAGCACTCCATCTAGCTAGGTGGAAGAAATTTAACAAGAATCGCTGCTCCTAGAAACTGCCTCCAGCACAGGAGTGAGCCAACGATCACCAGATTCTGTGTTTGATATATAACAACAAATGGCTTTGTGTTACATCACTCATCCTCTTCCCCTTTTCTCTATATTTTGTCTGTCTACTTTGTAAGCTCCTTGGGGCAGGACTGTGTTTTATCATATGTCTAAATCACTTAGCACAGATTTGGATGGTGCACAACAATACTTTAGTAGTTTGTACCTGTCCCTAGAATAAAGGATCCTCTTCCAATGTTCATGTTGTTTTAGGGTTAAGTTATGGTTTACTCTTACATGGCTGCAAGAAGAGGGAGGACATAAGGAACCTTCCCCTATCTTGCATGGTCCACATAAGGACCAGCAACATTTCAAGTCCACAGGCTCAGTGAATTGAAGGGACTGCTCTTTCCACATACCTCCATGGGCATATCAGGTCCTAAAGGAGGGTGGGGCAAGGGATGGGTCATGGCCCTGCCCACCCAGCCTGTAAATGAGATTGAACACACTGGAGAGTGTGGTAGAGCTTCTGTGCATTAGGAGGCTCAGTACAAGCTCATATTGCAGTATATAAATCCAATAGCTTTCCTGTGAATGAAGGCGAAAGTATGTGTCTTCTCTTCCACTAGCTCTTAGGAGGTGCTCGGAAGAGGAGTCAGGATATCCTGGAAGGTGTTTTTGCAGCAGGGGACACTGTTAGACTTCTTTTGCTATATGTTTGTGTTTGTGACACCGTGGGTGTCTAGTTATAGGTAAGAGCCCAGTTCAGCAAAGCTTTTAAGTGCGTGGTTAAGTCCACCTCTGTTCAGGGTAGCGCTTAAGTATGTGCTTAACTTTAGGCATGTCCTCAAGTCTCTTTGAAGTCAGTGTAAAAAGCAAATCTTTGTGCAATTTCCTGGCTTTTACCAATCATGACCTCAGTTGTTATCACAAGGAAATGATCATGCTCCAGGATTATTCATGCACACATGTGACACACACATACTGCTTGGCTTGTATATACCGTGACAGACTCAGAAAGCATTTCAGGACCATCAGTCTGGCTAGTTGATGAATTGTAGTGTTTAGGCACTACTATAATTTCTACCACGGTCATATTATTATCAATTTGTACTATAGTGGCACCATATTTAGAAGGAAACTATTTTTCTCTATTATATTAATTAATGTTTAGTATTCCAACTATACGTATCACTACTAATATTAGACCAACTCACTGTGATGGGTTTTTTGTTAATTTTTGTATGATGCTGCCAGTTTTCTTAGATTTTAAAAGAACATGTCAGTAAAAAAAAGAATGCTGTATCAAGATGTGCTTTATTCTTATTCATTCCACCTTGACATCTGCAGTTCAAAAGAGCCTCCTTACTATACTTTTGACAGAAACTTTTCCTGTGGTTTCTTCTCTTAATCTTTGCTCATTCCTTCCTTCATTTTGATGATCTCGTCACAGTCATATTTATTAGAGATTGGAAAATTAGGAAAGATGGGATAATCAAATAAATATCTGGGATCAAATTCAGGCACCTTATTATATGCAGCGGAATAGAAGAAAGCGCCAGATGAAGTACACTTTTTGTGCCATGCACCTCTATTTCTTAACAGAGCTGCTACTTGGTGTCTGGATTTCAGGATTGCCAATAATCTCAAGCATTCAAAAAGCATGAGTCTGGTCCTCAAATAAAACAGGAGATTTATATGTATTCACATTTGGGGTTCTTTAAATGTGAACTTCTTGTTTTTTAGTCTTTGTAGTTCATTTTCCAGCTTACTTCCACAACCATAAGATGTAGAAACGGCTTTTATCAATGAAAGCTGAGGTTCTCAAATAATCACATGACTCCAGGAGCCAGGGGCTTTAAGAAAAACATCAAATATTGTGAAACTTGCAATAAGCTCATGAAAGTTGGCAGCACTAGGATTTGGTTCTAGGGATGAAGCTTAAGAAACTTCAGTCTGTTCACATTATAGTTAACGAAGGACCATCTCTAAGGATGACAGGATGCCTATTCGTTTCTTACCCTCTTTGAGACAACACAGCCATGGTTCAAGGAGCATGGGACCTTGGTTGTTCTGAATTCCATCAGTAACAAAACCTATTACAGCTTGAAGTATTGCAGTTCTTACCTCTCCTGGGAAAGAGACCATACAAATTGAAGAAATTTTATTTCAATAAAAGTTAAAAGTATGCACTGAGTCATATGCTCTGGGAAGGAAAATGCTTAAAGGTGGCTAATGCTATTACTGGTTGATAGAAAATCAGGTTTTAGGGCTTATTTGTTTTCTTGTGTCTTTGCGATGTGACAGTCGAAGGTGATGACTGCAGTTAACAGGAGCCATTAGTTACAATGCTGTTCATAAATATAGCTTGTTAGACAGTAATGTCCTATAGGTCTGCTCTTCGCTTTCTTCAAAGGGCAGCTTCTTCTCAGCTCTTTGATTTCTGGATTTCTTTATGCTTTAAAATAGTTATATGATTGCAAAGGGTATCTGTAACTTCAGTTTGACAAATACAGTTTTATGAAGGCTGCTTCCAAAGGAATTTGTGGGAATTCAACTTCTGTTTGATAATGGGCTCGAATGCTTGAAATCATGCAATGGAGGCCTTAGACCAGTGTTTCCCAAACAGTAGGTCTGAACCCACCAGTGGGATGTGGGAAGGTTCCAGATGCATTGCCAGATGTGGGACTGCCAGATTAACCCGTCCCTAATCTAGGCAAACGTACACATCTCTCAATTCAGGGTGAAGGGAGGCTGGAGAGCAAAACTGTCCTGCACTCACTCCACCACGTCGGCTCCTCACATTGAGGGCTTGGCCTGGCTCCCCACCCCTGGTGTTGGGACCTGGTACACAATTACAGCATCACTCAGGTGTGACCCGGTCACTCTGCTGTCATGATGGAGGTTTGCCTAGACTAAACGTGAGTAGTAGTGCATATCTCCCATGTAGCAATGCCTGGCACGGAGAGCTGGGCCAGGCCCCACAGGATAGGAACCACCACTGCAGGGGGAATATGAGGAAGGCTGATGCTCCAACAACCTCCCCGCACCCATGTGGGACCATTCCTCCACTCTGAGCCAGGATTAGAGTTGTGATGATGAGGTGGAGGGCGCCTGTACGTAATGCTGAGTCACAAAGAAACAAAAATGCAGTTGGTGGCTTGCCTTAGCATGCAGTTTGGGAACCACTGCCGTAGGCTGCTTCGGCAGTGCATTTCCCAAGAAGACATATGGGTGTGACCAGCAAAAATATACGGGGTCCATCTATGGGTCCATGTGCACTGCATGCTTCTTTTGGAGCTGTGTAGTGCACACACCTGCGTGGCTACTCAAGGTACACGTAGCAGTGGTTCCAGTAGGCTCGGCTTTACCAAGTGGAACAAGACATGCCTGTGTGGGTATGTAGGCAAGTATATACCCTACATGCTGTCTGCTTGCCCAAGCTGTGTCTCCCCATCTACACAGCTGTTTTTAGCAGCGTAGAATCTTGCTGCCTTCCAGCTCCTGAAGCCTTATGCCTCCACAGGAGAAGTTTCACCTAGCCAGCTAAAGCTCTGGCACGGGGTAGGTAGCCTTTCCTGGCATAGCCTTCCTCACCACAGGAAATGCCTCTGGCAGGGCAGAAGCAGCAGGGAAAGCCTCAGGCAGTGGGGGGCAGTCCCCACTGCCTGGCCCCTTGCGAGAACCTTTCACTGACGTGTAGCTACGCACTGAAATGCAGACACTGCCTGCTTTTCGCTGCAGGGTGTACCTAGCGACACACGTCCTGCATGCTGCCACCAGTGGGGTATAGTTTAAATGTTTATGATAAGTAATAGTAATATTACTGTAGCACCTAGGAGCCTCATTTGTGGACCAAGGCCCCATTGTGCTAGGCACTGTACAAATACAGAACAGAAGGAATATTCCTGCCCTAAATAAAATCTAGATTCACAATCTAAATAAAAGATTAAAGACAACAGGTGAATACAGACAGGGGATCATATAAGGTAGGGATAAGAAACCCTTACTACAGTTCATTTTGCATCCATTCATCTGCAGAACTACCAGGAAAAACAAAAAATGGCATGAAAAATAAAATTATCATTTTATGAAGATGGGGAAGGGAACCGTATTATGCAAAGCTGAAGATTGATTACATTGATTTTTTTTTCTTTAGGTGGCTGTGTGTTATGCTATTTTTTCAGTGCCCATCACATTGTTAACTAACCGTGAAATCATGTCATAGCAAAGTGAATCTTGGTTCTTATACTTTTATTCCCTGTATCAATAAACATGACAAGGAAAGTGTTTTACTATATAGAGAGAAATACACTGAAGAAACAACAGTTCAGTCTGTTCCTTTGATGCTTTCTCCAGGAGTTGGATTTCATGAAAATTACGTTGCTTGTATGGCAAGCACATGGGACCTGATTATTTTTTTATTACTGTGTTCAGTGTTAATTCCAATGAATATTCCTTCATGCATAGCAAATATTTAGAATAATTATATGCATTACAATACACAGTCAAGACTGAATATAGATAACTAAACTGGTGGTAAAGCTTTATAAAGACGAGAGAGATAGCATCTTGAATTGCATTAAACTTAGTTTGATGTTCACTAGAATGATTATTTATGATTGAACTGCAAATGTGAAATAAGTTAGTAAAATTCCTTCTTGTTGTTATTTACTGGTTATATTTGAATTTGAAAAAATGAAATATAGTAAAGTAGATCAATGAAAAGGTTAAAATACACAAATGCAATATGGTTACCATGCCAGGCAGAGAATAATTCACAATGACCTATTTTTAACAGCTTTTTCAGCTGTGCTCCCTCTGTGCAGCCTGATTTGTAACACTTGTGATGCATAACATACCTACTTAGGTATTTTTCCACCACTGTAACACAAAACCATCTTCCATTAGCATCTCAAATTTCCAGTCATATACAAACTACTTTTAAAACATGTATCACCTGATCCAAAGCCCCCTGAAATCAAAGGAGAGACTCCCGTTAGCTTAAATGAGCTTTAGATCAGGCCCTAAACAAATCAAAACCCCTTTTACACTCAAGTATGGTTCTGCACAAAGCCCCCAAATCCCATTCTCAGAGTTAAATTGCATACTAGAAAGATGGAACTTTCAGTCCTAGCAATGCCAGCTGGTGCTGAGCTCACTACAGTCTTATCTGATTCATTCACATGTACATGTATGCGTGTGTGCGTCCTTGCATCTTTATAACTTTATAAAGCAGAGCATTATCAGGGTAATTAACCATTCTTTCTAAGGTATCTTGCAATGCTAATATCATCATCATCTCCCAATTCAGGATCCTGGGAAGAAATTAGTAAGGAAAACATTAACAATTTTATACCACTGAAAGCACCAGCTATCGTAAGTTTGGTCCTAAATATATGTGTGTTAAACTGGCTGTATTTGTAGAGCACTGTTCATTTCCTCTAAACATTCCTGGAAGACATTTCCTAGCTGTAGGTATAGAATTAATCAATCAACCACTATTTTTATAGCACCATTCTGGAAACTCCACTCATAGCACTTTCCAGTAATAGAGATAAAAAAAGAATCCATACTATCCAATTAAGAATAAAACATCTGTCTTCTTGCTTATGTATGTCGAAGACATTTGAATTGTGGAAGTTCAAGCTGCTTTTTACCTTTAGCAACTCTTCAACCTCATCAGTGCTACCAAAAGATGCACGGAGTTCAATACATTTTATAGTTTGGACCAAGTGCAAATGGCCATTGCTAGAATTTTAAGTCACTTCTGCGTGGGAGGGATTTCACGCTAGGAAGACGTGAATCCTTGTCTGTGTAGGTATGTATGTGATGCTAGCACCATAGTATCCCAAACATGTAAGAATAAAACAATCCTTCAATGAAGGGGTTTTGCATCCTTCTTTCGTGCCACCTGCCTCTATCCTTAGTTTCCAACTATGTTCCATCCAACCCCAATGTGTCTCATCTAAGTAGCCCAGTATAATCTTCAGGAGAGAACACTATAATTTTCAGAGTGCAGTTGGAGCAAACTTGAATTTCAGCTCTCTTTCTTTGAATACCTTTTATTTTCAGACGTTCCTTTCTCTCACATCTCTTTGGTCTAGGGTGACCAGCTAGCAAATGTGAAAAATCAGAATGGGGGAGGTGGGTAATAGGTGCCTATATAAGACAAAGCCCTGAATATTGGGATTGTCCCTATAAAATTGGGACATCTGGTCACCCTACTTCAGGCTGCCTGCTATCTCCTCCAAATATCATCAACCTCAGGTTTATCTTGACTGCCCTCCTGATGAAACTTTTATTCATGACTTTGGTCTCCATTCATCTTGACTACTTTGACAATGGTCTCCCTAAATTCTAACTTTCCAAACTTAAGTCTATCTAAAAACGATGACTTCACTGTTTCTTATACAGGGAGAGGAAATCCTCTTCATTTTAGAACCCAGTAGAAAAATCTCCCTTTCTGAGTCGGTCTTTCATGGGTATGTCTCTGTTACCATATGAGCTTTGTATTAGTTTACCTTGCTCCCTACACTGGCAGCTCTTGGAACAGTCTCTTCTCTTTTCAAATGACCCCTGTTTCACTTTTGACACGTTTTTTACCTTGGATAGGTCCACATAGATGGTGGCAAATTTGCTGCTGTCAAATCGATTACTCTGGATCGACTGAGCGGTCTGTGTAGACCCGCTCAGTCTATCCAGCAATCGACGCAAGAAAACTACCCCGGTAAGTGGCGTAGCGCTGAATAGCGTTCCCTTCGACGCAGCGCATTGTGGACGGCACACGGCAGAGATGCAGTGAAGTCGACAGGAGATACACAAGTGATTTATGTCACTTATGTATCTCCCATCGACTGCTGCTGAATCCTGAAGGTAAGTGTAGACCGGGCCCTTTTTCCCTATATTCCTCCATATTTCCTGACTCTCTGCACCTAAATGACTCCAAAGCCCATTTCTGTCCTACCTTGTCTCTCCTCCCTGACCTGTGACTCTTAATGCACCCTGGTAAAATAATCAAATTCTACTTCCTGAGCTTCTCAATTACCTTATTTTAACTCATGCTCTTGGAATCTTAGTCACTCTACATTCCCACTTCAGGTCCGACCTACCACTTTTTTAGATGTGTCCTCAATGACAGTATCCATGTATAGTACCTGTATTTTCATGTAGTATGTTACATAACTCTCTACAATAACAAATGTGATTGCACTATACACAATGAACATAGTGGTTTATTAGTGACAGGTTACCTTATCACTAGTGGGTACTGCCACAAATCTCTTGCTACCAACATGCATCTGAACCTCAATTTTCCCACTAGCTGCCAGACCACTTCTCCCTCCAGCCAAATTAAAAACTCCCCAGCCCCTTTCAGGGGAAATGAAAATCCCAAAATCAACTGAAACTCCGGTGAAACAGTCTTTCACCGACCTCTGACCTCCTTGGGCCTAGATCTATTCAGACAGTCATCGTCTTGGTGCTGGGCCTCACATATAGTCATCCTTCTCGTTCCCTACTCTCCAGAGGGTAGCCCTTTTCATGGGCTGTGCAAGCCTTCTCCACTTTTATCAGGAGTTTGTCCCTGCCGATGCAGGGTTATAAGCACTCCATCTCTAAGAGGCACATCAGGGTGCCCATGCCCTTCCTCTGCCGGATGTCACAGCTCTTGGAACTATCTGTTCCTGACGGAGATGCCCCCCCATTTTCTTTCCCACACCTAGGGCTATTTTCTGCGTTTGCCTATTTGCCTCCCTCTTAGACCTCTTACTCCTCTGGTCCTTCTACAGGCTGCTGCTCTTAGCTCCTGCTAAGTCCTCTGGTCACTCTTCTCACTGGAGAGATGACAACATGTGGTGCTCTCCAAGTCTCTCTCTATACCTGGGAAGGTCTCTTGTATCCTGCTGCTCTTCCTTCTCAGCAGGCCTTGCTCTTAGCATCCCCCTTCCTATCCTTCTCCTGAACAATATGCTCCGGAATGCCGTGGGTTTGGATTATGGCATCAACAGAATGGCTCAGCCCAGCACAGCCTGTTACCAGGTTGTTAAGAATTACCTAACTATGGTATCAAGTCCACAGGTGAAAACGGAGACCTTACTAGAAAGCCTGAGAAAAGCACCCACTCTGTTAAATAAGGCAAAACCTTTGATTCTTCATAGATTTTGGAAATTTGTATGCATCCACTCATGTACACATTCCGAATTTCCAAGTTTTAGGTTGATATAATATTATAAATACACCAGTATTTATGGTGGGAATGGCTAAAACGTTGTCTTTAAAATGCAAGGTTGATAGTGTAAATAGATGGTGGTTACTTACTACACTACAGCCAGGAAGAAGTTGTTTATTTTTGATCAACACTTAGGGCGTGACAGCATCAGCACGTAGCAAAGTATCTTGTCATCGTAAGGACTCCCTATTGACATGAGAGAATTTCAGGTTAATTACCTGATTTCTCAAAGCTCTTAGCTATCCACTTTCCAACCAGTAAGTATTGAACGTTTGTGATCTCTGATTTCATACAAACCTGTCTTGCCATGGAAGTTCCTAGCCATTTAGTGATGATAGCCCTGGGAATGCTGCAGCTTTCAAAATAGCAGAGTGTTTTCTACTGCTTACGATTGCCAATACATTTAACAGATCTAGCTCGGAAAAGCATGTACTTGTTTGCCAGCTGTAGGAAACACAAAGGCACGGTTTGATTGCTATTTGACATTGGGATTTAATTTGTCAGATTGGTTTGAATGTTTTCTAGTATTCCTTACTTTCTGCTGTCTCCTGGTGGAAGGCTCACTAATTAAATTCCATATTAATCTCAGGAAAGAACTTTGCTGTTTGGGGGAGACCATCTTCTGACAGGGTTCAAGGAAGGATCTGAATAAGAGTCTAAGTGGATCTGTACACAGTGTGTGTGTTGCGTGGGAACTTCTCATCAATTATTTGCCCTTGTTTTTTTATAGAGCTGCAGGGAACAGGTTGCATTCAATCTCTTAAACAAAGACACAAGGTTTGATTCACCCTGGCAGGTAGAGATGGAAACATTTTCCATACACACATTGTGCCATTGCTCCGTTGAGTGGAGGGGAAGGCAAGTGATGATACCCCCCTACTCTTCCTTGCAGGGTCCTGCAGATGCGCATATGTGATCAGCAGATTTCACAGGTGGGCTGTCCCTGCCTTTTCTATAGCTGATCCAGCTCAGTTTCGAGGATGCACCAGCTTTTTTTGCATAGCAGGGGTTGTAGATAGCTTGTATCAGTGTATCCCACAGATGTATTTTGCTGCCTTGGATGGAGACCAGAGACTGGTTTCTGGCATCTGAAATAACCAAGCATAGAATTTATCACTGTTGTAAAAAATTGTTTTTTATCTTGTCAAGACATGCCATGAGCAGAAAATATCGTATTCAGAGTAGCATATTAAGAAGGATCAAAGACTGATTCATAAATGTGACAATGAAGAAGATGACAAAGGAAGGGAGCGTTCAAAATAAAGAGCAGGAGGCTCAGCCTACACGGGTTAGTTCTTAGTTCTTTAAGGGTTGATTCAGTCAGAAAAAGATTTTCACAATTTTAAAGGTTATTTGTAAATCACCCTGTTTCCCCCCATAAAAGTACCATTTCCAAATAAGATGGGATGACTTTTGAGGAGAGAGTTTAAAATTCATTAGTGGTGTAAAAACAAATCAGACTGACAGAAATTATGCCCAAATACATATCACTGCCTCAATCCATAATTGAAAAACTCTGAGCTGCATGAAATGAGCGAAACAGTGCAGAATGAACTAGCAAATGACTAAAAGATCAGAATTAGACAAATTTGTGTCAATAAATTCCACTGACTGTCAGAAGCTGAGAAGCCTTTCCTGGGTGTCTGCACTTTTTGTAAGTTGATGGGAACAAATGTTTAATTGGTAATGGAGGGCAGAGGGCAACCAGATTATTTTCTATTTATTAATGTATTTATTTCAAATAGAAAGACAATGGCAAAGGTTTGTGTTCAGTTCTGAGGGCAAGGATGTAGAAGTGTAGGATGCCTCTGATAATTCCCAATAGCATTGTGGGCTCAGTTTTCCATTGGGGTTACCTATATTTGAATCGAGGCACGAGGACCTGGTTTTCAGACTTGCTCCAGCTGACGTCAATGAGAGCAGCGTGTGTGCCTAGCACCTGTGAAAACCAGTGCCACAAGGCACCTGTTCAACAAAGCACTGAAACTTGTGCTTACCTTGAAGCACACAAATAATTCCATCCTTGTGCAGCAAAGCACTTAAGCCTGTGTAGAATTTATAATGTGTTTAATTTTCATTGACCTCACATGCTTGAAGTTAAGCATATGATTCAGTGCTATGTTAATTAGGGATGTTTTTTGTTTTTTTAAGTGAAGCACAGGCCCAAGTGCTTTGCTGAGTCTTAACCCTAAACACAAATTTCCCACTGAAGTCCATGGCAAGAATTTCACTGATTCTAGCAAGAGGGAGATGGAGCCCATAGCTGTCTAACTATTGTACTGATGATAGAGCTGGTATTTTGCAAATTGTTTCCATGGTGGTATTAGGAATGATCAGACCTATTCATCTCATATTTGTGCCATAGTGCTAGCAAAACTGAACTCAAAACTCTTTCAAGGTCACCCTGCTTGAAAAACATAAAATAAAATCCCCAGTTGTCCTCTGCTTTTTAATCCCAACCAGTTTACATAGAACCTCTGCCTGTTACTCTAGTTGGTACATCAGCTGCTATTTTTTGCCCATAATGTCTGGAAAAAGGTTAGAGCTGTGCGGACCAGGTCAATCAGTTGGTATGGGGAGCAGCTTGATTACCGATTAAAGGCTCTCTGTGAGGTGGTTGGAAAAAAAAATCAAGCGATCTCGACAGAAGTTTTTTATTTTGACTTTGGATCAAATGTAGAAACAGGTGTATGGGTGAGCATGTGGCAAGGTGCAACCATTTGAAGAAATGGATTACAGGTGACAGAAACAGGATTGGGGACTAGATAAATGTGGGTAAACATGCAAATATTTAAGGATTTATCTTGTCTTTTTGGAAACTATTTTATAGTATAAAACACAGAGCTGAAGAAGCTGAGTCTTTTTTCTCAATTGTGTTTACTGTACGTGTAGCATTAGTGTCATAGATATCACTGCATATGGTTTTAACTTCCTGGAGGTAGCTTTCTGTACTTATGCTAGCAAGTTAATTGTTTAGCATCATTTTACGGACACAAAACTAGTTAACTGTAGCCAAGTGGACCCAATAAATCAGTGGTCCTTTTATTCTCTTCACCCATCTGTGCATAACTAATAAGTATGGTTAAACCTCAAATGTTAACTTTAAAATATTATGAGTTCAGTATCAGTTTGATTTTAAAGACTTGTCCAAACCTAACAAGTCTGCCAAACTGGACTGACAATCTTTCGCTTGAGAATTTGACATTTCTGCTTACAGTGACAATTTTAACAAAAGTTAAAACAGAACTGACCAAATATAGTCAAAACTTGAAAATGTTTGTTTCAAAATCTGTGCTAAACATTAAGTTAAGGCTCTCAAGGAGGAGGGTTTCAATCAGAGCAAACTACCATCCCAGTTTTGAAGGCTCGTGGCAAGTATCAGGAGTAACTGCTAAACTCACATCTCAAAATGCTACACACCCCCAGATCTGTAGTGACCCTTGTGGTGGTTGAGGGAGAAGGTGACCTGCTGTTATTAAAAGGCTAAACCTCAGGCTAGACTGGGATTAACAAAGGTTCCTGAAGGAGTAGGGTACCCAGCTACCATTGGATGTCATTCCATTAGGCTCCATGGACAATCCCAACCTCAGTGTTTAGATATATACATTTTCATGTTTTGTCTGTCATAATCAAGGGGTCTAAGCACAGACCTGTAAATAATGAAGTTCTCAGAGTTAACACCAACCTGGCTGTCTCAGTGCCTTTGAACAGGTTACTTCATCTCAGTTCCCCATTTTCTCCACTGAGAAAAACACTTAATTACCCACCTCCAACGAGTATTGTGAAAGTCACTTAATTAGTCAGTAATGTGCTTTTGAAACTGTCTGGTTATTTTATTCTATTAATATTGTGCCTGGGTGAAACGTGCTTGGGGTGTGAGCTCTGCCCACAGCCACTTTGTTTGTTTGTGCTTAAGATAGGCTGGACTGAAATTTAGCCCCCTAGACATAGGGACTAAATAGACCACGCCATGGAAGTAGCATTTTTCAGTACTTGGCAATTCATGCTTTAACTCCCCATGGAACAGTTTTCTTGACTACATGAGGGAGAAGGTCTATTTCCCATCTCCAAAGCTAGATGATGATGGTAATTTCATTGCTTTTTGCCATTGGTTTTAACTTATCCTTTTAATTGAAATGTTAAGAAATGACAAATGCCCCCATATTCACTTGACGTCTCGTTGAAAGTTCGACTTACCGACTGGAACTTGAACTCACGTTATCACAGAGCAAAAGTTCAAAGCACTAAAATGGGAAACATTAATGTGTCAAGCAACAGTGGTAGCACTTACCAGGATCAATTTTCCACTTAGGCAGTTTTTGCCCAGTTGTGCTAACTAGCACTGAATCCATACCTACTAATGGATCAAAGCTGAAAGGTCAGGAATTGTAAAATCATCAGTTCCCCAGACTCATTAATATAACAATCGCACCCACTAACGTTGCTATCGTTAAGAATCATGTTGAATGTTATTGCTAATAAACTTGTTTTCCAGGGGTAATACGACCCAGCTAGAAATGTTTGCTATTTTGATACTCCTACAAGTCAATCTTATGTAACTATTAAGTTATTATTTACTACTATTACTATTTTATTTATACTATTGCTACAAAAAAAACCCCACTAAACTGAAATAGCAGTTTTAAAAAGAAAAAGTTAGCTGATATTCGGTGCTAAATTATTCTTCCTTCTACTAGTCTATCTACCTAGCTGCATTTATGAAGCACTTATTGATGTATCTTCCACAGTACCACAACTTAATTCATTTCTCTATTTAAAATGAACAAAATAAGATATATCAAACTTTTGTACAGAAAAAATGCACACCATGCACACTCTTCAGTGTGATCGCTTTGGGTTGGTGTTATTCATTTGAGAAAATAAGATAACTATAAATGGTAAAACAAAATTTTGTATTCAAAGGTTCAGGTTTCTTCAAAATAATTATCAGAGTGAATAGAATATGCTTCCTTCTGTCCTTGCTAGTTTTCCCTCTGAACTGATCAATTTCTAGAGATGGGCCAGTATTGCAGCCTCGAATCAGAACCCGATTTAATTTTGAGATCTGAGGGATTAGAGCCCCTAAATCAAATACCCTCACATTTAGGGATTTAGATTAGGCCCAACATTGTTTTTGACCCATTTTTTCTAGTGTTGTTTCAGAGCTAGGCACAAATCTCACAGGGCTGCCCATTCTCATTAGGTTTTGGCTCAGGATGGTGGAAATCTTGCTAGAGTCACCCCTTTGGTATCGTTTATATCATTCTTTGGAGCAGCTGATTTCACATGAATTCTGCCATTTTGGAGCCAGAATCTCACAAGAATATATTGAGACTTTGGTGCTGTCTTCCCCCCATCCTCTCAGTGTTTGGACCTCTGAAATCAAGTTTAAATCTCTTCCATATCCAATCAGCACTGCCTTGATGCATCTGATAATCCTGCATTGCCCTTGATTCTTCATCCTCTTGCATGCCACCAAACTTCTGTGCCTGCTAGTCATAATACATAGCTGTTAAGTAGCGGATTGAATTAATAAGTAATCAAGTTGTAGCATTGGGAAAGATATCATGGAAGTGACTGTTATACAGTGCATGTAACACACATCATAGTCCACTGATGTCAGTTGTACTTCTATTAAGGCCAGGTGCAGCAGCCTGCCCTCATGCAAGGTGTTGAATGTTTCGAGCCATTCTTTGGATATTTCTGTGTCTTCAGACAGTTTCCCCCATGGACAAGTGTACACTTACTCTCTTAGCTGAACCAGAAGTTATGGGCTTGATGGAGGAATCACTCCTGTGATAAAGCCTGTTGTCCAACAAGTCAGCCTATTTGATCACGATCATCCTTTCTGGTCTTAAAACTCTGATATGATGAATGGGTGTGTGTGTGTGTGTTATTTTAATAAAAATCTAAACATTAAAAACTCCTGTTTTGCAGCAGTATTTTTACAGTCTGTAATATATACTAAGGCCTGCTTCCTACAATAAATAAATAAATGAAGTTAGAGTAATTACCATTTGAAAACTGGCTATTACACGAACTTCTTTAACAATGTTTCAGCAAGTATATTAAAATGATAATAGCTGCACATTCAAATATATTATGAGTTGCAGTGCCCTACAAAGGAAAATAGGAAAAGCTCGAGGGAAGTGTTGTATGGAAGTCAATGAACAGCACTGTATTATCTTAAAGATCCTTTGGAGCCCTGCACAATATATTGTGTACACTTGAAGCTATGTTAATACTCAATACTGCATAGATTTACACACAGAAATAAGCTTGTAATAATTCACACAATAGTTTAAAAAGCCCCGATAGGTATATAGCTGATAGACTTTAAACATTTAAATAATAGTATTTTGTCATCGTTGATACATACACATTACAACTGAATGCATATAACTAACAGTTATAGCTAGTTAAGGAGAGACTATCATCTCTCTGTGGTCAAGATTTAAGCTAGCGTCTCATAAATCCTATTCTGATAACCACCACTGATTTAATCAGTTATGGGAGAAGCTGGTAGCACTAGTATATTTATTTTGCCTAACATTCTCCATGATAAAAGATTCTGGTGATTTATTCTTTGAGTAACTGAAAACATCACTGTACATTCACTACAATATTTACATGATCAGATGCTATTTTCTCCACAGGTCTCTGTCACATTCAGTGCACAGGTGAAGTGCACCAGGCAGAATTAAATTTGGAAGAGCAACCATAAATGAGTATTCAACTGTGCAACCTAAACAACATTGTTCTAGCAGTGAAGTGGGGGTGGAGGTGTCTCCGTAAAATTAATACATGTGGTTCTAAGACTTATTGCCTGTTTATATGAAAATGGTATAAATAAATCTTTTGTTTTATTTTTGTTAATAATTTTTATAATAGTTTCCATCTTTCTGATTACTGATTGTTCTCTTACCTTTTAAAATATCATAAATGTCACAAGAAATTAAACTACAAAAGCCATAAAGGCCTGTCTGAAGCCACCGAATGCAAGAAATCCAGACTTAAACTCTGAGTTTTGTCTATGCATTGTAGTGCTCTCTTAACAGGAGATCAATTGACATATATTGGGCATTGGTCTGATTTCCCACCCACCTCACCTGTAATTGGAACAGGGCTCCTTAGTGAAGAGAGAAGTCCAGGGAAGCATTTCCCTCCTCTCTCTCATTTTTATATGAGACAGCAATGGTTGGAATGTAGGGAGCTAATGTGGGCCTTTCTGGTGAGAGTCAAGGTAGGACAAATCCCCACCTTCCTTCCCCACCACTGGAATGGCTGTGTTGGTTGAGCCACTTTGCTTCATGTGCTAGACACATGCTTCTCACCTAGTATCAATAGAATTTGCCCCATTTTAGCATGAATGGAGGGCAGTATATATCCCAGCTGAGCCATTTATTTGGGAAAAGTGAAAGCATTTTGATATTCCCACTAGTAACTGGCTTTCCTTGGGAAAACATCCAAATGGACACACACATTATCACCAAAGCATCAGATACTGCGGAGCAGTTCTGAGCAGCACTTATCTGCATTGTACAGAGAGACCTGTATATAATGAGCAATCCGGTTTTTAATGTTCACAGGTATGCTAAATTTAATTACATTATGGTTGCTATTACCAAGTAGTTCAGCTATATTCACTTCTTGGACCAGATTCGGTGCAATTTTAAAACTGAAAGGGGAGAAAATGTGTAAACTCCAAAGAAGTGACCAGTGGAATTTTATCTGGGAAGGATTCACAAAATAATCTAAGGATCTGAAAATTGTAAAGACAGATGTGAACAGTGGCATACAAAGGGTGTTAAATTATGTATTTTTATTATTTATCACTGTTTGCTCAGAAATCTAAAAGCACTTTGTGGATGTAAATTAAATGATCCTGCCCTTAAAAAACCCGAGTCTCAAAGCAGAAATATGTATTTTGAGGTTTCCCTAAGACACCTTAGACAATCTCTCAATATCAGTATACCTTTTATAGAACATATCTATTTAATAAAAATATAATTAAGGAAATATTAAATTCAGGATTAAATATCTTTTAAAATGATTATTGCACCACATAGAATGCTCTTTAGAATTAGGTATGGTAACCTGAGAAAGGCAAACACAGTTTAAATCATTCATAAAAAAAACCCTTGAAAAATTGTCATTTGATTAATTGGAATTTAAATCCCATAATTTACAATGAAAATTGAATGAATGTACCAAAGCAATAAGCTGCAGTCAAAATACACACCACTTGTAAATATATCTGGTGATAGTCAGACTGGTTCTCATCGGACATATGTTGATGTATATCAAGAATTACTTCACTGAAGTCACTGGATTTATACTGGTGTAAAGCTGGTGTGAGTGACAGGACAAATCAGACACTTTGTCAGCTGTTACAACATACTTTGCAAAGATACTATAACTCTAGTTCATTGCATAGGAAAAACAGTAGAGCCATTCTAAAAAGTAAAAGCTTTGTGAAAAATTTCCATATTTTATTTTGCTTCAAAAAGAGGTCAAAACAAGCCCATTTTTTCCAAATTTTGATTGTAAAACATGTTACATAGAAAAATTTTGTTTACCATAAATCCAGATTTGGGTAAGCAAAAGTAGTCTATACTCCTTTCGATAATGTTTTCAATAATGGTTTTGATAAACATGTCAAAAGTTGCAATTGTTTGTGAGGAACAAATAAAATATATCAAGATTGTGAAAAAATTATTTTCTAAAAGCTTTTCTAACTGTTAAAAAAAAAATCATGTAGTAAATTTCAGCCAGCTCAAAATAAAGAGTGGTAATCTCAGTTAATGCTTATGGTGAATTCGGACCATTGAATGGTGAGTACAGTACTTTAGCACTTTTTTTGTTCCTGTACACAATCTTGTCATTAACAGTGTACCTTGGCTGCATCACCTGCCATCTGGAATACTTTTCATACAGCATTACAATCAACAACTGTCCATTTTCAAACCTACTCTGAAAATATCTCTCTTCCTTCTCTTGTACTTGTGCTTCTGTTTTCAATTATTTAGGTCTTTAACTGCATACTTGAGCTCAATAAAGCTTTACAAGGTACAGCTGATCTGAAAGATATTCCACAAAATGAAGCAGAATTACATTACTGTACTGTACTGTTTTAATTACTAATTTTCACGCACCTCTGCACTTTCTGGATCTGACCGAGATTGGGATCTAAATATAAAGTTCAGTTGTTCCAATGAACACTTTTTATAGTCAGATGAAGAAGATCCAGAAGAGGCAGCTGGAGAGATGGATAATAGTTGGTAGGCTGTGGAGTTTAAAGTTTAATACATTTAAAGTTAAATGATTTATTTTTATGAGAAATAGAAACGTAATGCCATACTTAAGCAAAGCTTAATACTTAGGCAAAGTTATATACTGTGCCTCTGGTGTCTGGAAAGGTGATAGGATACTACCATGATGAGTTCAGTATATGTGCTTAGATATAAAGTAGATTAGGAATGAGGACGTGAGAGGTAGTCAAAGTAAAGGAGGCACATGGCAACACGAACACCACAAGACCATTTTGAGCAACAAATATTTACGGCCAAATTCAGAGGTGAGTGTGAGTCTACAGGGAATAGGTGTAAATTACACCCAGTCCCCATCCCCTACATGTGATTCTAATTTAACTTGCTTAGTCACTAATTTAAATTCCCTCTAGACAACCGTAGATCCACAGCCACTTCCTAATGTGTAATTGTATTTAAAAATAACGAACAACAACATCAGAAGGGGTAATTTAAAATAGGCCATCCTCTACTCTAGAAGGCATCTTATTTCCACATTGTTGGCATGCAAATCACCACAACTTAGACTCTTTGATTGACTTGTTCATTAATAAATGGGTGTGTTAATAGGTCTATGGAAATGTGCATCTAATCTAATAATAAAAATTCCTATCTCTTTTCATTCATAGATCTCAAGGCACTTTAGAAAGGAGGTCAAGTATCATTACCTAAGCAAGGATAAACTTATATGACCTTACTTTACTTCTGGGCTTGTTCTCTAGTCTCTAACCACCACCACCTACAATAGAGAGGATTGTGCTAGGTTTGTAACCATGGCCTCTCCCTTATCAATCCTCAGACCACATCTGTTTATCATTAGATTCATATTATTTATATCTTGCTAGGAGGAGAAAGCCACAATGATATCACTATTAGAGAGAATCACAAAACACAGTTATAATCATTCAGTGAAAGACCATGGAAAAGCACAGGAATTTAGGCTTCAGATGGCATATTTGTCTATGCAGGCTCAAGGAAACATGTATTACACTTGCCTGTGTTAACGTTCCTTAAGTATAGCACCAATTATTTGTCAGTAACTGTAGAAGGGATGGCCTTGTCCCTCTGTCAGTCTCAGAGAGAGGATATGCTCCTTCTCAGCCGCACCTATATGGGTAAACTTCAGGCAGGAGATTAGTCTATAATCTATCGCCCCAGGCCCTCAGGCAGGGTAGGGCAGTCTAACGTCCTGGGGATGCTCTACAGGCCATGGTGAGGCTGTAACCCCAGGATTGGGGTGGAAAAGAGGAACAGGAGGCAGCCCCTCTTGCCTCCACCACATTCCAGTCCACGGCTTGAGCAGTGGTGGAGTGTTTTGCCACTGGGCAGTGGGGCTCCAGCCAAACCTCCCTGAGACACTCAGGCTCAAGCACAGCTGGACTGAGGTCAGCTATCCTTGGGCTACTTCCTCAACCCCTGTGCCTGTGTACCTGCCCCCCACATCTTCATCCACCTCCTCGGGGTAAATCGCAAGGGGCAGCCACAGCAGGAACGCAGCATTGCCGGCGTCAGGCAGTTCCTCCGGATCGCTGGAGGCAGGTAGCTCCAGCATGTCACAGGGGGCAGGCAGCTCCGGCACGTCCTCTCGGCTCCAGCCTGTAGGCAGCTCGGGTGGCTTTTCAGCGGTTCAGTGATCAGGCATGAGTCCCAGCACAGAGAAGAGACATCTTTCTCCTCCAGCAGCAGGCCCCTGACTGAGTGGTAGGGACCGCCCTTTATACTTCCCATTCTGGTTCTGGCTCCGCCCTTCTGCTTCTGGTGTGGTGGGCATGACTTCCCTGGCTCCGCCTTCCAGGAGTTGAGTGACAGTCCTTCCCGTTCAGTCTCAGATGGAGGTCTTGCCCCCTCACTACAGAAATTAATAGAAGAGCATTTAAACAAGGGCGGGGGAAGGATCACACATATGTGGATGGTCAAAACGGAAGGTCAGAATGGAGAAAAGTGTATAGTGAATAGACAATAGAGTAGAGACCACAGGTATAAGAATCAAAGTGAGAAAACATACAGTGTGTAATGAACAGAAAAATAGAAGTAAATTACTAAAGATTTCTGGTGAAGAGTATTTTTTTTTTTAAATTTACAATTACAGTATGTGTGAAAGAAGAAAATTACAGTAAGTGTTCCTCCTGAAAATAAGTCTGAGTGTGGAATTTATGATTATAGGATGTTTCAAAGTGAAGGCCTGAAATAGAGGGGAAGATTTGCCCTTATCTATTGAGAAAACACATAAAGGAACTGTAACTCCAGAGAATCAATCGGATAGAGATAGAATTTTCCAGGCTAATAGCAGGGGACTGCAACAGACTGATGTGACAGGAAAGGCAGGAGAATGAAATACTATATGATCAGATAAGGAAGAAAGGTAAGATTGTGATTACGGGTGATTTTAGCCTTCCTAATAATTACAGAGAAACCTTTGAGATTTTGGATGATGGCGTGTGGAATGACTGACATAGTAAATGATTATTTCCTGAAGCAATGTGTTTAGGGCTCTGGTTGGAACAATTCGATCCTGGATGTGGTGTTACTCAGTGTCCCAAGATATTAATAAGCAAATAAGAAATTGTTCAGCCATTTGACCTAGTGTGTAAAATGTGAAATAAATGGTATTATCTGAAAACCAAAATCAGTTACTAGTGATGCAGAATGTCAGGATATCTTTAAAGGATAAACCCAGCAGAGATTTTAAGAATAAATGGAGTGTGTGCTAGGTAGGGAGATTTATGAAAAGAGAAGGACCAATAATACTGGTAAAAATGAGGCGCAGTGGTTGCAGTCCCTATGCAAAAATTCTCTACATAACTCTGCCAATTCATGTCAATTCCAAGGAGCATCATCCCTGATATCGCAGTGCTCGACTGCTGGCCCTGAATAATAACTCTGTTGTGATTCTTTTCCTGGGTCCTTCTCACAGTTCTGCCTGTATATGTCAATCCTGAATTTCAGTTTCCCTCTTTATTCCAGTACTGAGCCCCGCTTCCACTTCTACACCAATACTTCAGTTCTCATCACTAAGAGCTTCCTCCTACCTCCCAGCCCACTCTCACACTCCTGTTTAGACTCCTAGGCATTGCAGAGTTTGAAATGTGTTTTTTATGATTTGGGGTAGGGTTTTATTATTTAGATCTAAACAGTCCAGAGTAGGGGGAGACCACACCCATTTGCGATCTAATCTAAATGTTAACCTGGACTTTAGAGGTAAAAGGCCTACTACATTAATATCAGCCTACAACATATAGAGTCCACAAAGATTCTTACAAATTATTCCTAGATCCTCACAAAGGAATAACACGGAGAAAGAATGTTAAGCAAATGTATGAGAAATTTTTAAAAAAGTGTTCCTAGTTAAAGAAATATTAATCGGATACAAGCAGCAACTGATACATGAAAAAGGGAGCCCTAGCTCCTGAGAATAGAAACATACTTAAGAAATTTTCAAAACTTTGAATAGGAAATGAGCCAAAAAAACAGGGGTGGTGCCAGCCTCTTCCCAGTAGGGGAATGAGATGGCCTTAGCACCCCATTGCCACGAGGCCAGGCCTCGCCCCTTACCCCATCAGAAGTCAAAAGGCAGAGCCGGGCAGTGCTCACAACTAGGCAGAGCTTCCCAAATGGGGAATACCTGGCTCCGGGGCCAGCAGAGCCCTTGTGGAGGAGTGACTGTGGGAGGTGAGGCCCAGACTGGAGCAGGTCAGTCCGAGCCTCTGTGGGGAGCCCCAAACTGTCCATCTGCTCTGGGCAGCTATAGCCTATAGGACTAGCCTGCTTGCTTGTATGCATATATATGTATATCTTTCCTTATAGATTTAAATATTGTTGTTTTATTGTAATAGAATCATAGATTCATACTAAAGTATTATAGCTATAAAGCAAGGTACTTTACAGGCCATATCCTGTATGAAAGCTAAGGCAGTTAGCATACATATGTTCGGGACCATGGGCCCAGTTAAGTAATGATGAGTTAAAGGATAAGACATATATGATTATAGCCTTTACCCTAGATAAGTCAGAAGGCATCAAAACAAGGGGGGCTGTCTCAGGTTATGCCCCGAGTAAACTTCACAGAACCCACAAAAAGGCCATAAATAACAAAGGTGTGATAAACGAACCATCTGGAGCCGTCTGGAAAGGATGTGGATATATCATTAATATCCACGAACCTGCCAGCTTATAGAATAAGGGTAACCTAATAATTTGGGGGTGAGGAATCTAAGTTTGGACTTAGAAGGAGGACCCATATTGCTCAGAGTATAAGAAGGAGCAAATCGTGTTACTTGGGGCGATTGTCAGCTACTCCTTCTTGAAGCTTCTTTTAATTAGTGTTGAGATTTTTGTTCTTCATTTATACTTAGTGTTATTTGTAATGTTAGTCTTAGCCTTATAGCTCTTAACTCTCGGGCATTGCCTAGCTCGCCACACCTCTACTCAAGAGTTGAGGACCCGCACATGTCTCTCAACCAGGTCATCAGGGAAGGGTGTGAGTATGTTAATCCAAAGCATACCGTAGAAATATATATCTATCACATGAGTCTCTAAAATAAGACTGTGATCCAGACCATTATCCATTTGATTATTCATTTTCTTTTAATCAGTCATTCATCTATCCTTCTATGTTATCTTAATACAAGCTCATAAAATTATCCAAATTTGGCCCTTCAATGTGAGCATTCCTGTCATGCACCCCAGGGTCCCTATAAAACGCTTCTGGAGCCTGTTTCCGGGACAAGAACCTCATTATCATCTGATCAACTCAACTGGCGAGCCGATAACCCCATTCAAATTACTAAAATATTCAAAATCAGGCTACACAGCGCACCCTGGCGGGCAGGGACACGGCTGTTGTCAGGAACTCTTGCCCCCTACCCCAGCTTACTTCTCTGCTACTGCTGAAGCTGGGCACCTGGCCAGCAGCTGCCGATCTCTCTGCTTTTCCTCCAGAGCTGGGGTGACGGAGACCAGCAGCTGCTAGAGAGGGCTAAGACAAATTTCGGGGTGGTATAGTCCCCACAATCCCCACTAGCGCCAGTCTGCAAAATACACACATTGACCTCCTGAAAGGCTTTGCACATAGATAGCCCACAGCATAGTATCATTTATTTAACCTATGGAGCAATCATTTAAAATTTTAACCAGCAATATCATTTTCTATAACAGTCTATACCTACATGTGTGCATCATGTATACAGATGCAGAGATAAAGTGTGTCTATCTGACTTAATATTGATTTTTTTTTCCCCTTGATTTTGAGTGACTTGAGTGACCAACCTGAACATTCTCCAAACATATTTTTATAGGTATTCCATCCTCTCTGATGAAGCACAGATGGTTTGTCAGAGTGGTGTTTCTCTCCATTCTGGTCTCCAATTAAGATCTTCCCAGTTCAAGGCCTACTTTTTCTCCACATCCTTTCTCACTGCTACGTGACCTCCAGTCCCACCACCACACAACATCCCTGCTCAACCAACCCTGTAACTTCTATGTGGCAATTTTCCCTATCATGTTACAGTGGGTAAAACAAGGGGATGGAATAAGTAGCCGTGTGGGACGATCTGGGGATGATCAAGGCTTGTGGGTACATGTGTTGGCTGAGGATTTGGTGGAAAGCTTGTAGAGGGAACCAGAGCTGTGAGGAGCAACCTAATGTCATTGCGCCAACACTCAACTTTGCATAGCTCCAAACAGCAATTCTGAAAAACAGAGGGGCAACTCTTTGTGCGTTTAGTTTTAAAAGTTCAAAGAGGCCTGTGCCCAAAATGTTCTCAGATCGTGTGTAAGTTAATTTTGGAATTATTGGGGACTACGTCTTTATTTATTTGGGGAACACAAAGAAATGTGAGGAAAATAGAGCAAAACTTCCAAAAGGTAGTAAAAACAATGAGAGTCCTGTAGCACCTTAAAGACTAACAAATTTCTGCAGGCATAAGCTTTTGTGGGCTGCAACCCACTTCGTCAGGTCCATGAACCAAAAAATAATGTTTTTCTATTAAAAATATGTATTAAGAAAATGAATGGAAACAGCCACGGTCTGGAGAGTTGTTAGGCTCAATTCTCCCCTGTATTGGAGCATCCTTTAGCACGGCTGAGCAGGAGAGAGCTGTTAGCTTATTATGGCTTCCTGAGCCGGAGCTGCTAGTCTCCAGATGTAGTTAGAGTGGCTGTGAGCCTGCTGTAACTTATAACTCTGTCTCTAAGGCCCACTACACTTTTTTATTCCCCTCAACATGCTCCCTGTGCTGGGTGGCAAGTTGGCACAAGAGCTGGCCCCACAAGATGTATGTCAGCAGAGAGTTCTCTATAAGAAGAAAGTCTCTGCTGGCAACTTCTGGCTAGATTCTGGAACAAGGCATATGTTCCCTTCCAATGCACTTGGGTGATGAAGGTTCTCTCCAGCTTTATGCATTCAGGGCTATTGAGAGTCATAATTTAGCAAACATATCAAACCTAACTCATTGACCTTTTTAAAGAGTGCAGTTAACAACTATAGCAAATGGGGCGTAACGTTTTAATTTTCAGGAAGCATTAGTTATAGGTCCACTTCACAGAATTTTGTTTAACCACAAAGCAGCTAGGATAAAACTATGGATGCCTGACATATAAAAGTATTTATAAAAAAGAACCATGTCAAACTGGGGCTAAGTATTACTGTAAGGATGATTCCCCAAGGCTTTGGGCTGCCTCTACTGAATTTTACAATATGTGTGAATTGTAAATTTAGACAATATGAATAACCCTAATCCTTAAAGATGCAGGTTCAAAATAAAAAGTTGAGTAGTGATTTTATATATAAACGTTTCGTTTTTCCTGGCTGCACCAGCAATGCAAAAACATTACGACACAGCTCTTATGTACAATACTAATAATTAAGAACAGGAGGCATGGGGTGACACACATTATCTTCCCATCTTGTGCAATGTGGCATACTGTTTCATATGCTTGAGTTCCCTTATTGCTTGTGTTTGCAGGAAGTAATTGTTTCCAGAAGACAAGCTGGCAACTGGAAGGGGACAATTCTCATCTTATTGAAAGGCTCAAATGCATCTTTCATGCCATCATAATGTGGAAGCTTTTTTCCATGTCACCAATGCAAGACAGTAAAATATACAATGACAGTGAAATTAATTTATGGAAATATATATTTTCCCTAAATTATATATATATTGACATTTGTCTATTAACAATTGTGCATGTGTCTATATATAGTATATATCTGCTTTGTGTATAGTAGCTTCCACATACTTCTCTTTCTGTCCTGTTCATCTACTTAGCTTCCACATTTTCTCACTCATATATAATTATGAATGGGAGAACCTGTAGAAAGCAAGAAGTTGAGCTAGTCAGTAAGAGAAGTATGTGGAAATTATTATACATCAATTAGAGAAATACAGCAATTAATAACAAAGAATTAGATGATTTATAACAGTCCAAAGGATGAGGAATAATATGAAAATAATGTCAGTGATGAGAGAGAGAGAGCGAGAGAAAGAGGTTGCAATAAAAAAACTGATCCTGAATTTCTCAGATTTTAAGATTAATATATTTGCAGAGATAATAAAAATGTTTTTTTTAAAAAAACTCCTGTTATATAAACTATTATATATGTCTGAGTGAATATATGTAAACATGTTTATTTATGACTAGGATATTAATAACGAATTAAGATGTGCCTAAGTAACGACATAACCTTATTATTTGTCCTCTAATCTTCTATTTCTATTTTTCCATTGCCTTCTCCTCAATTGCTGCAACTTGTAATATTTAGGCCCTGACCCTACAGAGATTTATGTATGTGCTTAACCTCCAGGGGACCACTCACAGAGCATAAAGTTGAGAATGAGCACACGTCTCTGTAAGGCAGAAGCATTAGCTTGCAAGCTCCTCAGGTCAGGGGACTGTGTTTTTCATTTCTGTCAGGTGCCTTGGGTTCCTGAATGAATAATAATGACTTGAGTGAGAGTTAATTTCTCAGGCATCATGACTCATATATGTTACAGGTTGAAAGAAACCATCCAATATGTCCCACTCTGGTGCAGTACTGTTCCCTATAGTATATTGCCCATGCTTTGTTCAGCCTAATTTTGAAGTGACCTAATGACAACGACTACTTCCAGAGAAGGATAATGCTATGTACTTCATTGGTAGGAAATATTTTCTTATATTCAGGCTAATAAGAGATGGGAATAAAGAGACCACATGATGGATTCAGACTTCTAAAGCCTGGGATTACTTCAAAACACCAGGGAAGAAGCTGGCTTCTGTAACATAATATCTGGTTTTCCTACTATGGTTCATCGTCCTGGATAGAACATTTTCAGAATCACATCCTCATTCTTTTGCTTCTGTCTTTGTTTTACTTAATTATTAATTTATTTATTTTTTAAAATATGCTCATCCCAATGGCTCTGGGGGCACATACATAAATTATGAGGAGCAATAGAAAATTAGTTGACTGACCTCTAAAGAGAATCTACTGGGCAATCAAATATGCCCCCTTGCGCTCTTCCACAACCCTCTGAGACAAAAGCCTCATTTTAAACCAGTAGACTTTTCCTTGTGCCCTGAAGGTCAACAGACCTGAGCTCTGTTAGACCAACAGAGGAAACAAATGCTGGAGTTGAGAGCCTTTGCTGAAAATGCTCTACCCAACAGACATTGAGATCTAGGGCTTGATGCTGATCTCACAGACTTAGATGGTAAATCAGGAGTCAGTGGGGTTACACAGCCATAAAAGCAGTGTAAGTAGTAGGGACTTGGACCAGTAATGGACAAGCTAATCTTAGCATGGGCAGAAATGCTTTCTGAAGTGGCTGAAACTGAGACGATGGGATTTATAGATCAGACCATTTTGAATTGAGCCTGGCTGTGAATTAGGGAATCCGTGGGTATGTCTACACAGTAACTAGACACTTGTGGCTAGACCATGCCAACTGACTCAAGTTTACAGGGCTTGGGTTAAGGGGCTATTCGGGCATGGCTGCACCCTGAGTTCTGAGAACCTCCCACCGCTCAGGGTCCTAGAGCCCAGGCTCCAGCCTGAACCTGAATGCCTACACTGCAGCTAAACAGCCCGATAGCTCAAGCCTCATGAGCCTGGGTCAGTTGACATGAGCCAGCTGCAGGTTTTTATTGCAGTATTGACATACCCAGTGTGGTCTTTGCAGCCCTGGTTAGGACTCAAACAAAGTATGGTTTTAACAGGGAACCAATGTTGTCTTTGAAGTATAGGTGTGATAGGATTCCAGTGGGTAACTCCACTGAGCAAGTGGACCACCATGTTCTGAACCAGCCAGAGCCGGTACAGCAGTCCTCTGGAGTGGGAAAGTTCCACGGGAAGTGTATTGCAGTCATCTGTTCTGGAGGCTGCAAAGGAACATGTAACTGTGACAAGGTTCCTGTTAGAGAGAGAGGGTCACAATTTTTTTCTGAAGTGTGGCTGGACGTCCTTGTGCAGAGGGGTAAGCACTGCCCTGCCACTCTCTCCAGCTGCTGCCCTCACCCCAATAGCAAAACGTGCATGTTAAGGCCAGCAGCAAGTAATACTGATTTGTTCAGAAATGTTAAAGAATCTGTTTTGTTTCATGGTGACCTGCCCTTAGTTAATGTGTGCTACTCATGGCCTTCTGCAGAACTCAAAGATGTTGCATAAATCTGCCCCAAGCTATAACCAGAGAGCAACGCAAGTCTCATCCTACCCCTCTTTTCATTCCCAGTGCCCACCAGCCCTCTGGACTGTTTATAAAGGCAAAGGAGAAAGCCATTATCAATGCAGGAACCTTTCCCCATCTATGCTGTTCATTTCACTGGACAATGACATGTTTATGGTTTATAGATGGGAAAATGAGGCACTCTAACTTTCTGGGTTTCCGAACCTTAGCACATCACTCTACCCCAGTGTCTTGAGGTCTGTTCTATTAATGTATGGTGAAGCATTATTGTTAAAGCATGTGGGTGTGCGTACATCAGTCAAATTATGTTCTGTACAGGTTCGTATATTGTGCACATTGCCATGATATCTGAGCACTTTCCAGTAATGCATTAAGAATGTGACTGCACATCTGTCACATGTTGTTTGTTCTGTCTTCCTTTCCCTAGCCTTCTTTGTATTGTATGGTCAAAGACCACATGTCTTAACCAGGAGATCTTTAATGATCTGAAACTCAAAAAAGAGTCCTATAAAAAGTGGAAACTAGGTCAATTTATAAAGAATGCATATAAACAAATAACACAAGTATGTAGAGACTAAATGAGAGAGGCCAAGGCACACAATAAGATTAAATTAGCTAGAGACATAAAGGATAATAAGAAAACATTCTACAAATAAATTAGAAGCAAGAGGAAGACCGAGGAGAGGGTGGGCCCATTCCTCAATGGAGGGGAGGGGGAGCCATAACAGAACATGTGGCAATGGCAGAAGTGCTAAATGCCTTTTTTGTTTGTTTTCATCAAAATAGTAGTGATTGGATGTCTAACATATGCCAGTGAAACTAAAGTAGGATATGAGGCTAAAATAGGGAAAGAATGAGTTAAAATTACTTAGACAAGTTAGATGTCTTCAAGTCACCAGGTCCTGATCAATACATCCAAGAATGCTCAAGGAACTGACTGAGGAGATATCTGAGCCATTAGTGATTATCTTTGAAATGTCCTGGAAGATGGGAGAGATTCCAGAGGAATGGAAAAGGGCAACTATAGTGCCAATCAATAAAAAGGGAATAAAGGACAACCTGGAGAATTACAGACCAGTCATCTTAACTTCAGTACTTGGAAAGATAGTGGAACAAATAATTAAGCAATCAATTTGCAAACATCTAGAAGATAATAAGGTGATAAGTAACAGTCAGCATGGATTTGTCAACCTGATAGCTTTCTCTGACAGGGTAACAAGTTTTGTGGAAAGCTGTAGATATGGTATGTCTTGACTTTAGTAAGGCTTTTGATGTTGTCTTGCATGACTTTCTCATAAACAAACTAAAGAAATACAACATACATAGAGCTACTATAAGGTGGGTGCATACCTGGTTAGAAAACCATTCCCCGAGAGTAATCATCAGTGGTTCACAGTCTAGCTGGACGGGCATATCAACTGGGGTCCCAGAGGAATCAGTCCTGGATCTGGTTCTGTTCAATATCCTTATAAATGATTTAACTAATTGTATAGAGAGTACACACAAAGTTTGCGGATGATCCGAAGTTGGGAGGGGTTGCAAGTGCTTTGGAGAATAGGATTAAAATTCAAGATTACCTGGACAAACTGGCGAAATGGTCTGACGTAAATAGGATGAAATTCAATAATAACCAATGCAAAGTACTCCACTTAGGACAGAACAATCAGTTGCAAAAATACCAAATGGGAAATGACTGCCCAGGAAAGAGTTCTTCAGAAAAGGATCTGAGGGTCATAGTGGATCACAAGCTAAACATGAGTCAAAGAGTGTCACACTGTTGCTAAAAAAGCAAACATCATTCTGGGACGTATTGGCAGGAGTGTTATAAGCAAGACACGAGAAGTAATTCTTCCACTCTACTCTGCGCTGATTGGCCTCAGCTGACGTATTGTGGCCAATTCTGGGTGTGCCATTTCTGGAATGCTGTGGACTAATTGAAGAAAGACCAGAGAAGAGGAACAAAACGGATACAAGATTAGAAAACCTGACCTACGAGGGAAGACTGCAAAAATTGGGTTTGTTCAGTCTGGAAAAGAGAAGATTGCAAGGAGACATCACATTCATGTACATAAAAGGTTGTTACAAGGAGGAGGGAGCAAAATTGTTCTCCTTAAACTCTGAGGATTGGACAAGAAGCAATGGTCTTAAATTGCAGCAAAGATGGGTTAGGTTGGACATTAGGAAAAACTTCCTAACTGTCAGGGTATTTAAGCACTGGAATAAATTGCCTAGGGGGATGGAATCTCCATCACTGGAGATTTTTAAGTAGGTTAGACAAACTGTCAGGGATGATCTAGATAATACTTAGTCCTGCCATAAATGCAGGCGGATTAGATGACCTCTTGAGGTCCCTTCCAGTCCTGCAGAGTCTGTGATTCTATATTTTTATTTTTTTATTTAATTAAAAAATAATACTAAAGTGCAGCAATTTCACTCCCATCTTCCCTCACCAGTGCAGGTCTCCATAATATGCTGGCATGTGAACTGTTACTAGCCCAGGCTTTCGGTCCTATGAGGACACTCACGGTATGTCTACACAGCAGTAAAAATCGCACAGCTCAGAGTCCATGTCAGCTGACTGAGGCTCGCAGGGCTTGGGCTGCATGGTTAACAATAGCCATGTAGATTTTGGGGCTTGTACTGGAGCTTGAGTTCTGAGACCCCGCATGGGGAGAGAGTCAGAGAGCCTGGGCTCCAGCTTGATCCTAATCATCTATGCTGCAATTTTATAGCCCCATGAGTTAGAGTCAGCTGACCTAGGCTAGCCACAGCCATGCCAGGGATCTTTCATTGCAGTACAAGGTACCTTGATTCAGTTTGTAGCACATGGTGTTCGAATTAAAACAAACGTGAAACGTGAGCTTTACAAACATCAGAGCTAGAAAACAAAACCAGTCCCGGTGGTGGTAACAGATAACATCAGAAAATAAAGGGTAAAAGTTCTAAATGTGCCAGCATCTTTCCTTTAATGTTCATATAACGTTTTCCTTTTCAAGAGTGGAGCTGGTTTTTTTAAACCCCTCTGCAGACATATTTAATTGATCCCACACTCTTTGTTCGTCTATTTTCCTACCCGTGGATTTCCTTTCAGATTCTATAAATGTCCCACACAATCCTGTGGTAACGTGGAGAAATGGAGGCAAGTGTTGCCAAGTCTAGCTATTTTTCTGCTAGCTTCACAATATTTGATCTTTTTCTCAAGGCCCCAACTTCTTGAGTAGTGCAATTATTTGAAAACTCCTGCTTTGTTTGCTTTTTTTTCTTTTTAAACAAAAATTTCTAAACTTAATGGTTGCAGAGAAATGCTTGAAAACATGATTCTTAAAGGATCAAACAGCAGGAGACAAATAAAAAGAAACCCCAACATTTAAAATAAATAAATAAACAAACCAGAAAATAAAAGCTACCTTTCACTTGAATTTGTGTCCTCAACAATCATGAGGGATTCATATACTATAATCATGATGGCCATATAAGTATCTAGATTGATAAACAAAAGTTATTGAGGGACCTTTTGCTGACCTTTATGCATGTGTAAGTTTTACCCAATATAGAGACAATTTGTTGAGTATATGATGTGTTTTATTCATTAAACCATAATGGTTGTGACAGTTGCAATGTATAATGCTTGCTTCTATTTTTGAAGCTTACTGTACTATAAATTCAGCTAAACATATTTTTGTTCCTTCCTTGAGACCCTATTGCAATGTGAAATTTGAGCTTGGCAAACATTTTTATGATCTAGAAGCTCTCCATATATGAACCCCTGAAAATAGCATGTTATAGAATGAACAAAATAACCGAGTGACATCCTGGAACTAACTAAAGCCACTTTACATAAGGCAGAATAAAAAGTTTGCAGTGTATCGATTAAGGATGGAATTCACCCCTCTATAGACATTCAAGGCATGTGCATCACTTATATCCATTTTAATCCTCCAAATGAGGATTTGCAAAATTTAGCAAATGTAAGAGGTGGGATTTAAGCAGCATATTTTGCTTAAATATTGATTGTAAATATGAATTCTTATGTAAATCCTTTAACTCTCAAAGATTTGATTTTCAAAGGTACTGGTGTAGTTCTGGGTCGTATGTTTCTTGTTGTTGTGTCTACATATTATTCACGTACCTTCATTTCCAGTAGATTTTGTTAATAAAGAAAATAATAAAGCCTCAGGAAGGGGTGATGTGACTTTAATAAACTTGGTTCAATGAAGCTCATGTTGTTAATTAAGAAACTTTCATCTCTGAAGTACAATAAAAATTCTTATTAGCAAAGGTATGTTAGGTCAGTAATAAGACAGACGTCCCTTTGAACATTACATCTAATCAACCCTAAGAGAATTAAAACAATTATATTTTATCAAAAACATGTAGAGGCAGGGACCAACAGGAAGATTGAGTGTGACTTTGGTATTAATTACAAAACTGTTTTTTGGAAATAATCAGTCCTTTGCTAATCAGGGCAGGTGTACGAAATGACAAAGAAATTATTTACAAAGCCGTGAGAGTGAATATTATAGACTAGGGATTATGAGGATAAGGCTCTGACTAGGAAAGCAAACATGTTTATACCTTTCTTTAGATTTTGGGTCATATTTCTAATAGTATTCTATTCCACATATCACTAATTAACTTAGAAGGAAAACGTTAAGTTCTATAAACCATGGCAGACGCATGAATTACTGTGTTTCACTTTTCAGTGTTCCAATTACATTCTTGGAACACAAGAATTATTTTGTCTTTATTACTAAAAATATTTTTATTTTATTTTATGGAAAGTAAATAGGGAAGGACATTTGGGTATTGCTCAGAATTTGGCCTAGCGCTCATATAGATAGAACAAAATAACCAAACTGGAAAGAATGCAAAATCCAACATACAGGATTTTGGGTCCCATCCTAAGCCCATTTAAATCAATGAGAGTTTTTTCCATTAACTTCATTGGGCTTTGGATCCAACCCCGCAGTATATTAAGAAATAATAGATTAGTATGAAGAAGACTTAATCATTAGCAATGAGGGCCAATAGTGCTCAAAATTTGTTCTTGTACAGCATCTTATATTAGAATCATAGAATATTAGATTTGGAAGGGACCTCAGGAGGTCATCTAGTCCAACGCCCTGCTCAAAGCAGGACTATCCTCAGCTAAATCATCCTGGCGAGGGTTTTGTCAAGCTGCAGCTTAAAAACCTCTAAAGATGGAGATGCCACCACTTCCCTAGGTAACCCATTCCAATGTTTCACCACCCTCCTAGTGAAAAACCTTTTCCTAATGTCCAACCTAGACCTCCCCCACTGCAACTTGAGACCATTGCTCCTTGTTCTGTCATCTGCCACCACTGAAACAGCTTAGCTCCATCCTCCCTTGAACCCTCTTTCAGGTAGTTAAAAGCTGCTATCAAATGCCCCCTCATTCTTCTCTTCTGCAGACTAAACAGGCCTAGTTCTTTTAGCCTCTCCTCTCCAGCCCCCTAATCATTTTTGTTGCCCTCTGCTGGACTCTCTCCAACTTGTCCACATCCTTTTTCTAGTGGGGGGCCCAAAACTGGACACAATACTCCAAATGCAGCTTCACCAATGCCGAATAGAGGGGAACAATCACTTCCTGCGATCTGCTGGCAATGCTCTTACTAATGCAGCCCAATATGCCATTAGCCTTCTTGGCAACCAGGGCACACTGCTGACTCATATTCAGCTTCTTATCCACTGTAACCCCCAAGTCCTTTTCTGCAGAACTGCTGCCTAGCTCGTTGGTCCCCAGTCTGTAGCTGTGCATGGGAGTCTTCCGTCCTAAGTGCAGGACTCTGCACTTGTCCTTGTTGAGCCTCATCAGATTTCTTTTGGCCCAATCCTCCAATTTGTTTAGGTCCTTCTGTATCCTATCCCTCCCTTCCAGGGTATCTACCACTCCTCCAGCTTAGTGTCATCTGCAAACTTTGCTGAGGGTGCAATCTATCCCCTCTTCCAGATCATTAATGAAGATGTTGAACAAAACCTGCCCCAGGACCGACCCCTGGGGCACTCCACTTGTGACCGGCTGCCAGCTAGACATGAAGCCATTGATCGTTACTCGCTGAGCCCTTTGCTCTAGCCAATTGTCTATCCATTTTATAGTCCATTCATCCAACCCATACTTTTTTAACTTGCTGATAATACTATAAGAGACCATATCAAAAGCTTTGCTAAAGTCAAGGTATATCATGTCCACCATTTTCCCCTCATCCACAGAACCAGTCACCTCTTCATATAAAGCAAATCTTCTCCAAGTCTGGTAATTTATTTAGGGTGAAGTCTATTTCCCAGTGAAATGGGATGGAAAATGGGGATCTCTATGGAGAGAACAATAGATTGACCTTTCCTTAGTTGAAGCTGTGGAAGCGATCTGCATGAGATTAGACTCCATCATTGCTACCATTCCTAAGCATGGAGTGCAGAAAGATGGGAGGAACCATGTAGTGATACATCGTCTCAGCTCACACCTGCTCCCAACCAGATCCCATGCAGATCTGTGTTCAGCCAGCCCACCATGGGCCTTCACTGTCAGAGGAGGGGCTAGGTTTGCTCCTTGGTACATTGCACCATTTCATACTGTTCTGCATATAGGCCAATTTTTCTGAGGGTGATTTAAACCTCTAAAGGATATAGATCTATCAATATGAAGAGGATCTTTGAGTCTTCAAATGGATCCATCCTTAGAACCATACTTATACCTCTTAATTGCTTTCTAGTACTTTTGTGGCTTTGAACAAGTGCTGTAGCAAATGTTTTAGATTCCTGATGTCCCAGTGTGACTGTGTATTGGTATGGTACCAGTGAGATTCCAAGGTCTCTTAGTGTTCTGTGCTTCTCTTATAGCTTTATAACTTTCCATTTAGCTAATTCTGGGATTTGCATGACATTTCTATTTTGTAATATTCACTTTTTGCACCCACAACCTCTTATTCTTATTTATTATTTAGCCTACACAAGTGCCTAGAGGTCCTAACGGAGATTGGAGCCCTGTTGTGCTAGGCACTGTGTGTACACATAATAAGAAACAGCTCCAGTCACAAAGAGATTATAGTATAAATAGACCCATCAGACAAAGGATAAGAGGGAAAATAGGGGCATATAGCAGTGAAGTGAGTTGCCTAAAATCACACAACAGCTGCTCTCCAGCTTCAGTCTCTCTGTTCCCACAGTCCTGGTCTTTTTGTTTCTCCACGTCCGTCAGTATCCCCCTATTGTTTCTTGACTTATTCTTATCTTGTCAGCTGTTTGAGACATGGACCATCTTTTTATTCTTTGTGTGTACATCATCTAGCACAATGGGGCCCTGATCCATGAGTAGGTCTCCTGGGCACTATGGTAATATAATTCTGGACCACAAAGCTCTAATCCCATGGATCTCTTACATAGAGACTCCTGTGGTTACTGGGGGCAACCCCACGCATCTACCCCCTTTGACAGAATTGGGTGGTTTATTTGCCCTACTCAGCAGAAAGAAGCCTGTGGCCCAAATAAGTTTTGACCATGAGGCCCCAGGCTTTAGAAGTGATCTGCCTTTTATTCCCGGTTCAGTTATCATTATCATAGCTTGACTGCTCCTTTTTAGAGCATGTCTACACTGCAAGTGAAGGTGCGATTGTAGCACCAGTTGGCACACTTCTTTAATTTGTCTGGACAGGTAACAGTAATAGTGTAGGCATAGTGGCATGAGTTAGCAACCAGAGCATATTCCTCAGGTCCCTGGCAGACTTGCACTCAGATTGCTAGCCCATGCAGAAGTTCATGCCACCACGTCAACACTAATATTGTTATCTGTGCATGATAGATTACAGCTGTGCTAGCAAGATTACAGATGCCGCCCTGTGCTACAGCCACATCTTTGCTTGGCATGTAGGCATACTCTTAGATCCGTCACAATGAGGAGTTCCATTGTGGAAATGCTCCCAGGTTTATTTCTGTGTCTGCTTCAGGCTCCTTTTAAGATAGCTGTTCATCCCAGAAAAATGGGGATTCAGTATTTGTTCTGTATGAGAAAATGCTTTTCTTTGTTCCATTTGCAGGCCTCATGCTGATTCAGCACCCTCCCCCACTTTATTTTGTTTCGAATTCTGTTCTCATTAACTACATTGTATCCCATTTAGCAACTTTTCTCCCCTCTGTTTCCCTTTAACTCAAGGCTGCTATTGTATTGCACATTGCAGACATTTGTAGGGTTTCCTAAGTGGGTCTCTAAATGTCACTTTCTTAATAATGGTGTGAATATCAGCATTCAGCCTTTTAAAAACTTCCACAGCCAGACCAAATTTATGAGAGCTAAACATTACTCTTCATTATGCACTTCCTCCGAAAGCCAACTTCTAAGCATGCTTTTGACATATTGTCCGAAGAAAGAAGGAATTATTCTGAATGCTAGTAATAACTTTTGACATTTCTACCTAATGTTAACTGAGCATATTTCCTTTATTTGAAATATACTTGTTCCCTGCCACACCCTCAAGCCCTTCATTCACCAGAATTTCTCTAGGCTATTTTATGTCAAGGTTTGAAAAATGTCTTAGTGTGGTTTTTGATGCATGTTAATACAGTGATAAACACCATAAATTTTCCAGGAATAGCAAATCATTAATTTACTTCAGAAAATAAGACTTCAGTGATGAATAAACCTCACAAGGATCTATAATTTAAGAAGCTTCACTGGAAATGAATATTTGAATTGGCTGAAAGAAAAGTAAAACATGCTATCAGACCAGTAATTATTTGACAGAGCTGATCAGCAAATAAACTGTAGTATGGAGGATACTTGATAAAATAGTTTGAGATTAGACTTAACTATAATGAGTGATCTGAAACACCTCATTTTAAATACATTTGGATCTCATAATTATAGGAAAATATCACTTGGGACACTACTAAGCTCTTGGGAACTTAAGCCAAGTTCACATTTAAAAAAAAGAAATCTTTTAAGCAAAGGTTTCATTTTGAATTGTCATTAGACTTTAGATAATGTAATCCAATTAGGGTCCATTCCTGAACAACCTTCATAATTTGAGTAGTCCCTACTCACTAGAGTGCTCTTATTGAAGTCAGTCGTAATACAGATCCTACCTGCATCTCTGATCATCTTCATCACAATCCTCCACCCTTTTAGCTCTAAGAAAGATACAAAACCACCTTCATGTCCCTTCCATCTCTTTCTCTCAGATGTAAGACTGTACCTTCTTCCTGTTGCCCTTGATGCCTGGAATTCCCTTCTAGAATCTACCCATCAAGTTTTACCACATTCAACTCACATGTAAAAGCCCTTTTTTATTGCATTGCCTACCAAAAACAGTGTGATTACACTTGAAAAAAGTAACCACAATCTTTGAACCAATGAGACTTCTATGCCTAAATTCTTCTAGATGACATCTGGGTATCCTCTTGCATGGAGGATACACTTCTGGGGTAGGGACAGGTATTAGGAAGAGACTGGTAATAATAATGGGGGATTTGATTATTAGAAATATATATATAGTTGGGTTTGTGATGAAAAGGAGAACTGCATAGTGAATTGCCTGCTGGAGGAAGGTTCAGGACTTCTAGGGACATATAGATAGACTTATGTGCTATGTGGGGGAGAAACCAGTGGTAATGGACATGTAGTGACATAGGGAAAGGTAGAAGAGAAGTCCTGGATGCCAAATTTAGGTAAGAGATTAAAGTCCAGGACCTCCATGGTAGCATTATCTAAAATGCTTCCAGTTCCATATGTAGCATCAGTTAATTAGATGGGCAGAACTGCAGGGTCTCTTCATAGGGATGAGACAATGTGGTAGAGAGGAAGGATTTAGGTTTATTAGGAACTGGGGAAACTTTGGGGAAATGGGGAGCCTCTATGGGAAGGATAACTCCACCTGTACCAAAGGAGAACCAGATTGCTAGTTTGCAAAACTAAAAAGGTCATAGAGGAGTTTTTAAACTAAGGTCTGGGGGGAAACCAACTGGTGCAAAGGAGCACATGGTTCAGACAGTCGCATCCCTTTGGGGAGGATTGATTAAAAGGGATACACTATATTCTTGTACAGAGGAGAGGATAGAAGTTGATAAAATACAGCGTGGAACTGGAGAGAGTCAAGTGAAAAATTGTCCTATTCAATTACATCACATGAAGGCAGACAACTAAAAATTGACAAATTTTATAAGTGCTTGTGTACAAATGTGAAAAGATGGGTGACCTTGAGTGGCTGGTATTAAATAATACTAAGGTATTAAATAATTGTTGAGAGCCTGGTATTAAATTAGGATATTGATATTCTAACAGAAACTTGGTGGAGTGATGATAATCAATGAGACATATAATACTAGGGTACAAGATATATAGGAATGACAGAATAGGTCATGCTGGTGTGAGAATGACATGTAAAAGAAAGCAGAGAGTCAAATATACAGGTAGTACAAATCTTAAACGAATCAGACAGTAACACAGAGTCATTATGGATAGAAATTCCATGCTTGAACAGTAACAATACAGCAGGGAAGGTGACAGTGATTGTGAAATGCTCAAGCAGATTAGAGGCTACAAAAACCCAATAACAATGGGGGATTTCAACTGTCCCCATACTGACTGGGCACATGTTACCTCAGGACGAGATGCAGAGATAATGTTTCTAGAGACCACAAATGACTGCTTCCTGGAGCAGCTAGTCCTGGAGCCCTAAAGGGGAGAGGCAATTCTTGATTTATTCCTAAGTGGAGCACAGGATCTGACTCAAGATGTGCATGTAGTTGAATCGCATTTGGTGATAGCATCCATAATGTAATTAAATTTAAAATCCTTATAAGTGGGACTATTTCAGAGAAACCCTCCTCAGAAGCATTTAACTTCAAAAGGGGGAACTACACAAAGATGAAGCTAGTTAAATGAAAATGAAAAGGAACAGGCAGAAGAGTGAACTGTCTGTAAGATGCATATTTTTTTATGCATGATAAAGGCTATGATAGAGGCTCAAACTGTATACTTTTCCCTTGAAGAAAAAAAAATTTAAAAAGCCCGAGGACCAAAAAATCGCCACCCTGGATAGAGTGAAAGACATCCTTTAAAAAATGGAAGCCAAATCCTATTGAGGAAAATAGAAAGAAACAAAAATTCTGGCAAGTCAAGTGTAAAAGTGTAACTAAACAGGCAAAAAAAGAATTTGAAGAACAACTAGCAAAAGACACACCAACAAACAGGAAAAAAAATGTAAGTACATCAGAAGCAGGAAGCCTGTTAAATAATCAGTGGGGCCACTGGAGGTGCTAAACACTCAAGGAAGACAAGGCCACTGTGAAGCAGCTAAATTAATTCTTTGCACTGGACTTCACTGCAGAGGACATGAGAGAGATTTCCACATAAGAGCCATGAGGAACTGTCCTAGATCGCAGTGTTAGTAGAGGAGATTTTGGAAAAAACTGATCAGTTGAAGAGTAATAAGTCACCAGGACCAGATGGCATTTACCCAAGAGTTCTGAAGGAACTCAAATATGAAATTGCAGAACTACTAACTGTGGTATGTACCCTGTCACTTAAATCAGCCACTGTACCAAATGGCTGGCAGATAACTAATGTGATGCTTATTTATTTTTAAAAAATGCTCCAGAGATGATCGTGGCAATTACAG
Organism: Mesoclemmys tuberculata; assembly: GCA_007922155.1. NCBI lineage: Eukaryota > Metazoa > Chordata > Testudines > Chelidae > Mesoclemmys > Mesoclemmys tuberculata. The sequence continues at coordinate 7,760,534 of ML675690.1, forward strand.
GCTGGTAAAGATTGACTTCAGTACCAGGCAAATTGGTTGAAAATACAGTAAATGACAGAATTATCAGATACATACATGATTTGTTGGGGAAGAATCAACACAGATTTTGCAAAGGGAAATCATGCATCACCAATCTATTAGAATTCTTTGAAAGGGTCAACAAACATGTGGACAATGGTGATCTAGTGGATGTCATGTACTTGGACTATCAACAAGTCTTTGATAAGGTACCACATCAAAGCTCTTAAGCAAAGTAAGGAGTCATGGGTTAAGAGGGAAGGTACTTTTATGCATCAGTAACTGGTTAAAAGATAGGAAACAAAGGGTAGTAATAAACAGTCCATTTTCACTTTGGAGAGAGAGAGAGGACCTCAATGGTATGTACGGGGATCAGTGCTGTTCAACATATTCCTCAGTGATCTGGAAAAAGGGGGTAAAAATGAAGGGGCAAAGTTTGCAGCTGATGAATATTCTTCTAAATAGCTAAGTCCAAAAATGACTATGAAGAGTTATGTCACAAAAGAGGGTGACTAGGCAACAAAATGGCAGATGAAATTGAGTGTTGATCAGTTTACAGTAATGCACACTGGAAAACATAGTATACAAAATGGTGAGGTCTGATCTTGCAGTCATTGTGGTTAGTTTTCTGACAACATCTTCTCAATGTGCAGCAGCAGTCAAAAAGATGACGTTAGGAATGTTAGTAACCATCATGAAAAGGACAGATAATAAGACAAAAAACATCTAATGCAACTACATAAATCCATGCTATGCCCACGCCTTGAACACTGCATGCAATTCTGGACACTCCATCTCAAAAACATATATAAAAAGTACAGAGAAGGTCAACAAAAATGATTAGGGGTTATGGAGCAGTTTCCATATGAAGAGAGATTAAAAAGACTGGGATTGTTCATTTTAGAAAAGAGATAAGGATAGAGATCTATAAAATCATGAATGGTATGGTGAAAGAGAATAAGGAGATGTTATTTACCCCTTAACCTAACACAAGAACCGGGGATCACTCAATGAAATTAATAGACAGCAGGCTTAAAACAAACATAATGAAGTACTTCTTCACATAATGCACAGTCAAGCTATGTAACTCATTGCCAGGGATGCTGTGAAGGCCAAAAGTATAACTGGGTTCAAAACAGAATTAGAAAAGTTATTCATGGACCTATCCCTCATGGACTATTAGCCAAGATGGTCAGAGACGTAACCCTGTGCTCTGGATGTCCCTAAACCTCTGATTGCTAGAAGCTGGGTCTTGACGAAAGAATGGATCAGTCAATAAACTCACCTGTTCTGTTTACTCCCTCTGGAGTATCTGGCATTGGCCACTGTCAGTAGACAGGATATTGGGCTAGATGGAACATTGGTCTGACCACTATGGCCATTCTTATGTTTTTATGTTATGTTCTTAAACAGTCAACCATATATCTGAGATCTTCCCTGCACCTACCCTTCCTTGTGTGTGATATGGCCTCCTTTGTCTGTCAGGTACATGTTATGTTTAGCTCCAGAAACTGTTTTTTGCAATATGCTAAAGGAGAAATGAATTCCAGAGCCACTGATCCTTGATAGAGAAGTCCCTGCATATGGCCCGCTTTAGATTATGGATCAGATCCTCAAGTGGTGGAATTCAGTGTAGCTCCATTTACTTCAGTGGAGCCATTTTATTTACACAGGATGGTCCTGTGCCTTGGGATAATCAGCCTTCCAGTAGTGCTGAATTCAGCTGCCCTGACAAGGTCATAGGGCAAGAAATAGTTCCTTAGATAGAAGGGCATTTAAATTACATGAGGCTTTAAATACCAAAACCAAGAGGTTGAAAAGCACTTGCTGAAGAATACAGCCAATACAGTTTGTGGATCTGGGACATCAATGAAAGCTCTTCAATGGTCATGCTTCCATACCTGAAGCCGATGAGCATGACTCAGTACAACCTTATGAAGCCTCTGATAATGGCTTAACACCCTTATTCATCTACCAGGACTCCCTTTCATCTCTCAGTGGAAGTTTGCCTGGGGAACAAGGGGTCAGGATGATGCAAAGAGATGTAAATTACACTTCCCTTTGCCAGTTTCGGGGTCTTTAGGCCTGTGTGTTGAGTGGTTTAGTTGTTTGGAATTTTTTGTCTGAATTTCAAATCCAGTAGCACTTGCAGAACATGAATGTGACATTCTTGAGGTATTTATACAAATAAAATGAGAAAACCAGAAATATTGTTACTGCTTGTTCTCCAACTCGTACTATTGTTGAAAAATAAAGTGTCTGTGCTTACTGGCCTGAGGCAAAAACATAAATTTCCAAGAAAACTATAATCCTTATCTATTTTTATTTTCAGAAAACCAATAATCACCCTGACTTAGTATGAGAGAATTAGGATTCCAGGTATGGTGTGTGATTCCACTGTTTCTGTGAAGAATGGCTCATATCTAAATGGCTTCCTCAGGGACTCCACTTCCTATTGAAATTCAAGTATGACACTGAATCAAAGAACTTTATGGTTTTGGCAGGCAAAAAGGGAATTAAACGTCAAGTAAATACTAGCATCTCTTTCTCTCATTCAAAGGGTCTGGTCAGTGTCTAGAGTACATTTCCTCAGAATGATACATGAAGAAACAGTGTCCTGTGTGGAATGGCACATCTTCCCAACAGCCAAGTTTAAAAGGATTGCACAGATTAGTTCATCCTTCACTTCAAAAGAAAACAAACACACGGTAAATAGATGTGGCAGCAAAGCGAGAAACATTCTGCCAAACAGTAATGCCCCTTCTCCCTCTTGTCATATGGGAATGAGAGTAAGGATCATATTAATGATCAAAAGAAATAAATCTCTCTCTCTATGGGAAGAGGTACCTGAAGCATCCTTGGAGTAAGACATCTAAAGCAAGTTCTTTGTTCTTCTCCTTCTGCTAGTTCCCCTTTCTTCTCTCTACGCACTCCCCAATGCAGGTCCTGAGGAGAGGTGTGGGGCGGGAGGGGGGTAGAATAGAATAACTGTGTGTACGCAGATCAAAAACACTCTGGAAAATAAAACTGAAATGTTAAAGACCCCAAAGTAAAGCTTAAAATATTCAGTGGTAAGGTTATAACAAAAGGGTTGGCCGGCAATTAATTAATTACAGATATATCTCTGTATTAGAAATCATATCCTAACCTGAGAGTCTCAGAGGAGTGGGAGCACAGAGACACCTTGGCCATAATTCACACAAGAGCATCTGAAGCCAAAGAAACTGAAATATATTACAGATTGTGTGCATCCAGTTTCATGAGTGAATCAGAGGCACTACTTTTTTGGAGTTAGAGCCCCTAGAGTAGGATAATGCACTTAGTCCTCCTCCACACAGCTTCATATCACCCTTGCAAACAAGTTTCATCAGTTTAAAACAACAAAACAAAAATCTTCTGTGCACTTGAAGTCTGATCCAAAGCCTATTGAATTCAGTGGAAAGATTCCCTTTGACCCACTGGTCTTTGGATCAGGTGCTTAACATAATTCTTTGACAATGGCATTGGGGTCCTCTGTATTTATGGGATCTTACTGGCTCCATATCAATTTTACTACGATTATGAGTAAAAGCTAACTTTTCTGAAAAGCTGCTGGCCTACGAACTCAAACTGGGTTGTCTTTCTTGGACATTGTTAGGATATAAGTATATATTTTAGGCTTGTATAAGTATTTAGGCCTGAATATTTGTCTGAGATGGTAGTCTGTGCCTGCTTGGGTCTGCTTGAAAGGTAAGGTCTTTATGATACACATGTTAACAAAGGACAAAGCCATAGTGTGTTCCTCTGGCCTACCCACAAACAGTTGGGTTTTCTTTATTACTGTGAGAAAGATAAGGGACATAGTTAAAATGTTTCAAGGTGTAGTGGAAGTGTGATACAGGAATGCACAAATGAGGGAAAGCTCTAACTCCTCTTCAAGACAGATGTTAGAGCAAAGCCAAGCAACCGACTGGGAAAATGCAAGAGGAATGAATGGAGGTGTGAGAAAGAAATACTATAGGGCCATAAAGTGACCATGGCCAAGATGTGACCCTGCTCCCTGCCCCTCCCATGGGGCACAAAAGGGATTGTACTAAAGCCCCCAGACACAGACCCCCCAAATTGGAACATGCCCATATATTGGAAGGAGTGATACTGGGGGGGGGGAAGGAGCCTACAGGTATAATTAAGTTTATTAATTAGTCCTCCAAGAAGGGGGAAGGGGAAGATGTTCGGCGCCATGGCCGGGAAGGAGGAAGTTGCATCAGTGTATAAAACCACAGTAACGGAAAGAGGGAGTTCTTTGAATGTATAGCGCTATGGTTTGGGGGCTGGGGAGAAGGGACGGGAACTCTATTGGTGTATAGAGAAATAAGTCTAACCGGTGTGAAGGATTTGGTGGTACAGTTATAGTTTTAAGTTTCTCAATATAACCCCCAATAAATCCATCATGGATTGCCTGCAGATTGGATTTTGCACTGTTGCTTTCCAGCAAACTGTGTCTGGGAACTGAGAGGAAACAGGGTGAGGTTCCCTAATATACATCATGAAAATTTTACAGACAGACACTGCCCTCAACTTTCTGGAAGGTTGTACACATGTAGCTGAGTTCATCATTTGAAGTTGGTAGGGGTTTCCTAGTAATACCCAAGGGCATAATTTGATCTTCTGAATCTTTCTTACTGGGGATGATGCAAGAGAAGGAAAGAAACTAGCTTGTATTTCAGATACTAAGTTGAGTTTGCAGGATAGCAGAAAATAATTCTTTACTTGTAAACTGAGTACATTTGATTTAATTTAATCACTAAAATATGGAACCTCAGGATACCATTATATTACAAACCACATGGTGTTCTCAACAGTTGTAAATCCATTATTTTCAAAAGAGTTACCCTGGATTTACACCTGTGAAAGAGAGAAGAATCTGATCTCATTTTGAGAACAGGCTTAATTTTGCTCTAAGTCAATGTTAAAGGAAATGTTAATAAAAGACTGAACTTGAGGTTGAGGATAACAGTCACACAAGAAAGGCCTAGAGTGAAATTACTCCATTGCATGGCACTAAACTTTGATTTTGCCTAGCCTGATGATTACTGTCTTCATTCTGGATATTGTAGCACGAGGTGCAAAGCAAAAAAGAAATTGAGACATATAATTTCTTCTTTTCCCAGGATTACATCCAGTGAACTGGTAAATGCTAAAAGGAAAGGACTGTCTCTCTTATTTCTCCTGGCTTCGGGGGGGGCTGATCCCTGATTTGAGTCCTGATGCACTACCTCAATACAAATGATAAATAATCATTTTAAAAGCAGGACATGCAGTCTTTCACATTTATATAATGATTCAATCTTTAACAAAGGGCATGTAAAAGCTAAGAGTCAAAATCACATTCTTTTTGTTTATGATTTCAGAGAGAGTTTGTACCAGTTCTAAACATTTTTTGTCAGCTTTGCTGATTCTCTTTTGTACACCATTGTGAGCCAAAGTAAATAGAAATTTGTCCATTTTCTGGAACACAGAAGCTGTGATGAGCTTACCAAAGAAAAATAAATAAAGAATTTTTTTGTGGTGGAAGAATTAAATCAAGGGTGTGATGAAATGAAAACCAACTGATTTTTCTCATTTTTATTCATGTTCTTATTTGACAATTATATTGCTATAGTAACTGAAGGCCACAGCCAGGTTTGGCCCCATTGTTCTAGGTGCTGTACAGACATCTTAGATTTCTTTTTTTATATCTGTGCAAGTGCAATGTTCATGAATGATGCTTGACGGACTGCTGTGGAGACTAATGTCCTATGTTTATTCTTAAGCCCTTTTTCTTGCCAATATAATAACCCTGATCTGCAGGAACCATCTTTAGCAGTGAGGGTATTTCAAGGTCAAGTTCTTTGTTGAGGTAACTCCAGCGAAGTCCATGTCGTTATGCCTGCAGAGAGTTTGGTCCTCAGTCTCCATACCAGTCAATCCTTTGTTTCTGGTCTGAGATTCTCTGCAAGAAAGCCAATTGGTGCCAGCTGTGGTGGTGTTTTTTGTGCTGGGATCACTTGTCCACTCTGGATTAGACTAAGACTTCAATATTCCTTTCATACAGGTCCCTAAAAGGCCAACTTTTGGCCATTTCTGATCTTGGCTGGTTTCAACCGGTATCCCAGAAGTGAAGTCTTCTATTCACAGTCAACAATTTTCTCAGCCAGTGATTTTTTTTAATATACAGTCATTGGAAATGATAAAAATTGTATAAGAACTGGAAGGAAAACAAACAAACCAATAGAGTGAAGTGATGAAAATATACATTTAAAAAAAATCCTGCAGTTCCCAGTTTTGTCATCAATTTGGGTGAAAGGAACAGATAATTGTATGGCATTTATACCATACTAAAAATAATGGATTTGGGATGGAAGTGGGGGAGGGGAAAGGAAGTACTGCAAATCTCACCAGGCCAACTAACAGAAAAATGGAAGCTGAAATAAAGGAAGCAGATGTTGGAGAAAAGACATACAGAGAGTGGACAAAACGGATGGTGAAGTGAAATAGCCTGATTTTTCATGTGGATAAACTGAGAGAGGCTGTCAAACAGTTTCACCTCCAGGGCCTTTTTTAAATTAGCACTAGTTTGACAGTTTCTGCTGTGAGGTGCCTCAGGATTAAAAATGTGTAGAATAGAGATGTCATTCTGACGCCAAGAGAAGATGACATTCAGTAGATTTGTATTGGATTGCATCTTTATCACAGTGGAAGGCATGTCTCGCTTGTTCTAGTAAATGTCTTGCTTGCTTTTCATTTGCCGGACACCAAAAAATGCAGATTGACAGACTGATTAGCTCTGATACCCTCCTTTAATGACTTTCTTTATTCAATCACATTTTAAGGGATTCATAAACAGGAATATTAAGGACAGGACGATAGTGCCAGACTAATTATTATTGCCTCTCAGACATCTTTGTGAGATGCAGAAATTATTAGTTATTCAATCGAAATAAGAAAATATTTAACAAAGTTATCAATGAGTGTGAGTGTTGTGTCTCACTAGAGCTGTACTTACAATTGAGCCGATTGGAAAGTAGAATGGGTAATTATCGTATTCATTCCTGTTTACTTCAGATTTCAAAACAAGACAGAGGACTCAGTTACATGGAAAACACTTACATGGAAAACACTGTTGTCCTGATAGCTTTAAATAAGCGTTGTAAGTGGGAGATCCTTTGTGTTTTACTTGGGGAAAAAATAAGGCAATACTTTTAAAAAAAAACCTTTCTTCATTAAAGGGATGGTGTCAGGAGGAGAGGAAATGTATGCAATTCATGATCTCTTCTCTACCCCTCAACCCCTCCTTTTCTAAAATTATACAGTAGAACCTCAGAGTGATGAACACCTCAGGAATGGATGTTGTTCGTAATTCTGAAATGTTCATAACTCTGAACAAAATGTGATGGCTGTTCTTTCAAAAGTTCACAACTGAACATTCACTTTATACTGCTTTGAAACTTTACTATGCGGAAGAAAAATGCTGCTTTTAGCCATCTCAACTGAAATGAAACAAGTACAGAAACAGTTTCCTTACCTTGTCAAATCTTGTTTTGAAACTTTCCCTTAATTTTTTTAGTAGTTTACAGTTAACACAGCACTGTGCTGTATAATATTTGCTTTTTTTTTTTTTTGTCTCTGCTGCCTGATTGTGTACTTCTGATTCCAAATGAGGCGTGTGGTTGACTGGTCAGTTCTCAACTCTGGTGTTCATACTCTGAGGTTCTACTGTAGTAGAAATAATATTGGCAAGATTTTCAAAAAAGACTAATGATTTTGGATGCCCAACTTCAAACATCTCAAAAAGAAGCTGATTTTTAGAGGCTTGTGTGCTCAGCAGTTTCTGAAAATCAGGCCCTTAAATGTGTCTTCGGTTGGACGACATAAATCAAAGCATGCAAGATCACTAGTCACTTTTGAAAATCTTGCCCTCAAACTTCTATATCAGAGTTTCATCAAAGGATCCCAAAGTGCTTTACAAACATGAAAAAACTAAGGTAGGGGCAATAAGTAAGTATTACTGCCTCAATTTATTATCTTCATCTAGTAAATAGAGTGAGAGACACAAACAAGTAAAATGTGTTGAGCATAGTCACACGGGAAATTAGTGGCAGAGCCAGAACTAGAATTTTGATCTCTTGATCCCCCGTCTTGTGGAAAAAGTTTAAAAGGCATCTGAACTCACCAAAATTTCAGTGTCAACTCTTCACATAGAGAAGTTAAAACACCGTGGATTAACTCGTTCTTTAAGGCCTCTGCACAAATTAATAAAGATTATTCAATCTATTCTCCCACGATTAATCCCATCTCCACTAGCTCTTCGACTGCCTTCCTGTTCCCAATGGATTCTCTGTTCCTGAGTTCTTCAGCAACTGTTTAGTTGCTGCGGTCTGTTCTATCCACTCCTTCTCTTAGACCAATGGTTCTAGATCTTTTCCATACTGCCTTTCTTGCCACCCTCCTTCCAATTTAGTTATGCTTATATACAAACGCTAGAAGTCTAAATACTAAGATGAATGAACTTGATTGCCTGGCATTAAATGAGGATATTGATATAATAGATATTACAGAAATTTGGTGGAATGAGCATATTCAATAGGACATGGTAAGACTAGGGTACAATATATATAAGAATGACAGTATGACCGTCGTGATGGTGGGGAAGTGCCACTCTATAAGAAAGAAAGAATAGAGTCAAATGTAGTAAAAATCTTAAATGAACCAAACTGAACCATATAATCTCTCTGGAGAGTAATTCCATGTTTGAATAATAAGAATATAGCAGTAGGGATATACTACCGACCACCTGACCAGGGTGGTGATAGTGATGTGAAATGCTCAAGGAGATTAGCGAAGCTATAAAAATAAAAAACTCAATAATAATGGGGGATTTCAGCTATCCCCACATTGACTGGGTACATGTCACCTCAGGACAGAATGCCAAGATGAAGTTTCTTGATGCCATAAATGATTATTTCTTGGAGCAGCTAGTCCTGGAACCCACAAGAGGAGAGCAATTCTTGATTTAGTCCTAAGTGGAGCACAGCATCTAGTCCAAGGGGTGAATATAGGTGAACCACTTGGTAATAGCAACTATACTATAATTAAATTCAACATCTCTGTGGGGGGGAAATCACCTAAGCAGCCCACCATGGTAGCATTGAATTTTAGAAAGGGGAACTACATAAAAACGAAGAAGCTAGTTAAACAGAAACTAAAAGGTACAGTCCTAAAAGTGAAATCTCTGCAAGCTGCATGAAAACATTTAAAAGACACCATAATAGAGGCTCAAATTAAATGTACGCCCCCCAATTAAAAAACACAGTAAGAGGACCAAAAACATGACACCCAAAATCACGGATTGAGCATTCTGGAACTTCGGGATATTCAGATCCATAACTGAAGTTTTCAGCTAGGAGCTATCTCTAACTTTCATGCACTACAAATGCACATTTAAAAAAAACATACAAAAGGATTTTTTTTTAAAAAAAAACATATATAAAATGAAGAAAATATGTATGCATTGGTGCATCTACTCTTCTTTTCTTTCTTTTGATCTCTTCTCCTTCAAAAATGTTTAGGTTGCCAGACTGGTAGCACTGAATGCTGAGTTCCTCAGTTTATCAATAAAACTGGTGAAGATAGGCAGACATGATGCATACTTCTCCACATAACGTCTCCCGTATACTTCAGTCATGAACTGGAGTTCTCACTTGCACAAGTGAATGGGTAATTCAGTCTTCATGCCAGTCCATTCAGACCTTTGCCTCCTTCTGAGATTGGCAGTAATGGTGACCTGGTTATTATGTGACCATCTGACCCATAAAAACTCTTCTGGGATCACCAATTCATTTCACAAAGGTGAAAAACAGCTATTACAGGTGAAACCCTTCTGGCACTACTGACCTTGGCTGGATTTGAACTGGTGACATGGAGGGGAAAGGTTCTAAATCCCATTAGCACTATTAATTCCCTGAGACGTTCCATATGTGTTACTTTCTGTGATGCAGTGGGCTTAAATGCTTAATTTAGCAGAATGTTTGGATAGAAAATCGTGGCGAGGCTCCAAAGCAGTGAATTTAACAAGGAAAATACAATCATGAAAATTGAAGCTGTTTGTGTATATGCAGTTGTGCTGCTGCTTCTTATTTTGTCCCTAATTTCTTTACCTAAATACTGAATTATCTTTCTCTTTTGAGTCTATTTTATTATTATAATAAAACCTGTGGGGGAAGGATTATTCACATTATAAGGAAAATACATCTGGCTTCTATGTTAACCCTTCTAGCCCGTCATATGTATTTAAACACCTTTGCAAAATGACCACTAATGGGCCTTGTCTAGACTAGGATAAAAGGTGTATGAACATTGTTATTGTGTATTATTATGATTATTATAGTAATGCCTCTGAACCAACCAAGCAGGGGCCCCCATTATGCTTGGTCTTGTACAGAATAGTACACGGTTTCTGCTGCTAAGAGCTTACAATCTGAGTAGACAAGACAGACTATCGGTAGAGGAAAGGAATGCAACATGGGAGTAGAGAGATGATTTGTAAACATCATGTAAGTTCCACAGTTTGTTAGTTGGTTTTTAGGTGTGGTTTATTTGTGAAGGGGGGTTAGCAAAATGGAAGAACAAAGAGGATGGGGATATTGATAGGAGGAGTTGAGGGCATAGGAGAAAAAAAAGGGGAAGAGGGGCAGGTAGAGAGGCTGAAGTGAAGAGACTTTGATGGTGGGGGCAGGATGGGAATGGAGCAAATAGCCAGTCAGCATAGGAGAGAATACTAACATGTTTAGAAAGTCTAGTTTAGACAAGTGTTGTGTGCCGTGTTGTTGTAGTCGGGTCGGTCCAAGAAAATTAGATACTGTAGGTGTGTCTACACTGCAATTAGACACCTGCGACCGCCCTGTGCTAGCTGACTTGGGTTCGCAGGGCTCAGGCTAAGGAGCTGTTTAATTGTGATGTAGATGTTCGGGCTCAGGTTGCACCCCAGTCTCTAAGACTTTGCCGGGAGGAGGGTCCCAGAGCTCAGGCTGCTGCTCGAGCCTGAATGTCTGCACCACAACTGAACAACTCTGTGCGCCCAAGCCCCCTGAGCCGAAGTCAGTTTGTATGGGCCAACTGTGAGTGTCTGGTTGCAGTGTAGACATACCCTGTGACACTCTGAGTACCTTTCCCAGACCTGAAAAAGAGCTCTATGTAGCTTGAAAGCTTGTCTCTCTCACCATAAGGAGTTGGTCCAATAAAAGGTATCACCCCACCCACCTTGTCTCTTTAGTGTAGTCAACACGTGATGTCCTGAGCATGTGCCATGTGTACACGACCCGCTCAATTAATGGAAGGTGGGCTCTCCCGTCAACACCATTAGACCACCTCCCCGAAAGAAGTAAGGCTGCATTGACGGGAGGGCATCTTCCGTCAATACAGCGCTGTGTAGACGCCGTGGTATGTCAATGAAAGTACGTCGACGGGAGATTCACAAGCTACATATCTCCTGTTGACCACAGGGGGCAGTGTAAACTAGGCCTTACTGTGTTGTATGTAGTTATTTAACTTGTTATTTCTTTTGCTATGATGCCCGGTTGGTGTAAATTGGCATAGCTTCATTGACTTAAATTACTATATATTCTCTTTCCAATTAAACTTGACTTCAATGGAACTATGCTGATTTACACTCTAAGCTGAGTATTTGGTGCTCTGTCTTTAAATTTTTAGAAGTCTGCTCACTGTGAAGGAAGCTGCCATTTAGTGAGGTAGCGTTTGATGCAGCATGCTACAAAGGAGACACAGACTGGATGTTCCCACTCAGGCTTCATTTTTGTTCCTTCCTATTTTGTACTTACTTCTCAATCTAAAATAATGACATTCAGACGGAAAGTATGTAATAGCTTTTTGTGAATGAAGTAACATGACACCTACCAAATCACCATTTTCCTTTCAAGTGCAGAAAATAATTCCCTGATAGAGGACATATGAAATATTAAAGTCTTTTTAACAGTTTTCTTTTGTTTTCAGCGTCATATATTTACTTTTTATTTCCATTGAAACTTTATTCTCTTCCAAGTTCTAATCATAAAGTAAAAAGATACGCATTCATCTTTAGAGCAAATTTGAATGACGGCTGGTTTCAACAGCAGACCATGATCATTAAATTTAGAAGCTTTTTCAAGCAGGAAAGTTTGATTAATATCAAAGCCCATTTAAGTGAGTCAGATTTTCAAGATGGAATGGCATGTCCAATAATTACATAAAACTGCTTTAATTTCATTTCTGTAGGATTGACAGTGTCAGAATGTTTAACGTCCAGACAACTTTCTAGTACTTTTCTTAGAGTCAGTGTAACTCCATGCTTCAAACAAAAATGATTTCATAAGTTATTTATGCTTGGTATCATATTCTTGTATCCTTTTAGTATAGGGGGAAAAATCATTGCTTAAAAATGAAGATTTACTAGTCCTACAGTAGGGTTAATCATCCAAAAGATACTAAAGAGAGACATCAAAGATGCAAAATCTTATCTAGACAGGGTTATTGTACAAACGGAAATGGGTTAGCACATTTCTTTCATTCATATGTATACGTCTGGCTTTTGCAGCAATGAATAACAAATATATATACATACAAATCTCCAGATGTCAAATAGATGTCAATGCACAGAGCAAGAATGCTGTTCTGTACTACATTAAAAAATGGATGTATACAATCCAATCTAGTCTTTAATTTTCTTTTTATTCAGAGCTCCAGAATTGAGGCCAAGTTTTTAAACCAGATGGAGTGCTCTAGGCCAGCATTTCTCAATGACTGGTCTGTGGGCCTGTGCTGATCTCTGAGATCTCCCTGACACGGTTTAGGAAGGCAGCAAGCTGGCCCCTGGTATCAAAAAGTTTGAGAAACACTGCTCTATGCAGCACATTGCCTCAAAAAACAAAAGAAACCCTAAAGTTCTAATGAATGCCTTTCCCACAACAAAGTGATTTCCCCCCGCCTCCCTTGAGAACACCTCCTCTGCATGGAATTCCCTTCTGTCGAGACACTATCCCTCTCTTCATTCAAGTCCTTCCTAATGGCTCATAGTTTCTTTGGTTCTCCCAGAAAATGAGTCAATAATTTTTATAATATGTTAAACCAAAATAAAAATACAGAGATGCCAAGGACTGCCACTGCAGACAATGGCCGCCCAACTGGCAATGTCTTGTATCCAGCTGGGTTGGAGAGAGGCTGCAGGGCTCCCCTTGGAGCATAGCCTCTTGGCCACTAGGTACCACAGCAGCAATAGATTTCCCAAAGAAACCAATGTGCCTCTTTTCCTCTGCTCCCAGTGATTCCCAGGCTAGTTCCTGGCCACCGTTGACCTGCCATCAGTGTGGAAGACACAGCACACTAGATATCAGCTACTGCTCATGTGCCCAGCCACAGGGAGGAGGAGGCCAGAGGGATAGAATGAAGGTGAAGTGGCTGAAGGGGGATGGGACAGAACAAGAATGGCCACTGAGGGAAGCTAATGAGGAGCAGAACAGGGATGAGGATGTGGGAGGCTGTCCCAAACCCTAATGTGGCCCTCCCAGGCTCCCTCCTTGCTCAGTAACTTCCTCTCTCCCAATGCCAGTGCTCCAGGCTCCCTCCAACTCTCTAGTCCCTACTGATTGCCCAGCCACTCCTGACTCCCCCAGCCACCCCATTGTCCAGCCCCACTCTTCCCTGCTCTTAAAGGATGAAAGAGGTCTTTGCCTCATTGCACATTAGCTCCTACTCTTCAGTGACTTTCTCACAGGTGAAAACTAAGAAGCAGAGCAGGGCAAAACTCAGCAGCTATAAATAACAGTTCGTTCCTCAGAGTCTGCACAGTGAATCTTGCCTCCTTTTGTCTGTCGCATTTAAACCTGTTGTTCGACAAGGCAGGAACTGTTGGTATTATGTTTCTTGTACTGTACAATAGTCAGTATATGTGATGATGACGATAAAAACAATATATTATTTAGAACAAACAAGATGTGCACTTACGGGAACGTATATTTTGTTGCTTTTCAGTAGTCTGTCTTAGTCCCGTATGAAGTACCGGTACAAGGTCATAAGTTCTAAGGACATGTGCAATAGGGGGAAAGCATGACACTGATCTCTGTGATTTAGTGTCATGCTATAAACTGTATGCCAGTGTTTGCAGTCTTTGTTTGTTGAACAAAGTGCCTAATGTGTTGCTTGGTATTGAACATGAATTATCTTTTCAGTTTGTGTGAGCACATATTGCAAAGAGTGAGAAACAAGGAACCATGTAACTCTCATGTGGTGGAAGAGGAATATTGATTGTCAAATATGGCATTGCTCCAAAAGCCACTTGGTTTTCATGGCAGGACTAGAAGTCAGGCAATTCCAAGGTTCCCTTTCTGTCACTTGGTACCCTTAATAAGACTTTGCATTTATAGCACTTTAGAAATATTAATTAGTTATGAAATAAGTCATTATCATTACTTCAGTTTGCTCCAGGTTACAGGCCAAGACAGTCTCAGAACCAGGATTACAACCCCAGTCTCCCAGATATTTTGATCCAAAATTCAGGATTGTAGAGATTTTGGTTTGAGCACATGAACGAATCTTCATCCAGTCTTTACCAGAACATCTTTGGTTTGCAAATTTGGATGAAAGTGTCATGAGAGTCATGAGATTTCAGATAATACCATGAGCTTTTCTCATGTATTGTGTTATTCTTTGACTACCAGAAAGATAGCAATATTATAAAGCTCATAGTCATTGTTAATATAAGAACCAAATCTTTTTTATTAAAACTGCTTTCCCTGTCTCATATGACATACCTAATGTTTGCCTTATATTTACAACATGGTTTTATTTTCGGTGTAGCAGCCCCTAAAAATATTTAAATACCTCTGTCTGATCCCACAAACCTGGAATGATTTTTATTTGATCTTTAGCATCCCATTTCTGTCTCCTTAGAAAATTGTTTTGTTTCCAAAAATTTTAAATGGCCTTTCCCATCATCTTCTGCATTCCAGTAAGACTTAAATGGAAACCTTGTGTTGTGCAGATGAAATCAGTGAGTCTCTGCCTTTCATGGTGATAAATTGATACAATGGATTGAGTGAGGGCCCCTCCTGTAGCCTTTAATGACAATGTCGGGTAAAGTCAGCAGCATTAGCTGGGCATAATATATTTTATTTTTGTTTTTCTCTCCTGCCATTTGAAAAGTAACCGTACATTTCTAAAAATGTTTTAATGAATATTTATTGTATAATATACACTGTCCTGGGATGTGCAGATATGATCAAAATGGGCCCTTTTTGCATTGTTAAAAAAATTGTAATTTTCTAAAATAAAGCAAGAGTTGCATTAAGTGTCTCATTTCTGTCACTTGTGTTAAAGGAAACGTGTGTTGTAAAGGTTAGTGAATTGGCTCTCTTGGGCCCAATTCCTGCCAAATAAAATCTGAATCCTATTATGCTGCCTTTTTTTGCACACTTTACTAGAAGAAAGTGCTGAGCACAATTTCTATCTTATATATAAACTTTACTAAACTTCAGTAATCCATTAAGCACTGGAAAACATATTGGAGGGACTAATCATGTACTGGCAGGGGATGGACTAGATGACCTTATAAATCATAGCTAATTTCTGTTCTTCTATGATTAAATGCATCATTCTCAGTAGATGCAAGGAGCCTAGACCCTGATCCTATTACTAGATCCCCAAGGGATAGTCCCCTCATGTCCACATGGAGACCTAATGAAGTCAGAGGGTTTTTTTCACAGGTGTTCTCTATGTCTCTATAAATCCTTTTTTGCTTCAAAGTTCCTCTGGACTCTGAGGGTCTGCAGTGTCAATTCAGCTGTAGGGTAGAGATTTCTTAGACAACCAACAGTACTCAGATTGTAAGAATAGACTAGACTAGTTGTGCTGTACTCCAGAATGCAAAATGGACTGCTCTTTCAAAGGGCAGGCATAGGGGGAGGGGTGAAGAGGAGTTCCTGCCCCTTTTATCCGAGTACTTAGCCAATATTTGGAGACTTGGTTATTTCCATTAGCAGGAGAAATTGATGATGGAGACAGGTATTTCTTTGATGCAGTCCTGTTTATTTTCAAAGAATATCCATGAAGTCCTGCTTCCCATAACACAGGCCTCTAAATACTCAATGCTTAGATAGTGTTTTTTAGCCATAGATTTTGAAGTACTTTACAAAGTAAAAGTAACTAAGTAGTAGGATCCCCACACTTGGACACAGAGAAGTGAAACAACTTAGCTAAGGGGACACAGCACGTCAGCAGAGGTCGGAATAGAATCCAGGCCTAATAACTAAACTTGATTTTGATCAAAAGCCATTGTGGTATCTTAGTCAAATACATATTCGGGAACTATTTTCAAACAAGAAAATTTCTGTATTTACTTATTTGCTGTTGGCCATCTGATGTCCATCCAGCCCGGAGCTTGATTATGTATATGTCCTTCTCTTTTGAACATGCTTCCATTCCCCATGAAAGTCAAGGAAGAAGGGAAGGAGTCCTTCATTATGACAATTAGAGCAAAATTACAAAACTGAAATTATTTCATTTCTGTGGCATAAGGTCAATATTCCTATTAGTTGTTAATGCATTTATACTCCCCAGGCAATCAGGCTGCTAGCATTACACCTGTGCACTGTCAGCACTGGGTTAGACTTTTCCTGATAAGTGTATTGAACTCCCTTTGAAACAATACTTTACTTGTAGAATGGAGCATTATCTGCTATTTACATAACAAAAAATAATTCTACTGCATTCTATTTTGATTTGTGGGTCTTATACTAAGTTCCAAACTATGATGAAGGGACAGTTCATCCTGTATGTTAAATTCCTGTCTGGAGGAAGAAAAAAAAAATATGAACCTATACCAGTGAGCAAAGATGCACATTAGACAAGTGTCCTGAAGTTGCCATGATATTGTCACGGAGTCCAGAGATGCCTGCCATCATCTCTTGAGCGGGAGTGGAAGGCCCTAAACATTATCAGAGCAAAGTTAGACAGGCAATTGGAGCTTGAAAAGAGTGACTCCACCTCCCCTATGTAGAACAGAGCCTAGCTCAGCTGCAGTGGTCTTCATGGCAGTGTGGCCTGGGCAATGAGGTGAGGTGGAGGAGGGGAGAGTCAAGGCTGCTGGATCTATTGCAGTGCAAAGCCATTGGCTTAAATCTCCACATGAGTGAGGACACAACAGACAGAGATATTACATGGGCTGCAGTAATGTCTGTACTGGTTTTCTGTATCGTGGGGTTAGTCTGTCATTTCTTCCTCAGGAAAGCTCCTTTATTCATGCTTTGGGCAGGAGTCTGTTATTTTGCCATCACGTGGCTGTTTTCTATCAAGAGTCAAATCTGTATATTGGTTGGGAGAGACCTGGGCAAAAAATTGCTCAAAGCATATAGAATAGTTTCATCGTCCTAAGGAGCTCTGAACAGAATCATTTGTTAGGATGCGGTTGGCATATTTCACACATGATCAGTTCTCATCTGTTGTAGTGGGAGAGGGGCAACGCTGATGGAACTTGACTCTTTCCACCTTCTGTTTCCCTGTTTATTTCTTAGATCTCTGTGGGTGAAGGCTGAATGGGGAAGAGCCATTTCTGGAATGGGAGGAAGAGTTAAAAATTCTGAGCCTCATTCAGCTCTCACGCTGGAATAAAGCCAATGAGGTCAATGGGATTGTTCTGGGGTAACAGTGGTGCACGTAAATGCAAAAACAAGTCCTCTCTGTCCAACGCTAGGTAATCTAACCATGACAGAGATGGGCCTCAGTGGCCAGCAATAATTCTATGTTCACATTGTTAACAAGTTCAGGGATGTCTATATCCTCGGTTTTGGACTGGATCCCTATAGAGATGGGGATCACCTGCAAAGTTGGAGCACGGATCCAAAGATCCTCAGAATGGGTGGGTGTTTGGTTGGGATTTTGGGTCTGGGTGTTTGTTAAATATTGGGAGTTAAGTATGTGCTTAAAGTAAGGCCACTAGAGAGCGTACAACGGCACACCTGTACTGTTGCATCTGTGCCCTGAAATCTCATTCGTATAGCTGCTCTCTGCCAATGGGAGTGAGCTCTCTTATCGGCATAATAAAACCACCTCCAAGAGTGATGGTACCTGTGTTGCTGGGAGACAGTCTCTCACTGACATAGCGCTGTCTACATCAGCATTTCTGTCGATGTAATTTATGTTGCTCGGGCAGGAGTGGGGAAGAAGTTTCACACCTCTGAACGACACATGTTATACTGGCAAAAGTGGTAGTGTCTCGGTTTATAAATCGAATTTTCTAACCACAGAACTAATCAGAACTTAAACTGCTGTGTCTCAGTGTTCACTGGTTTATTACATTTAAATGATCTGGTTGTTATCTGTTTTTAACCTAGGGAAGCAAAAGGCAGGTAAAAAAAACCAAAACACCCTCAAATATTGCTGTTTTACATTTTTTTACTCTATTTTCTCCCTGCAAAGTCAAAAGTGCATTAAAAAGTAATATTGTGCTGAGCTCACAAGTATGCAAACACCTCTAGATATCTTGTCTCAATAAAGTTTATAGAATGCATTCCCAAAGGTCTGACAACAAAACAGAATAAATTGCAAGGCTCATAAAAATATAATGCGTGCTATTTTTTGCTTACATAAACACAAACAAATGCAGCAAGTGGCAGGAATGTCTCTGTTTGAGAGGCATCCTACATTCACACCAGTTCCTTTTATTAACATACAGATGTGGAACTGGAATAAATTACCTCCAACTAAAGGCAAAAAAAAAAAATACTACAGTGTGTCAAACACAGTTTAAATACACGGGCATTAAAAAAACACGTTCATGTTAGATCTATACAGATTTTTTTCCTCTTCTCAATTATTCCAATAAGCTGTTCAGGAACTTATCTTTGGGGGGCTCCATTTGCCCAAAAATAGAAAACAGGAGATGGAAAATGCCTAATTTTACAGTGCAAAAAAAAAAAAAAGCCCAGCAAACTTCACTGCTAATTTCTATAGAAGTCAAGATACAGTATATTTGTCTATGCAGAACACACACATATCAGGGAAACTCCTTTTTACATCATAAGTGGGGGGTGAATACTTGCTTTCTCCTGGATCCTGTGGACAGGATTTTTAAAGGCATGATATTCTTTTACAAGTAGGTTCACCAACCTCATAAAAAGTGAGAAGTAAAAACAGCATTAAAGTTTTACTGTCTTGGCAGGTTCATGAGTTTGTTGTGTCAGGAAATATCTGTAGTATAATGAAGGTTTCCATTCTCAAGTGTTTGTTTTCTACTTTTAGGCGTTTCTTTTTAGGCAAAATAATAACTGTTTTTAAGTGAAAAAATATTGATTTCCTCTTCCCCACACTATCTTATTTTATTTTATTTTATCATAAATTGTATCATCTCTGAATTCTTGTACTTCTGGGGATGAGCTCCCAGGATATATAGGAGGTGAGCTTGACCCATTTATAATTACTACAACACTGGAAAATGGAAACTTTTAATATTTTCAAGGGAGTGTTTTTCAAAAACCCTCTTCTCCACTAATGCAATCCAGAAAAATTTCATAGTGGG
The DNA here is from genome assembly GCA_007922155.1 of Mesoclemmys tuberculata. NCBI lineage: Eukaryota > Metazoa > Chordata > Testudines > Chelidae > Mesoclemmys > Mesoclemmys tuberculata. Next base: position 7,780,131 of record ML675690.1, read on the forward strand.
TTAGTAAACCTTCATATCCATCCATTTCAATTCAATCTATGATATGCACTAAGGCCTCATGTCATCTTCATAGAATGCATCCCCAGAGCTGGAAATGCTGCAAGCGCCATGGAATGCCAACACACTTGCTCTGGCAGCGTGCAGCAGCTGATTTGGGGCAGCCCAAGTACTTGAAAAAAACATCAACTTTGCTTTTGACTCTCATACAAACCTTCTCATTTCTACTATGCTTGCTGTCTGTGCAATATCTCTCAACGTTTCAGACTCAGCATTATTGAAGTTAAGGAGCTTTGGCAGAAAGCTCCTATTGACATTCTGGAAAACAAATTCCATATTACCTTTACTTCAAATATAGGGTACCAAAATGATTGTAATAAAAGGCCAGGTTGTGTTTCTGAAATGGGAGGACACAGGAAGCCTTCACGTTTTGTGATCCTTTACAAAAGTCTGGAATGATTCCAGTGCCTGCACTTTCCTGAGCCCACATTGGGTTATCCACAGGAGCGTAGCAGCTGGTTTGCTCCCCATAAACAACTAGGAGATCTTAGCCCTTCCTACCCCGTATTTTTTCCCTGGGGTGATGCCATTCCTCATTGTTCAAAACATAGGGCTGTGGCTAAAAACCATTATTAGAGTTGTTTGGGAATTTTTCCCCAGAAAAATGGGGAGAAGGGAGAATCAGAAAATGCCAATTAATTGAAACCAAATATTTTCATGAAAAGGGTTAGTTTCAATGCATTTCTCATTTCAGAATGTTCTGTTTTGACATTTTCTAAGTTAAAAATTCCATTTTTTGTTTGAAATGACTTTTTGTTTAGAATTTTTTTTATATTTCTTTAAATTTTAAATTAAGAAACTCAACAAACAAAAAGGAAATGATCAAAATGTACACTTTGCTTAATCCAGCCCACGTGTTGTTTTGATCAGTTTGTGAAAATATTCGTGATTTCAACTTTTCATCCTGATTTGGATTAGGAATTTTTTAAAAATCTGAACATTTTTTATAGGATGGGAAAATAGTTTCCTGCCTTGCTGCAGTCACAATAGAGAATTCTTGAGGTTGGTTATGGATTCAAGTACAAATCACTTGTAGTGATACTTAGGGTTGGGCAAAAGCTGAATGTTTTTTTAAACACAGTGCAAGTTTTGCAAAACTTTTGTGAACTTTATGTGGGCCAGTTCCAAGCAAAGCTGACCTGATTTATGGTTCCTGTTGAAACTATGGGCAACTCATTCATTTGCATGAATTTGTCTCAATACCAGCTGAAACAGCAGTTCCAGCTGAGAGTTAGTATGAGGTTTGGGGTTTGTTCAAACATAAAAGTAAAAAATCGGCATTACCTGTAACCATTAATCTGAAATGCTGCATGTTTTAGGGTGATTCAGATGAAATAGGATTTGGAAAGCAACAACCACTGGTTTTTTTTGCAAAACCAGTGAAGCTTTCCAAAATTATCTCAGTTTTAATTGGGAATGGACCCCAAAATCAGATCTATAAACATGTCCCATCTAAAACAGTACCATTTTTTGCTTTCCAAGTTCTTTACATAAACAAATTAGTCTTTACAACAGTCCTATAATTTAAGGTATTATCCATCATGCAGATGGAGAAACTGCGGCACATAGCAATCATGTGATTTGCCTAAGACCACAGTGGTGGTCACTATCAGAATGAATGCAGAGTATGTTGACTATAATTGGTCCATCGGTAAAGTTACACAGCATTCTTAGACTATGCAAAACAAAAGAGAAGAATAAAAAACCAGAGAGAGAAAAATCTACATCCCTTGAGTCACTTGGCATGGAACAATGTAAGAAGCAGTCCATCAAGGGGTGGGGAGAGACAGACTAGTTTTGATGATCTTTTCCATCACTAGTTTCCATGCTGTGAAGTCTAAATGTCACTGGGTGACACTAGCTGTTTAAGAGGGAACAGGGCCAGTTCACCCATTCAGCATCAACTGACTAGATGGGCTTTAAAAGAGGGCACCTGGGCCTGGGAAAGAGGAGACCAAGTGAGTCGCGGCAGGAAGTGGGACTGCCAAAGTCTCTTGAGAGGGAAGGCAATGAGGTAAAGGGGCAGCTAGGGAACTGTTTGTCTTTGCCTTGCTTGTGTTTGGGAAATGAAACTGCTTAAAGAGGCTGTGGGAGTGGCAGTGCATCCTTTGCAAGCTGGGGAGAAGCCCTGTCTTGTGGCAATGAAATTTCATCACTTGAGCCAGATCACTAAAATTTTCAAATACACTATTCCAGTTTGAGTTGTTGTCATAAATAGGCAAGATATTTGTTTTAAAAGAGACAGTAAATACCTCTGAAATATCAATAGGTCTTTGGTGCCTTTCAGTGTGATACAGGAATAGTGCACGGGAATAGTATCTTTCTTCCGTTGACATTGTAATGACTTCTTCAAAACCAAGGCAGTGTCAGCCTTTTTTCAGTGACCCCACCTAATAAGAATAAGGACTCCTGGACATGCAGCTTCCATTAGCATCACTAATGGAACAATTGCAATGTAAATCAATGTGATTTTTTCATAGTACCCATAATTTGCATATTATATGTGAGTCTGTACTTCCTGGAGGTATTTAAAATGGAATGATAAATGCAAGCATGAACATTTTGTCTGGTGAGTAGAGGTTCACCAGCTGCATTGCAAACAGGAACCGTGCAATCCTATCTTTAAAACCACAAGGAACTATACTATAAAGCATGTCATATATAAAATGTGTCTATGTACATATACTTGTGAATGCATACAAACAGGAAGAGAAATCTATAGACAGGCATTTAAAAACTGTGTGGAGCTATACACATATCAATAAATAAAGGGCTTGTCTTCACATTGTTCCACTGTAACTATACTAATATGGATAAGCTAGTACAGCCCCCTGTGGACAGTGTAAGCCTACTTATACCACTCTAGTTTATTCCTGTAGAGAAAAGAGAATTAGCTATACTGATATAATGCACCTTTATGCCAATATAACTTCATCCACAGTGAGGGCTTATACTGCTATATTAGTAGAATAAATCACACCCATAACCAACGTAGTTATACACGTCCAAAAAAGATGTGTAGACCAAGCCATATGCTAGAGAGAGGCCAAAATCCAAAACATGAAACAGAACCTCTTTGAATTTGAGGAGCCTAGTGTTGGATTTATATCTTTGGATATGAATCTGCTGTTATTGATTTGGTTCTAGATTGGAGTCTTAGCCCCCAATTTTTTTGTCATTGTTGTTCACATGCAACCAAAATCCCCCAGCTGTAGTTCCAAGGAGATTTGGGCCTCACAGAACATCTGATGTCAAAATATTTCCACCATTTCTATCTATTGATTTTTCTTAGGGCATGATAGTGGTCCCCAGCATGTGTAGGATCTGAGTGCGTGACTTTTCAGGACAAAGTCATTCAAGAACAGCCCAGAAGACTTCAGTCTTGTCACATCCATTTCTGATTAATAACTTACCTTAAAATGAACCCAGATGCAAATTACACCTGTTTGGCCCATAGCTAATACAGATAGATCGTTACATGATTTAAGCATCCCGGTGCACCCAAGCTCAGTCAGCCTGTGGAACAAAAGTATTTGAGTCACTTATTTATGTGCACCCTAAATGTGACAATAGCAAGCTGGTGCTAAGACATCACCTGTGTTCCACCGCCACCAACCCATTGCCTGATTTTTTTGAAGTTCCGTAAATGATACTGCTGATTCTTCCAAACTAAGGATTTATCGTTCCCTTTTTTCAAAGGGCCCTTACTCCGTAGGTGACAAGAAACACATGCACCTACCTGGGGGGACATATACAGCCTGAATACTTTCTCCACGCTCTGCAACAATTTCTTTTCACTTTCTAAAGTCATACAAATGTAGGGCTATGCTTTCTGCTAACTGATTACTGGCAGGTTTGATTATATAAATAGCACTCTGCAATTCAATGGAGTTGCGGGCAACAATGAAGGGTTTGCTGGAGATGTATTCTTCTTTGCAATCTCGTTTATCAATGTACAGTTTCTCACTTGCCATTTATCATTTGCTTCTCTGTGCTTTCCTCGACGTCTGGAGGATTTGTAGTCAGCTAAGTGGAGCAGGGCCTGTCTTGAATACCTTCCCGTACCTGGCTGGCTGACATACTTCTGGATTTTTCCCAGTTTAACTTCGCTTTAAATAAACTTGACAGGTCCAATACATCCTTACCGAGAAGGATATATTTAGTGGAATCATAAGTAATAGTGAGTAAACTGAAGGCTATCGTTGGACAAAAAAGATAGTGAGATTGAGAAGCACTTCTAATGCTTGTATGCATTTACAATAACAAGAAACTACAGTTGCAATAATTGCATGCCTTTTAACTCAGGAGGACCACAAAACAGTGTGGAATATATGAATTACTCCCCTCTCACACCAATACTAAGCATTCCCTTCCACTAAGTATTATGCCGAAGAACGTTTTCTCTGTTTCATCACTGTTGTTATATGTTGGTATTCCTCTCTGTTAATTTTAGAGCAATACTGAATTATTGTATAAAATACTGTAAACATAAGAGTATCAGAAGTTGGAGAAGGTCTATCAGGTCTTCCAGCGATCATACTTGTTATATTAAATCCTTGAAAAGTACTTGTATTCAGAGAGATATCATCACAGAACAAAGAGAGATGCAAACACATGAAAACCAGCCATGACTGGCTGAACTATCCCCTTGTAGTCTAACTCTATTGCTGTGGCAACAAGCTAAGCTTTGTTGCTATCGCAACCTAGCTGGCTTCTTCTTTAGCCATCCTGTGCACTTTTGCCCAGTTCAGCTGGATCTTCCTAAGCCATGACTTTCACATTAAGGCTGTGTAATTGCCTTCCATCACAAACAGTGGCAATTTAGCAGTCTGTCCATTGAGCTCCACCTTAACATCAGTAGTGCCCAACATGGGTACAGCTTCTCCAGTGTACGTCTTCAGAACAATTTTTTTCAGCTTAAGTGGGAGACGCGTTAGCCTCTCCTTATACACAGTGTCTGAGACCAGCGAAATTGCTGTACCAGTGTCCAGTTCCATGAGTACAGGTTTACCTTCTAACAGCAGGGTTACCCAGTATTTATCTGAGCCAACTGCCATGGAGAAGATGTGGAGTGGCAATTCTTCTTCTGACTGGGTGTCACATTGATCATCCAGAGCCTGCTGTACCGTTTGCAGATTTTTCCTTTTTGTCCGCCACACTGGAGGCTTCTTTTTCCCCCACTTGCCTCTTCTTTCTTATATTTGCAGGCATGCTCAATATGTCCCTTTTTGTCACTTTGTCAACACACTAAGTCTTTACACCAGCATTCCGATGCATGATGACCCAGTTTTCACTGTGGCTCACATTCCCGGCTCCCCACTGTCTTGTGGGTAGGTTTTTGTGACACCTTATGCACTCTGGTCAATGCACTGAACTGCTGGGCTTTCTTTGCAGCCGGCTCCATAGAGATTGCAATTTCAATGGCTTTCTGCTAGGTGAGCTGGGCCTCTATCGATAGGCACTTCTGTATCGCTTCATTGTGCAGACCAGCCACTAGCCTATCACATAGAGTGTCATTTAACATATTATATTCACAATGCTCAGCAAGCTTCTTCAGAGCTGCTATAAATTGCACAGTTTTTTCACCTTCTTCTTGTTTCCTTTTGTGGAACCTAAATCTCTCTGCAATTACCAGCAGTTCTGGAGAAAAATGTGCCTCCAGAATTTTCACAATGTAATTGTAAGATTTTGTTTCTGACTTATCAGGGTGCACTAAGCTGCACAATAAAGCATAGGTTTTAGCTCCTACAAAACTTAAGAAAATGTGTAACTTCTTTGCATCTGTAATTTCATTTGCAGTAACAAAAAGCTGAAAGCACTCAGTATGTGAGTTCCAATTCTCTAGAGTCTCATCAAAAGGTCCCAAGGGCCTCGTAAATGTAGCCATTGCTGCCCCTTTTTTTGTTTTCCTTTCTTTCTCTTCTCTTTTGGTGTCTTCTATTCATATGTTTTGGGGTCGTTCACACACAATTGCCAGCGATTTCCATCACTAACACTTCTTCCAGTCTGTCTGCTTCACTTCTGTTAGAACAAAGCAGAGCCTGCTTTAGTTTCAGTTTGAACCATCAGTGTAAACAGCCTAGGCCCCAAAACAGCAAAAAGGTTTATTTCTTACCTTGACTTTTACTTCTTTGCCGGTGCAGCACAGGTTGATCCCATCTTCCATTGCCACTTTTGTTATGTTAAATCCTTGGAAAGTACTTGTATTCAGAGCGAAATCAGCATGGAACACAGCGAGATGAAAAGTCTTTATTGAACAAACACTAAAAGCAGCCAGGACTGGTTGAGTTATCCCCTAATATTCTAACTCTACTGCTATGGCAACCTAGGCAATTAGGCAAGACACAAAATACACAACAATACTGAGCTTGATCATCACAGAGAGGAGGGCTGCTCTTGGGTTGAGGCCCTGGACTCAGGAAAGCAGAGTACATTTTCCAGCTGTCACAGGCTTACTGTGTAACCTAAGGCAAGTTATTTAATTTTTCTGCCCCCATCTGTAAAAGAAGGGGACTCCATTTATTCCTACTATGTCTGTCTTGTTTATTTAGAGTGCAGGCTGTTTGGAGTAGGGATTTTCTCATGTATCCTCTGCTATAACAGAACTTTAACCTTGGTTGGGGCCTCTCGGTGCTACTGTAGTACCAGCCATTGTCATCATCATCTCCTCTATTCTAATGCAAAAGTGTGCCATATAAGTAGCATGATGCTATAGATACCATTCCAGGATAGCCGGAATGGTAAGAGAGTTTCCATTCCAAACTGGATTTTCTCACTCATTAACAAAAATTTTCACCATCCACCCTGCAAAAAAACACCCTATTTGTCCTTCAACCTTCTTTGCACTTTTTTGTGTTCTGCTGCTTTGCATGGAAAACCCTGCTTGAGCTGGTAGGCAATGCCCTCTCTGGATGTCCTTATTCTTATATGTGTTTATATGTGTTTCTTAGGCTGCATAGCCCCATAATCAACTCCCAGTGTGTGAATGGCATGCTCACTCCATAGGAGCTGACTATGCAATTATTATTTATTATTTATATTATCACAATTCCTATGAGCTCAAATCATGGACCTAGGGCCCCATTTGTCTAGACACTGTACAAAGGCAGGGAATGAGCCACCTAAACAATATCCAGCCTCTTATCTATTAGCCACAATGAAAGACTTGCCTTATCCAATTCCTCACAACAGCCAAAAGCTGACAACATTTTCAGGTCTGTATTTGTCTGTCTATCTATCTTAGGGTTTTGTACTGATGCCCATCCCTATAGTATCTGAACACAGGCCATATAAAATCAATTAGTAGCCAATCCCCTACTGGACTTCACTTAGTCTCTGGATCTTCTTCCATTTGAAGACCATTCTTTCTCTCTCTCTCTCTCTCTCTTTCTTTTCAGAGTTGGCCGTGGGAAAGAATCTACATATCCTGAGGAACAGATCCTCAGCTGGTATATATTGTTTTAGGCCTAATCTACACTTACTTGGAAATTCAGCAGCAGTCAATGGGTGGTACGCAAGCTACTCTGCGTAGCTTGCATAACTCCTGTCGACTGCTGTGCTTCCATTCTGCCCGGTGTCTTCACTGCACTCTTCTGATGGGAACTTCATTGTTCCCATCGATGCAGCACTGCGCCACTTGAAGAGGTTGTTTTTCCTAGGTCAACTTCCTAATCGATTGAGCGGGTCTCCACTGACCACTCAATCGATCCAGAAAGATCGATCTGGCAGCAGCAACTTTGTCGCCGTTAGTGTACATGTACCCCCAGATCCATTGTTCCTCAGTTGATGTAAATTGTCATAGTTCCTTTGACTTCAATAGAGCTATGACAATTTACAACAGTTGAGGTCCTGCCCCATAGTTTCCAAAATTTTGTTGGTATCTGTGCTCTGTTCTTTCATTGTCTTCTCTTCGGAGAATTCTAGCTCCCTCCAGATGTTGACTTTATGCTTAAAATGGCACATAAAAGAAAGTAAATAAAAATAGTTTCAAACACACCCTGTGAGGCAGGAGGAGATATAAAACAGCAGTGCTCAACTGAAGTTAAAAAATAAAGTTAAAGGCAAAAATAGGGACAGAAAACGTAGGACCTGAAGAATTTTCCCTTCCTCCATCATAATACTTAGCTCTTAATATTGCTTTACAAACATTGTATTATCCCCATTTTGCCAAAAGAAAAACTGAGTGATGGAGGAGTTACAGTCACAGTTTTCCAAAGCAGGCACTTATTGTGAATGCTTCAGTTTCTGTGTGTACTCCTTGAGACATCTTGTGTCTCGTTCTTCAAAAGTTCTGAGCACCAAGCTCCACTTACAGTCAATGGGAGAGGCTGGTGCTTGGCACCAGTGAACATCAGGCCTGACGAGTCTGAAGTAGCACATACAAAAACAGAAGCACCCAAAAATCAGTAACCACTTTGAAAAAATTTGACCTAAATGTCTGCTCAGAGGCCACTCAAAAATGAATATCAGAGCTAATATTACAGATCAGGAGGGTTGCTTTTTTTTATCTCCATTATTCTATGACCTCTACTGTGCAATTTAGGCTGATGTGTGTATATAAGACCCAATTCGATGACCACTGAAATAAAAGGGAGTTTTCTTCAACGGGTTATGAAGAAGACTTATAGCTATTGGCAAGCTAGCCTTTCAAGCATCTCCTCTGGCAGGTTCTATTAAGAAAATTACAAATGCCAAGTAAAATAAAATAAATATAGATAGTTTTACTGGAAATCTTTCTCTGAGTTTCTTCTGTCTTTCTTAATCAACTGAGAATAGGCTGTGATTACTGTAATCATTATGCAATTAATCACTATAATTACATTTTGCTGGAGTTATAGTTTAAGAAGCAACTAACATATTTTCTGCTCTCGCTTGACTGGAAGACATTTAGTGCTTGTCATAAAGTTACTAAAAAATTATGTCTTTCTAATTTATTTTTCATTTTGTCATCTTACTGTTATTTTTGATAATGTAACTGCATAATGTGCATGTGCACGTTCATGCACGTCATACACATAGATGGCATCCACATGTGGTGGTGAATGCACATTATTTACATAATGGAAGACATTTTTTGTAGTAATAATATACTCTGCATGCCTCATAGCTTTACAGGAAACATAGCTCTAGCTGAGTATGCACAGCTGGGTTTTGTTTATTATATCCACTTTAGATGACAAAATTGAGGTTGTATCTTCACAAGACGTTGTCTCAAGTTAATTGATTGCCAGTTAACGTGAGGTAGTTTTAACTTTTCTAAAGATTAGTCAAGACATTCCCCCAACATTTGAGGTTTACCCTATGGATCAGCCTAAGCTAACTACAAGTATGTCTTAACTAGGAAAAAGGTGTCTTCTTAACTCGTTAGCTAATCCATGGTAACTAACATGAGCTAAAATATTAGCAAAGACAAGATAGTTTGTATTTTTCATATGAGATAATAGGCTAGGGTAAACACTACTGGGGAACCTTGTAGTTGGCTGATGTAATACTTGGGAGAGGTCTCCAGGATTTACTTCAACCTGTTACATCAAAGTAAAACTGCCATTTGCTTTGTCTTCCTTAGGATTCTGAAAGGGAGATGCCTGTTAGCTGTCTTGCTCTAAAAGACACTTCACTTTTTTATCAGTGAAGATGCCATGTAAACATACTTGGAGGCCTTGTCTTTACTTGGGAAAAGGTGCATGTTTGAAACACGTTCACTAATATCTGATTTACACTTAAAGCTGGTATTGGTATCAATACGCAGGTTAGGGGGTGATTTTTCACTGATATATTTATACTGGCACCCATCCTAATGTGGATGCAGTTATACCGGTATTTTAAAGTACCATATGGTGGCTTATGTGTGTCCACACTAGGGAAGTTGAACTGGTATAACACTATATTAGTGTAGTTAAAGAGGTATAACTGTGTGTAGACAAGCTCTGAGGAGCTGAAGGTTGACTCCACCAGCTAACATGTTGAAATTAGAGCCAACCAGGACACACAATTTCACTCCAATGGAAAATTTAGAGGTTTGGGGAAACTTTTCTTCCAGAACTGGAATAAAAAGCCAAAACGTCGAAGTTTTCCGCAGAACTGAAATTGGGCAATATTTTGTTTTGGAAACACTGAAAATGTTTCCAGACAGTTGAATGAAATATGCTGTGCAGGGTCTTAGGTTTCCAGGCTCTCTATTGGCTGCCCAAGAGCCAGAATGACTATGATCCTGGACTCCCCAGATAGGTGGCTGAAGAGCCAGGTGGGCACACAAGATGGCAGGAAAACCTGGCCGAATCTGTCAGAGGTCTAATCAAAATAAACACATTCTCATGGAATGTTTTGATTTGGAAATATGTTGTATTGGAAATGTTCTAACCAGCTTAAGTTGAAATACAAAATGCCATGTACGCATTTGGATTTTTAACAGGAGTTAGTTAATATGCTTTTGCCTACTGAAAACACACCTGAGAAAGTAGGATTTCCCCAAGGTCACACAAAGAGTCTGTGACAAAGCTGAGCGTACACGTCAGGAGTCATGACTCCTAATTTCCTCGTTTAGACACTAGACACCCACCCTTTCTGCCTGAAGTATTAGAGACTTGATTCTTGCTGATTATTATTTCTAAGGCCGTTGCCCTGGCATGCCCTTCCATGGGTTCTATGTAAAAGAACTGCATGTGTCTTTGCTTCACCTGCTGCCTGACCCTAAAGCTTTATGTGGGGTTATATACCTCTCGAGGTCCTTACTCTGGTAGCAATCACCGCAGTATCATTATTATTTTTATTTGGCGTCTTTAGTACATAAAATATATTACTATATAAATCCTGGCTCCACTAAAGTGAATGGCAATATTCCCCACTAATTTCATTAGGGCCATTCATTCTTTAAATGTATGCAATGATTCTGCTTCATATTATCTACCTTAATTGCATTAGTTTAGCATAACTATAGCAAACTGGCAGGTTTGTAGGGGCTGAGCTAAGGCCTCATTCATTTCTTGTCTCTGCCTCTGCCCCCCATTTACTTGGACTGGAGGGAGCATTCTCCCCTCTATCCGGATCCCCTTCAGCATAGAGTGCATACTAGGGCTCATATGGGGGAGCCTTATACCCCCTCACTATCCTGTAGGTTTGAATGACCAGGGTTAGGTCACAGTCCTGTTGGAGACTGCCATTGGAGTGGATTAGGAGTAAAGATGATTTATTCTTCTGAAGGCTTTTGAGCAGCGATACTCAATTAGACCTACCAGCAGGCCAATTTGAGAATTTTATGACAAGAAGCAAGCCATTTGCACAGAAGGCTGACAAAATTAAAAAAAAAAAATTCAGTTTCCAATAAATAATTTGCCAATAAATAAATTGATTGCAACGTAGGTACAAGTGTTTCTAATTTTTAAGAAAGTTTATAAAACAACATCATGAGCTGTGTTTGTGGCAATCTCTAATGAGAGAAGTGACACCAACGGTCTCTGGCAAGCTTTGTGAAGAGTGGTTTATAAGATGTCAGGTCAAGGCATATGCATTGGTGAAGGTGCTCATCTGTCAATGATTGCATTGTTGATATTTTTTATAATGATCATGGTGGAAAACCCTGATTCACAGAGGTATGTTGAGCTGAACATGGTTAAAAGACAGATGGCTAGATTCTGGTTATTCTGAAACTGGTCGACACACTGAATCCAGAAGTCCCACTTCTCTGAATTTTTAATACAGCTGAGCTCTGGAGCCTTACAATTTCTCTATGAAAGTCCCCTTCATCAGCTGAATGAAGAACATTCCTTGCTTCAGAAGGACAAGGTCCATCAGCAGAGATGACAAACAGATCATGACCAAAGTAAAAGCAAATCCTTTGGAACTTTAAAATTCTCAAATCACATTTTAAAATTTTCAATCAGATTGTTTAGGAATTCTTGCATTGTTTTCATAGAAGTTTCATCTGAAGGAACAACATGCAATGTGGGGAAGTGCAACATCTTTCCTGTTAAGTATGTCTGAAAGATTTCAAGTTTCCTCTGAAAGGCGCACACGTTGTCAAATGGATCCCCAACACCATTTGCACAGCCTTGGAGCTACAAGTTGAGGGAATACAAGTGACCAGTAATATCGCACAGAAAAGCTACCTGTGACATAGAGGACACATCATTCAGAAATTCCAGGAACTAGCAAGCCTAGTTGGTCTTGTGGTTTGAAAGGAGTTCTATTATTTCTTCTTGAAGCACACAAAACCTCTCTAACGTGCACCCCTTCCTTCACCAGCGAATGTCAATGAGCTGTAACAGGTCACTGTATTCATCTGAAACATCTTGTAAAAGAGTTCTAAAAAGATGATGTTTCAAGCTAGAAGTTGAGCATATGTAGTTCACTAATCTCATCACAATATCCTTTTTTTCTTTTAAAGTCTCCAGACTACTTACTGAACAGGACAGTCTGGTGAATGATGCAGTGAAGTGTGTTTAATGAAGGATGTATCACTGCCAAACATGAAGCATTCTCTTTCCTTGTCATGGAGGGACCTCCGTCTGTAACCAGCAAGTTTACTTTCTGCAGATCTAAATCACTGTTTTTCAAAAAAGCCTTCTACCTTTTCAAAAGCGATCTCTTCTGTGATGTAGGTTTCTGATGGTATTACGCACAAAAATTCTTCCTTGAAATATTCACCATCATAAAATCTAACAAACAGCGATAGCTGGGCAGTGTCACTTAAATTAGTTAATTCATCCAGTGCAAGAGACATGTATATGGCATTTTTAAAATCTCCAATTATCTCCAATCTTTGCACAGCCCTGGAATCAAATGGGGGCACTTGCTTCACACAGTTTACTATGTCATCTTTGTTTATACCTCCAACAAAAAGCTCCTCTTTCCAACATTCACTCCTGCACAAGCTCATCATCCAGGAAAGGCTTTTTCTTTTTAGCTAGTACCAACCTTATCTGAAGAGAAGCAGTTATTGCTTTTTCCTGTACAGTCACTAATATTGTGAGAATGACATTTGAAGTATGATACGAAGATTCAAGTTTTCCATTTTGTCACATTTTGCATCACTGCCAAGAGGATAGGCCACGCTGAAGTTAATGTGCATTGATTCAAAGTGGTGCCTTGTGCTGACGACCTTACAGACGGATACTGCAGTTTGGCATATTAAACACAAAGGTTTTGTGTTTAAATGAGGTGGCATACTAAAAAGAAAATCTGCTGTCCAGTTTGGGTTAAAAGCTCGGTTTTCGCTGTCAACTTTGCAACATTTACTCCTATTCACATTCATTTTTGGTTCCATTTCCATCACTAACGAAAAATGGGTAGCGTCCTAACTCAACGGTAGCCAACGCTATCATGATAACTTAAGGTACAAGAAGCCATGCTTAATTTGTGCAGGGGCTTGCAGAGCTGAGCCCTGACACTTCCAGGCTTGGCAGTTCAAGCCCCAGCACCTCTGGATTCCTGGCCAGTAGCTGCCGTTCTCCAGCCTCCCAGCTCTGAAGACAGTGCCGCCGCCAGCTGAAACGCAGAAGTGAAGGCGGCATAACATAAAAACCATCCGGATGAGCAAAGATTTAAGCACCTCAAGAGAAGAATTAGTGTGCTTGCAATTATACACACATTGCTACATGTGAAGAAGCAAAAAGACAATATACTCTATTATCTTCAGCTGCAGCATCTTACACAAATGGGAATTTTGGAAGGTTCTTTGTAGTTTTTCCTTTCAAAACAACTGGCTTCTGCTGATGAGTGAGAACCTCGTATAGAGAGGGACATTGTCAGACTCCTCCAGATGAAATCAGTCATGACACTCAGGCTTTTTAGGTTAGGGCAGAGAAAACAGAATTTGTCTGTAAAGCCACGGCAGAGTTAAGGATGCTTTCAACAAACAGAACCAGGAAAAACAAAGAATGTGGGGGAAGGTTGAACCTTGAGCATTGTCATTGCTATAAAGTCACCAAACCCTTGAAGGCAACTGAAACCTGTTTTTACTCTCCAAGAATTTTGATATTCATGCCACTGCATCAAAAGGTTGGGACAGACATTGTGTATTAAAATGTATCATTTTAAATTGCTTTTTTGCTAGCACTAGCAATATAGATATTGAAATTTCCCCAGAAAGTGCTTATCTCATCAAGGGTAAAATTATACTATATGAAATACTAATTGCAGCATTATGAAGAAGAGTGAACTTTCCTGTGACATTTTATCTGTTAATAGAATACTAATGTCCCTCTTCTTCTTAAAGCAGAAGAACCCACCCATCTTAGGTACTGTTGTTTCCCATTGGTGCCCCTTTTATAAATAATTTATATTTATCTCCCACTTAAATGCTTAAGAATCCACGAGGGCCCTTAGAGGAGACTGTGGTTTGATCTCTTCTGAATTATTGTGCGTATATTAAACATCAAGAAGTCCTTCACAGTGTCCAGCCAACCAGATCATTCAGTAAATCCTTCTGAAGACATATAGTGTCATGCCACTGAAAGATCATGGAACATTTCATTGTCACAGGCAAGTTGTAAGGCTCTGGGAAATAAATAAATAAATATGGAGGATCGGCTTTATAACTTGCTAATATTAACAGTGGACGAGCTGATTTTAGCAGTATACAAAGTGACTTCAAACTTTGTTCAACACTTGAGCCAACAAACTACAGACTTTTTTTGAAATTTGATTAACTTTGTTTAACTTTTTGGTATTAATTTTTGTGCTCCCTTTGTGGTTTCTGATTTCAGACAGAAGTAGAGAAATACTACATGAGGCAATGTTGGTTGGATGTGGGGTTTTGTTTGTTTGTTTGTTTGTTTGTTTGTGTTTTGTACACTCAGTGAAGCTTGTGCTTAGAAAATGTATAAAAATGTCTGACCTCATGTAATGCTTAGCGTAATTAAAAATTAAAGAGATTGAAATAAATTTGTGTTCTTTTTGGATACTTATCCAAACCTAGTGAATGCCACCCTCACTAATTCTGAGCTACACCCAGTCAGCCTTAATCTCTTTTGGGCAAAACAGACACAGAGCTGTGTTACAACCTCAGGTTTCCACTGCCAGGCCTCAGGTAAGTCCTGCCACCACCAAGGCTTGCCCTTGGAAATTTTACCTCATGTCACCCTTCACTCTGCTCATTTATTCCAGGAACCCTGCCCTTAGGAGCAGGTCACCCACTGATAAATATAGTAGGTGCTCTTTGAAAGCCACTGCAGGGAAATCCATTGGGCTTTTACAGAATCCTCAGGTATTACATTACTGTCTCATGTCCAACCACTGATTTTATTTCCCCTGCAAGGCCATACATAAAATAACATTAACTCAAGATAATACCTAATATTCTGCACTGTCTAAACAAAATCATTCACACTGAACAGTATATCTAACAAATGTAACCACCTCTTCTACCATCAAAATGTCCCCAAGAGGATCAGTTTCCTCAGATATATTTGCTCAAATTTACTAAACATTTTCCCTATTTTTTCCCTTTTATGTACAATGACAAATAGCAATCCGCAAATATCCAATATTCAATGTACTAAATTTGAGCTATTTTGCTTAGTTGTGATTGGTTGGAGAAGTCACATGGTATCGTTTCAGTGTCTTGATTGCATGAGCATGCAAGCTCTGCAGTGACAAATACTCATTTTATTTGTTTTCCATAAATAATTGCACGGGCAACTGTAAAACACATTTTCTATGAACATTTGTGCCTCTGAAGCTTGAACGATTGAATGTACGTGGAAAGCAAACTGAATTTTTCAAGCGGATCACGCAAAATAAATGCACTGCATGATTACCGTGAACGTTAATATAACT
The DNA here is from genome assembly GCA_007922155.1 of Mesoclemmys tuberculata. Lineage (NCBI taxonomy): Eukaryota > Metazoa > Chordata > Testudines > Chelidae > Mesoclemmys > Mesoclemmys tuberculata. Next base: position 7,795,962 of record ML675690.1, read on the forward strand.
TTTGTGCAGAATCTTTTCAGATCCCACCCAGTCTCTAAAGGTAAAGGAGAAATTATGAGTAAGTAGAGCATAAAAATTCTATTATAAGCCCTTAGTATCTGACGTATCATCTGCACTACTGTTTGAAATTCTTCAGTCCTTGTTGCAGAAGATATTCTTCTCTGTACCCAGGTTTGAACTCCTGGAGTTGGGCATAAGAATATTATGGTGTGAGGGCTTTTCACTTGATTATTGTTCTTCTATCAAAGCTTGAATTCAGCTACTTTTGGTGCAAGAGAGTGCTGTTCAGTTTGGCCTAGTGTTTGGCCAAAGGGCTCCTTGCTCAGTGATTACTGGCAGTCAGGGAGTTGGAATGAGAGCCCAGTAACTGATGAGAAATTTGTTGTCAGTAGGCTAGGATTCTTTCATGGTTTAGTTTTATGGCTAAATCATGTGGTGCAGATCGTCTTTCTGTTTTGTTGAGTTGTGGTCGGTTTTTGTGTTGCGATGAGAGCCCAATCAAACAATATATATTCAGAAGAGCCAAACTATAGGCCTCATCTTGCAACCCTTTTTATATACAAAAATTCTTATTGGCTCCAATGGGTGTAATGTGCCTATCAGGATTGCAAAATGAAGCCCTAAGATAATTAGGACATAGTAAAATTTCTTGACTTTCGAAAAAGAATGGGAATCCTGCTTCGTTTGAATGCACTGCAATCTGCAAATCATAATTCTACTTCTTGTTAATTTCCACCTTTAGCAACAATTATGTGGAAGGGGGGAAACACTTCACTATAACATGGTCATTAATTACTTGTATGGAAGAATTAAAGGTTACACATCATGAGCTCCCTCTTCTTCCCAATGTTAGACCATGCAACCATATTGTGTGTTACCAGTACTAGCAATAGGATTATTAGTCTCCTCTGATATGTTTTGGACCGGAGAACCAGGTGAAGTAGTACTGCTTGTGCTACAACATTCTCCTCCCTTCTGCGAAATAGAGCCACATTTAATACCTCTGTATCAAGATAATAGTGCCCATCTATGGATCTAAAGAGGGTTTATGGTAGATAGAATATGCAAGGAAAGTCATCGTCTTATTTCTAAGAGTCTTCTGGAGGTAGCAGTTATACCTTCAAGAGAATCCATTTACTTTAAAAAAAAATTATTATGATGGACAATAAATATAAACTTATATTCTCTACCTACTAATTAGAGTATGCAAATGGAAGATATGAGGCATAGAAATAACAAATTCTTTCTATACATCTAAGAAATTATGATGCATATATTTATGTAAAAACAATGTTATTGACACTTACATGTATACCTTATACCTGGAGTTTGATCTTCTAGACAACTCATTAAGTGATGTTTTCAAACATTATACAGGCATTCGTACAGATTTGTATCCACACTAAATGTATTATTATTATGCTATTTGTCTCACTCTGATTTTAAATTAAGTGTCTTCATACATATATTAAGGATGAGAAGTGGAAAATTGATTCAGGGGCTGGACAGATTGATTTTTGAGGGGAAGACTAAAATGTTTAAAGTAAATATGTGATCTGATTTTCAAAGATGTTCAGTACAGGCAAATCCCATTAACATCAGTAGGAGTTGTGTTTACTCAGTAGAACTGAGCAACAAGCAACTTGTATATAGGTCCTCTTACAGCTATTACATTTAAAAATTAGGCTTTTGTTCAAGCATGTTTTCTTTTCCCAATTTGTCCCCCTTTTCCTAGTCAGAGTTCCCAGGGTATTCACATAACCCATAATACTGTGGTGAGCTCTGTACTGATGGATCCAACTTCCAGGCATAGCCCATTGCAAGATTGCATCCATAGACACCTATTAATGCTTAATGAGGCAGGATATCATAGTAGAGTTTTGCTCAGTTTTCAGTTTCTAATGACTGCTGGTGCCTTTTTTGGTGAATGAGCCAGGTGCTGTAAAACCTACAACAAAGTTGTCTCAACAATATTGTCCAGGCAATCAAGATATACATTCAGTGCAACTTCTCTATGGGGATTAATTCACTCCCAGAGGCAGCTCAGAACTGGACACCGATACAAGAGTTTCATAATGGATAGTGTTAAAGAAGAGTAAATAAAAGGGCTGAGAGGACCTGACTAACTTTTTGTAAAGGATACTGACTCCTTATCTACTATGTGTGAAAAGACAGGATTTCCCAGTTATTCAGCGAGACAGTCAGAACTCAAGAATATGTGGAGTTTAGTAATACACACAATTTTATTGTTTTAAGTAGGTTAATTCTGCTCAGTCCATCTCAAAAGTTCAGAGTGGATTAGGGTTAACACCCAAAATTTAAGTGTGTATTTAAGCTGAGTACGCAAAATAGGAATAGAATCTCAAGAAAATAGACTTTCAGGTAAGAGTTCAGGTCATTCTTATTCATTGTCATAGATTTTAAGGCCAAAAAGGCATATTCTATAAACACATAATAAGGAGTTTACAATCTAACAGATAAGACAAAGGGTGAGAGGGGAAAGGAGGCACAAAGAGGTGGTGATTTGTTCATGGTCACTGGCAGAGCAAAGAATAGAACGCAAGTCTCTGGAATCCCAAGCCAGTGACCTATCAAAGTCTCTCATGATTAAAGATGAAGGATAGGTTTGGGGTGGAAATGAGTCCTGTGACCATGAATATTCAGCTGCATTTAGAAACAAATTCACATCAAATTTTTCTGAAATTCTGAAATGTAAGTGAAATACAATGTCTTAGGCCCTATTCTAGTCAACCATTTCAGCGTAGTCCTCACTGAAGGCAGATGTCACCAGGTGGCGATGTTACACAATGTCTACCAAGTTGGAATTTTTGTTTTTGTTTTTTTAATGTGTGAACAAATGTTCAGTCTGGGTTATCATTTTGGACTATGCAAGATTCTGTGTAGGAGCATTGGTCTTTGAAAAGGGAGCTGTGTGATCTTCAGAAGAGTTTGCTCTGTCTTCATTTCTGATTAGAGTCAATTCTTGAAGCAGAGTTCCTCCTTGGACTCAGTCATTGGTGTTGGACTGAGATTCCTGAAAGATGGGATAGAATGTATGTTTGTGTGGTCACTTCTTACCAGGACTGTGTGTGTGTGAGAGAGAGAGAGAGAGAGAGAGAGAGAGAAACAACACTTAGAGCATACCTGAACTTTGCATCACTGATTTTTCCTTTCTTAAGGAGCTGACCTGCAAGATCCCAGACATCTGCTTCTGCTTGGCAGAGAGGCAGCACTGATGTCAGAATGGGACACTGCTGTTGTAAGCAGGTGTGATGGGGAGTCTACCCCACAATGGCACTGAAGGATTAAAATAAGCCTAGGGAGGCTGCACGGAAAGCTGCCAATAGGAGAGGGGCTGGGAGGAATAGCCAATCAGGTTCCAGCAGGCCCTTCTAAAAGGAGCTGCAGCGCAGACCAGCCACTGCTTGGAGCTCAAGGAGGGAAGGCTGTGTCTCGTTGGCTGAGAGACCTGTAGCACCTGAGACAGAGCTACTGCTGTTAGGCACCGGGGGAGCCGAAGGAGCTCCTGGCCAGCTGCTGAGCATGGGTAGTGGTAGGCCCTGAGGACTGGCAAAGAAGGTGCTAAGGCTGGGGAGAAGTGGCCCAGGGAAACAGCGGCAGGCAGAGGAATTAAAAGCTCAGCAGGAGACTGTGATCTACAGGGTCCTTGGGCTGGGACTCGGAGTAGTGGGCGAGCCTGGGTCCCTTCTCCCCACCTCCAGCCCCTCACCGGAAAAGTGGCAGAATAAATTGCTGCAAGCGCCATTAAAGAAGTGCCTGGACCAGATACTGCAGTAGCCACTAGAGAAAGTGGCTGGACTATTCAGCAGCCAAACGCCCCCAGAAGGGGGAGCACACAGACAGTGACATGGCTGGAGAGCTATGTCACAAAGAGGATGCTGAAGGTCCGGATAGCTGTGAGGAAGGCTACAGGTGAACTGGGAGGAAGAGTGAAGTGCACAGACCGTGGATGTGGGCATTGACCTGGAGCTAATCCCCAGATGAGCCACTGGAGGTGCCAGTTCCGTGGTGAGTGGTGTGAACCCCATCACATAGGGATGTCAGTGCTTTGCTGGGTCATGCTTCTTACTGCTGGCTAAAGACGATTTCCTTTTGCTTAAGTGGAGAAGGCCTTTGTCCTTGGAGCTGAAAGATGCAAGTTTCATTCCCCATCCTCCGCCATCTTTGAGAAGAGATTTGGAAGCACAGAGGCAGGTTGTTTGGTACATGAGAACAGAGAGAGCATTCCAAGTGTAGGAGCAATGTCAGAGAAGTATACAAAAAGGGTGAATGTAGAACAGTACTTGGGGGAGGGATGGGAGGTGCCAAAGAGAGCAAGGACCTAGGCCCAGATGGGATTGTGCAAATTCCAGAATGCCACAGATAAGAAACTTAGACTCTATGGCCTCAATTCAGCAAAGTACTTAAGCACGTGCCTAACTTTCAGTGCATATGTAGACACATTGACCTCAGTGGGAAAACTCGCATGCTTACTCTTAGGCCAGTGTATGGGTGTCTTGCAGAACTGAGGATTCATCAATAGGAGAGATGGGATGGAGGATGGAGTCATTCATTTCAGAAATTCAGGGTTGGGGACATGCAGCAAAAAAACCCCATAACATTGGTTATCAGTAGAAGAAATGAGTGAATGGAGTATTAATATTCTGCAAGTCGTAAATGTCTGACTGTGAACAGTTAATAAACTCATACATTTAAACCATTAGCATGAAGGAACACATTTCTGAAAAGCATGGCGTGGGGAAATTTTGTTAATGCACATCATAAACATCACTAATTATCAGATTCAGAAATGCCCTCAGTATTTAAAAAAAATCTAGCAAATGTGCATGACACTGCATATATAATTTTCTCAGCTGTTACTGTTAACTGAGATTTGCTTCCCTTGATCTCAGCACAGCAGGGTTGTGTGTGGGTGGCAGAGACTAAGTGCTGAGGAGAAGAGAGAAGATGGTTCTTTCTAATATTTCATTTCTCAACAACATCAAGAACCTTCCCTACCCTGTGCCCATCTCCCTCTTTGGCCCCACACTTAGGGGTCATCGTCCCCATCTATGACCGTATCTTCTAAACTTGCATGGACTCATGATGAAGATGGTACTTTGCATCCTGTTATTTAGTAGTAGACGTCTCAGTATTTCTATTACAGTACTGCCTAGATATCTCAGTTAGGGATCAGAGCCCCATTGTGTATGAGCTCACACATGGTGAAAAGATAGTCCCAGCTCCAAAAGAACTTACATTCATTAGAATAACAAGAGTGCTGTAGCACTTTAAAGACTAACAAATTTCTACAAGCATAAGCTTTCA
>ML675690.1:7806289-7834586 GCA_007922155.1 Mesoclemmys tuberculata
AAACCCATCATACATTGCATCTGTCTATCTGAATTTGAATCTTTCCTGTTTTGTTAGATGTTGTTTAGGATCCAAACAAGGCATTGCCAGCTCTATCTATCCTAGGCCACTCTTTGCTTGTCCTCTGTGTTTAATCCCATAAATTTTCCATCTCTGAGTACTGTTTGATGGGCGGATTCTTTCGGTTTAACTGTTTTGTGTTTTTCTCCAGCTGCCTAATGGCACATCTGCCATGGCCAATGGTCTGGCTTCATTCTTAACCTGTGTCTGAAATATTTCTTAAGTGCTTCTTTTCTGCATAACTTTTAAGATAAGGGGTTGTTGAACACTGACAAAAATCTGCATTTGTTATAAATACATTCCATTTAATTCCTACTATTTTTCTAAGGCATTTGATTTTGAAGGCATTTATATGTCTGACAGTACTTTTGGAGGATTTTCCAGCATTCACACCCATAAGCTAAAATGGAAATAACATCTGAGTTGAAGATTCATAGTTTTGTCTTTAAGCTATAGAGTTTTGATGGCCAAAGATTGTTTTAACTGGTAAATATAACTGCACCTTGTCAATTTGTGACATTTCTTTCTTTCTGGTAATTCTGACTGGCTTGCACTTTATATTTCTTTCAGTCATAAGTAAAATATTCTGCAAGGCTATTTTAAGCAGAATAAAGGAAGCAGTTGAGATGGACCTAAGTGAAAATCGGGTTGGTTTTCAACTCAGATTTTCACCCTTAAGAATTATTGTTGAAGACAACACTAAATGGCAAAAACCACAAACTTCATGGATTTCAAGAAATCATTTGACAGCCTCCATCATGATTTAGTGTGGAACATCTTGAAGTGTTATTGTACGCAGCAAAAATAGGCAACATCATCAAGGCTTTGTGTCAAGGTGCACAATTAAAGTAAATGCAGACTTGAGTGAATGGGTCAACATACACATAAATTGTCAGAGAAAGATGCATTCTTTCACTTCTACTGTTTGGCATAGGCATTGACTTGATTATGTGAAAAACGGTAGACAGATACAATACACGCATTACCTGGTTCAACAATAGCACATTAAAAGAGAGAGAAAAGCTCTGTTCCCAACACAATCTAAGTGATAGTTCAACCCACATACAAGTAAAAACTGAAAGACTGTCCAGCATCACAAAAAAGAGAGATTTAATAATCAGTTATGAAGAAACAAATCTAATCAGAACCCCAGCAGCTCCCAACTCAAGCATTGCATCAAAAGAAGAACACATTCTTATCAAAATGTAGGGCTAGATTTTCAGCTAGTAGAAATTGACATAGCTCCATTGAAATCAATGGAGCAATATCAGTGTACATCAGCTGCATATTTTGCCCTGTTTATATACTGTGTACAGTAATTATTCTGCCTATCAAAGTATTTACAAGCCTCCTATTATCTTCAACCTAAGTATCTCTTGAGATATACGGAGTGCCCTCAACTCCCATTAACTTCATTGGTAATTGAAGGCACTCAGCATCTCTAAGATTAGGTCTGTGTCAATGAAAGAGCCAGTCACAGAACCAAAGAATCTCATCTTCCAGATCTCTAAGCAGTACACACTGCTCAGTGGAAAATAACAAACTTTTCCATTGCTAGAGTTGTTCTGTATTTCACACAGCCTTGCTTATTGCAGAATTCTCATAACATAATCAAGAAGCACAAACAAGACAGAAGAGGAAAACAATGTGTATGTGCAGTTATATAAACAGACTAATGGGGAAGTTTAACAAGCTTAAATAGCTTTCCCCCCCCCTTGTTTTATTAATTTAAGTTGAAATAAAATGAGTTTTCATTATGAGTCAGAAGAATAATCACTTCTGACAAATTAACAGCTAAATTGATTTGGTGCAGTTACCTCCATGATTATAATGTGGAATATTAGTCATTGTTCATCTGGCAAAAGTAGTATGACTAACGTCATGTCAATCATTTTGCTGACAGCTCCAGCATCATGAAAAACAATCTCAACTTGGTTAATTCAGTGCAGCCTGAATGGCTGGTCTGGTTTTTTTGTTGTATTGTTGCCTGATCCTATTGATTGCATATTGATTATAATGCCCATACTGATTACACGAGAATCCCCAATTAACAAATTAGACTTCTGCGGTTTGGTAGGTTCTGGTCCCAGAATGAGGTCTGGTGGTATTACAATCACTGCTTGGCTGGGAACCGTGACATGAACATCCGCAACCCTCACACTTAGGAAAATATTTTGAATTTTCAATAATTTTATGAGCACTTGTAGTGAAAACACAATTGTTCTGATCCAAACAAGAATGTAGCAGCTGCACAATATGAATTTGTCATACAGCGTCATGTCCTAGGCACATACACAGTTTTGTGAAGACCTAGAGGTGGGAAGGCAGGTGGTGATCCATAAAGATCCTGCGTGTCCCTGGCGTGCCAAGTGAATGCAATAGTCAAGGCCTCGTGGGCCTAGATCAGGGTTGGGCCTATTATTGGGTCTGATGGCTGCAATGAATATTCTTAAAAGTTCTGCCTCCTTTGCCCATAACTAACTTCCTTACCCTAATATTAGTAGGGTGGCCTTATTTTATAGGTTAATGTATTATCTTAAACTTACTAGCATATACATCAGTTATGGCAATCTTGAAGTTATACATCTGCTGATGTTTCTGTCCCAAAACACCCAACGCTGGTCTTAACTGATTTCTTCCAGTTATCTGTCAGCATTTTATACGAGATCTCAGCAGAGTTACATATTGCAAAATAATATTATGGTGCCTTGTTACTTAGGGTCACTCTTGGTCAGTTTACCTATGCTAAGGTTTATAGGCTTAGCTTCCTTATGCTAATTTCTTAAGCTAATGTCTTACCGGTTTGGGCCTGTAGGCTTTCTGTATTACTGCTATATATTAGATCTTATCTCTGTACTTAAGATGACCTAAAATCTATAATGTATCCCATAGACTACAGTACCCACATTGCAGCAATGGACTGAAACCTACAGTTTACAAGTGTTTGTTGTCAATGTGGAATAAAGTATGTTTATATACCTATATAAAAATGTCTTAGGATGTTTTTTCTGATATTCAGGCTAAATTTTCCTTTGCTCGGTCACTTCTCAATACTCCAAGTTGCACCATAGGGAGTAAAAATATTTTTATTTCCTGAGTACTGGAGCATATAGGGCTCAAGTAGAGCCACCAACCAGTTAATATCTCTGATGAGAGTATGCAAATGAATTCTGATTGGATTCATCCTGTCTATATCTGGTATGTCCCATCATATTAGCACGGTGCTGACTTACAATGTGATGTGATGAGACACCTCTTAATACCATATGATGTGACACAATGTAATATGACAACAATGTAAAGGAATACACTGCTTTCCAGACGGGTTTTCACCCTTCATTTCCAATAGGCTTTAGACAATCTTGTATACACAAAGCTAATGAGATGAAAGTAAAGAGTAAGGAATCATAATACCTTTGAGAGAATGCAGTCTACCAACTTCCCAATGTATTTGCAGGCATCTCAGGGTTAGGACTGCTTATGTATCTGTGAATTTTTACATTATGCAAACTTCTGGATTATTACTCTTTGTAAACTAAGGCACCATGATGTAAATCAGCTAGCTTTTCAGCTGAGGGGGACTTAGTTAAAATGGTTATTAACTAGTCTTCAGAGAAATTTTTGTCGCCTGATGAAGCTGCTGCCCGTGGTTTGCTGGGATCCTACTTTGTGTCTACATAATGCAGCAGTATGTAGGCCAGTGGATATAGGTGATAGGACAAATTGCCCTGTCAGAGTGCCTCCAGAATATTAGCATAGCAATGTGACCGCTTGGGAAGATATGATCAGCACCTTATGCCCTACACTTGGGACAAGACTCAGTTCTGCCACTTTAAAATTGGAAAGAGAGGGTCTAAAAGAAAGTGTGGATTCCCCTGGCACTGGTGTATATCGGATCAAACCTCTACTTTTGCATATCCTAAAATTCTTTTCCTATCTTGGGAACGTAAGGCTTTGATCTATTGCTGATAAATGTGATAAACATTCTTAACACTTATATGGTGCTTTAGACACTAAATAATCCTCCCATCATCCTGGGCAGCAGGTAGGAAAGTGTTATCACTTCCTTTTATAGACTGGAGAAATGAAGCATACTGAGGTTAAAGGGATTGTCCCACTATTGCAAGAATTAGTGTCTTACTCAAGATGAGAACTCCTGAGTTCCCGGTTACCAGGCCTATGCAGAGATGCCATCCTTTAAGTAAATATACTAAAGAAAAAGTTAAAACTCAGGTTCTGAAAAATAGTGAAGCACTTTATCAATTTTAAAAATAATAATAGTACTGATGTCACACTCAGGACACTGTATTACATCAGGGTGAAATCATGCACATACGCATAGTCCATGGAGCCTTTCAAAAAAACTGAAGCTCTTCTAAAGACAAAGAAAAGTACAAACATGGGCCATCTTGTAACATTTTGAGGCCAGATCTGAAGCTGGTATAAATCAGCATTGGCTTCAATAGAGTTGTGCCAATTTATGGCACCTGAGGCTCTCTCCTTTAATTTTCTGCTAGGTTTTTTTTCAGATGAATTGGGCTTTTCCCTAAGAGGTTACTTGTGTTTCTGTAGTCATCCATAAAACTCATTCACGTCTTTTGAAATTGGCCATTAGTACAATCATAGCCATCACTGTTATCTGCTGACACAGTTTTTGTTCTCAGACCTAATGCTATTCATCAATGAGATTGTTTCCTTTCACTGTTTGTCAACACATGATCATGGCATCAAAAAATCCAGTGAGAAATCTTAAGAAGGGACATTAAAAAATAAAGTGAAAACCTCTTTTCACTTCTGAACTGGAACATCTTTTTCTGCCTGACATTGCTGCTTCACATCTGTCATGTACTATTTGACACAAGTGCATTCATCAAACGCTGTCTGTTAGATCAATTGCCAGGTAGTTCACATTGTCCCAATTCATCAGAAAGCCTAAATATGTCTCTCTGCGGCAGTTTACAAAACTTAGCAAAATCTTGGACACAACTGTTGGCTTGAAATCCAGGAGCAGGGGTGGAAATCAGGGGAAGAAAAGTTGCCCAAACCACTCCATGGAAGGACAGTTGTGATGTTCATTATAGAAAGGATGTTTTCTCCTGCCCCTTACCATCACTTCCGTTTTCTGTGGATGAGTTTAAAACAGCTTGATTTATCCAAGATAGATTGATTCAAATCAAAGCTATTTTAATCACCCATTTAAATCATGATTTAAATCAGCAAGCAGAAAATCTCTTTAATTGTGTTGTGCATTTGTACTTTTTAGATATTTTCCTGAAGAAGGGTTGACTTTCATTAGTTGGGAACCATTAAAGTACGTTGTTTGCAACTAACCATAAACATCTGGTGCTTCTTTTTAGTAACCAGGTACACTATTTCTATAGACATTTATTTGAGCAGTTTAATTTACCTTTATTCAGATTATTTTATCTTTTTTATTATGTTAGAAAACAGTCAGTGATGCATTTCATATTTCCTAGATGATAATTAATGTTTTACTTTTGATTTGTTTCAAGGTCTGGTTGGATAGAAATTCAAATTCAATTAAAATTCACGATAGCCAGCATTTTAAAATGTTTATATTTTATTAAATAACACTACATTAAAAGCGCAGGATGTATATGAAAAAAAGTTTATCAAAGTGTATCAGAATATGTTTTGCACTTAAAACTAACTGATTTATTAAACAAAGGAAATATTATCTGTAGTTAATGAATTGAACTGATTGTTTCTAGTCACCATGCCCTACAAGATTTTAGACCTAATCGATCTCATCCTCTCCCACTCCAGTTTTATTCATAGATTGGAAGAGGTAAATCAACTTTACTGGTTTTTTAACTCCCAGTCAGTTTCTTGATTTTGAATGAACTAGTCATTGAACTGAAGTAGTCATTGATCTGGTTATTAATCCAGATAAAACTAAATCCCTGGCCTTTACCATCAATCAGCATCCAGCTCCAGATTACAACCAGATGGGACATTGAGCAAGTGAGAGCTGTCAACTATTTGGGAAACGTTACAGGCAGTGCTGGAAGATGCTTGAAAGTTGTGGAAATGCTGCCATGTTTTGGATCCTTTGGTGGTCTCTGTGGAGACATTATGCCATCAGGCTTGCTATAGAGCATCCATCTCTGTTGTACAGAAGTGAAACATGGGTGCTGAGGAAAGCTGAAGAGTCTTGAATTGACATTTTAGATTTGGTTAAAGACTGAGCGGCAAAGGCTGGTTAAAGAACTGAAATATGTATCTGGAATCTTGAAGATAAGACCCTCATTATAGGGTAATTGTAAAGATAATTCAGTGTCCTATTGTAACAGCCCTGACCATTTGTCTCTAAATGAGGACAGTCTCCCACTTGAACAGAACATGTTTGACCATATCATTGTAATCCAAGTTCAAATATTTCCAGCAAGGCATGGCAATGGCTGTCTTCTCCGAGTATTTAGCTCTTGTAGGACAGAATCAGAAGGAGGGAGTCAGAGAAATCAGGCCTCCACTGGATCAATGGCCATCATTAGGAAGGGGGTTTTAGTTTTGGTTTTTGGGGGGAGGGGAGGAGCTTTAGTGCCATAGAATCCAACTGATGTTCCACACGGAAAGACTACATTTTAAGTGAAAAGCTTTAGCTGTTTCCCACAGCATCAAGGCAGATTGTTTGTTGTGGAGTTCTTAAAAACCTTGAGATTATATAGAACCACTGTGTTTAAGGCCTTCAGGGGAAGAATATAAAGCAAGTTAGATCACTATGAAAAATGAGCCCTAGGGACTCCAATACATAATAAGGTATATAAATAAGTGTCAGACAAAATTGCCATACAAAAATAAGAAACAAGGCTTGCAACTTTCTCCCACAGAATGGCTTTATAGAAACATGTGCAACATATATAGAGCTTGGAGTACAATATGAACCCCTGCAGACTCTGAAATTTTGCAAGCTGTAGGAGACTGGAACCCACGGTGAAGCAAAAGCAAAGGTTTAATGGTATTTTAAATGTTCTGACTCTACAGAAAGCAACGTCTGAAATATAACCCTTTTCAGAATTCTTTATGTGCTGTAAGACAGGCAGGAGTTCTGCATCTGCCCTTTAAATCTGACTGTGGCCAACCAAAGAACAAGTGCTGACAGTCGGGGAAAGGACAGCAGTTAATGGAAATGGTTTGCAAAACGAATGCCTGGAGTATAACTGAGGTCCAAGTCTCTTTAATTCTCAGCTCTCCCATTATGAATGTAGACAGTTGACATACCTAAACAGGCCACTTTTGACAATCCACTTACAATTAATATTTCTTCCAAAGCGATAATACTAAAGAACCAGATTCTGCCACCTTTACTCACATTAAATAGAATTTTGCTCCTTAACTAGTGTCGCAGGTTGGCTGCCCTGTAAGGATAAATTCGGGACTCAGCCAAACTGGTGCTGGATTATCTACACTCCCCTTTCCCCAGCTGGTCCTGATCGTCTGGGTGATTTCTTTAAAAATTCTGAACTTGGAAGATGAACCACAGTGAATAAGTTGGGTTCCTGTGAAAGGCCCTGAAATAAGGTCTAGAAGGACTCCAGAGAAGCAGCCTCAGAGTCAGTTCTCCATAACTGAGCATTGAAAAGGGAAAGGTAGCCAGAAGGGCTGAGACAGTGAGAGGACTCCAGAAAAGAAGCCTGGGTATCTGCGCTGTATCTCAGAGGAGAGAACTTAAAGGTGGCCCAGAAGGAGCTGGGTCAAGAGGGGCAGGATGACTTCTTGTTTGCCAGGTCTTTTGTCACCCCAAAAAAGGACTGAACGTTGAGGGTGACCCAGCTGAAAACCTGAGCCATGTGAACCCTAGGCTGGAAGAAATTAATGCAGGGAGTGCCTGGAGCACGATGCTCAACCAACAGGGGTGCTAAAGGGCAGGCGTGCCATGTGATTGTAGTTATTGAAATCAATGTCCAACTTGTAGAACAAGGCCCATGTTTGTAAAGGTATTTAGGCCTTGCTATGCTCAGTGTTGCAATGCCTAATTAAACTAGGAGTCTAAATCTCATTTGGGATCCCCCGATTCACTTTAATACACACCACTATGCTATTGATGAGGAATGGGTAAAATCTAGTTGGATAAAATAAGAAAAAAATAATTGGAAAGTTCTGTTCTGCTCTGAAAAATGTTTTTGGAAAAATATCCCTAGCTTACTCAACAATATCTTCTCCCTGTGTGGGATCTGAGTCATGTCTTTTGATTTTAATTGTGAAAACAATTTGTTACTGCTTGCATTTTATCAGCCTCGCAGAGCCAACAAAACTACGAGGTGGGTGGTTGGGGGGACTGTTTGTTTGTTTTTCTCACTCGTCTTCAATACAGTTATTAACTCAAGTTCCAATAGTGCTGCTAAAACTGAAAGCAGACTATAGCGCACTGTGACAAATGAACCTAAAAGGACACGACATAGCCTTCAAAACTCAAGTTGTGTGTGCAAGCCTGGCAGTTAAAACAAAACAAAACATCCTCCTACTTGAGAACAAGGAAAATTTGATCTGAAATTACTGATACACAGTGAATATAGAATCCTACTATCCCTTTTTAAAGAATGCTGTCAGCTAGAACTGCTCTTTAACACTAAAATCGAATTGAATTTTTATGGCAATGTTAATAATTGTTTGTTTCTTTGTTAAGATAGCTGAACTTTATTAATAATTGTTTCATTTTCATATTACTGCTGGTACTTCCTAATCTTGTCCAGGACCTGAAACACAAATGCTGAAATATCATGAGGCAGAGGAGGGTTCTGTGGGGTTTCTAGCCTGATTTCTTCTGAGACCCAAGGGACTGAAATAAACAACCAGATTTTGGATTGCTTATCCAGATTGAATCTCCAGGTCTTTTGAGAGTCACCCATCATTGCAATACCTGACAATTCACTATACGGGATGTATTACTGTGCAGGGATATACAATGCAAGGAAATAAATAGGTCTTTGCTTATTTTGGAGCTTGAAGTTGTAGAAACTCTTACCATAAACTTTTTTGCGGTGAACATCAACATTTGCCAACTCAGGTGGTAAATAGTCATATCTGAGTGACAGCAAATCTCTGGTTTTCATTGAAACAGGGGATTATCATGTATTGTTGCATGCTTTTTTAATGTCTTCATCAGTCATTAAGAAACTCCTCTCGTCCGGTCATGAATTTGTAGCTTGTAGCCATTTCTCTTTTAAACTAATGTTGTTAAAAGACAGAAAATTTGTTAGCAATTGAAGATTTTCTGATTGTACTCTGATGCCTAGAACCGTGATGATGAGCACAGTGGAAATGGAGAGATTGGTAGATGTTACAGTTATTTAAGTACAAAAAAAAATGCATTATTTATCTTCGAGCCAGTAAAGATCTATAGATTTATGTGTACCACAGTACCTGATTGGTTCATTTGAGTTGAACAAAACTTTTTTTAACTCACAAGCAGCCAATCAGGATGTGGTCGTTTGTTTAAATGAATTGACTAGTTAACGTTGCTCCAGACCTCGGTATTGTTGTTATTGTTTTAGTGTTACTATAGAAACTTATTTGGCTCATTACATGGCTCTTGCACCAAACCAGGTGTCTCTCTTTAGTAACAGAAAATAATTGAGACAATGTCAGATTTACAAAAAAAATTCACTCAAAGATTACAAAATATTGTAAAAATTGCTTTAATTTTTGCAGATGTTTCTTTGACTGGAAATCAGATAAAATTAATTAAGAAAAATGCTTGTGTGAAAGATATTTTGTCCTGTCCTGCCAGACAGACTGACTGCTATTTGTCACTTTGGCCAGATAAACCATACAAATTATGATATTTTCATTGAAAAGTAACGTCAATTAAACTTTCCTTTGAAATCAGGTGAGTAGGAAGGTATTTGAACCATCAAATGAGCAATGATGTAAAACTCCGTTCAGTGTGATAGCACTTGATGTTGAACATGGACATCACGATCAATTTACAGTTAACACATTGGCAGCTTGAGAATATTGTACTTTTAATTTCTTCAGCCTCTGTCTTCTTCCACATCTAGCAGTTTCTGCATTTTTTTTAAACACAAAAACCTTTAGTTTTCTGGAAGTACTGCCTGAGCTCAGCAGCATGTTGTAAAGGATGGAATGTGTGGGAGAAATTCTGAAGAAATTGAGCTTGAGAGAAATTCTGTTGAGAACACAGGGGAAACAAAACAAATACAAAACAAACAAAAAAAGAAACCCCTAAAAACATGTATTTGGAAAGACATTTATTGCATTGTCCTCAAACAAATCTTTGTCTGCTGCAAGGCATGTTATTAGCCAGCTGTTTAGTTAACTGACATATTGATCAAGCCTGTCACACATTCTTTGTCTGTCAGTAACAAGGGAAGGTGCTGACCCTTTTCAGGAAACTGTAGTGACAGGTTTGTAATATGATGATCGCTTGTTCAGGAAAGATTTCACTTTGTTCCCTGATGTAAACTGCAGCTACTGTGGTTCCTTTGATTTTTTGATAATGCCAAGCTTAGCATCCTAAAAGCTTCAGAGTCTGATAAAGAAATGTAATACAACTGCCTTTTTTTTGGGGGGGTTACTTTCTAGGTGTATTTCCATTGGAGTGTGTGCTATTGTTGGCGGGAAGTTATTGTTTTCTTTTTAATTCTTATTTTGATTCCGGTATGAGAAGAAGAAGGAAAAATAGCCTGTCACATTTTTTAGTTTACATTTAGAAATGCTATTTTTCAGCATTTTCATATGGCTCCTGTTATTATCAGATCTAAAAGGACTTTGGCCCCAAAACACCTCTGCTGTTTGTTGCCGTTTATTTCTGTTGTGGCAGGAATTAAGACTGCTAAATAGCAATTAAAGTCCAATTGTACTATTCACTTACTATGGCATCCCTGTCAAAGGCTCCTTATTTCAGAAACATTAAACATGTTCTTAAGCATCTTTTCTAAATAAGAATGCTCTCTTGAATGAGGGCCTCAGACAGAGGTGCTCAGGTGCCAAGACAGATGTTGTATACGTTCCTCGATAGATCAGATAAGCATCCAAATCGAACTGGATCTCCTCAAAGAATCTGAATGGAACTGAATCTCCAAACTTTTTCAGCTTCATCGTCAAAGCTTGTAAATCCATTGAACTAGAGCAATCCTACTTGCAGAAGTTTTTCATTGATTCATAGAAGATCGTAAGGAACCACTGTGATAATCTACTATGGCCTCCTGTTTAGCACAGGCTATAGAACTTCCCCGATATAATTCCTAGAGCATGTCATTTAGAAAAGCATCCAATTTTGAATTTAAAATTGTTAGTGATGGAGAATCTACCAACACCTTTGGTAAATTGTTCCAGTGGTGAATTACTTTCACTGTTAAAAATTATTTCCACTCTGAATTTGTCCAGCTTACAAGCTGCTTTTTAAAATTAGACATAATCAAATTGCAGAGTTCCATCAAAAGACGCTACCCAACAAAAATTAATAATAGTCATTAACATAGTATTCTGTCACTGAAATAATCTTCCATATGCCACATCTTGAAGCAGTTGACTCTGAAATATAGGTTGTAAAACTTTCTTTGATGACCAAGACTGCCACCTTCTCACAATTTTTTGACACTTGTAGTGGGATCAGAAATAGTTACCAACTTTCTCCCCCCACTCCAGTCTGCAGTAGCTATGCTTGGAGGTTATCCACTCCTGACACAGAAGTGCTGTAACTGAAATCAACAGATGCCAAATGCATCCACCACAGTGGAGGGTTGCAGCCAGTTCTTTCTCTTTTCCTTCCTTCACTCTTGAGGTGAATTGCTTAATTATCTTGATGTGGCTTTGGTCAGACCCCCTTTGCTGTTCCCCCAATGACCCTCCTTTTCTTTTCTCTGAAATACACAGTTTGTGAGGGTTCCTTCAGTGAATAATTTAAACAGAATGTGATGTACTGTTGCGCCACAGTCTGCAGTTTGCAATGGGAGCTTGATATTTCTACTAGCCCTCGAATCTACACTCTTCTGTAGCACTATCTGAAGTGCTGCTCTGATGACAAATGATGGTTATCTCTGAGAGGAGGTACATTTACAGTGATAGAGTGCTGGAGGGGTAATGGGCACATCTAGCTCTGAGGTCAACACAACAGCATGTGAATTGCATAGAACAGACCCCTGAAAAATTACTCTCGTGATATATTCTGCCACTCTACTGGTTGATACCGGATCTTACTTCATTTTGATGATTGTTTTGTTAGGTTGGAATTTTCCAATTCCTATTCAATTTCCATGGGATTAGGATTCCTAACTCCCAATGGGTCCTTTGAAATTCCCAGCCTTAATTATTACTACTTTACTTACAACTTCTGTGGCAGTTTTCAGTAAAAGGATTTCAGCCCCATCTCTTGATCAATGTAAACATTGTGCTAATGGGTCCCAAGAGACACATGGAACTTAACTGTCTTACTGACAGCCATTTCCATAGTCATTTGCAGACATTTTGCTCCATTCTGAATAGTATTTTTCACAGGTGGGCAGTACCACTGATTCCATTGGAACTAGGGCCGGCCAGAACATTTTCATGGAACATATGCTGTTTGGTGGAGAGATGTCATTTCATTTGATATTTTTCATCGGGAAGAGTTGTTTTGTTTTGGATCTATGGCTCTCTGGTCACTGGGGATAAGTGAGATGCCAAATGGCAAAGCTCAGGATTTCAATCTGAAAATGGGCATTTCGCCACAATTCCATTTCACAAAAACATTCAAAAGTTTTTGTTTTTATTCCAGTGTAGAACAAAACCAAAGTGCTAAACCTCAAAAGTTGCTGTGAAATGGGATTGTCAACCTCCAGACAGCTCTAATACCCATCCCCTTTGATTTAATCTGTGGATTTATACCATATCTTTTTGGCTGCCTATCTATCTGATATAACCCCTGTCACAGAAGTTGACGGGTTACTCTGCAGTGTGTGCCTTTATAGACAATGTAGACCCAACTGCACACCCATCAAATCATGTGGAAGTTGTTTCACCAATATATAGATCAGGGCTTGAGTGAAATCACAATCAGGGTTTATATTACAGCAGAATCACTTATGTGACTGTGACATAGGAGATGTATGTTTTATGGTATGTCTGTGTATATATAAGAGGTCCACTTTAAAAGGCAAATTTACTGCAGGTAGGAAGCAAACATGGCACAGAGAATGGGGTAAGTTGTCTGGTCATGTTGTCCTCATTTCTCAGTAGCTGTGGGTATTGGGGCATTTTTACAGTTAGGTTAAAAATAATCTTTTGCATATTTTCATCTGAGGGCCTCAAAGTATTTATGGACATAAACAGAGCCTCACAGAATGGTGAAGTATGAAAGTATCATTGTCCACACTTTATAGATGGGGAAACTGAGGCAGTCAGGTCCAGTGCCTTGCTGTAGGTCCCACAGAAGGTCAATAGTAAAGCTAGAGGTGAACCTAATTCTTGACTCCTAAGGCCTACTTTTACTACTAGACTGAACAGTACGTTCATTTCTTGTATGACAGTGAAAACGAGGGTTTTTTTCCTTCCCACAAGTTCTTTTCTGAAAAAAAAAAATTTTTTTTAATCGGCAATTTATTATTTTTTTGCCCAAACTTGCACCCTGGTTCCTGGACTGTATCCCCAGTATCTTTAACCCCAAGAGTACTTTGAGTAACTCAATTAATGGATATGACTTTCCCTGCCTCTTACTTAATCTCCTTAATAGGTTTTAAAATAACAGGCCATTTTGTTCTGAACACGGCCCAGAAGCCCTATGCTATAAATATAAGGAGTTGTGGCAACTATAGATGGCGCTGTGCAGTAATTCTTCAATTAGTAAAAAATATATAGTTAGAGAGCATAGAGACCAGCAGGAAAAGAGTCAGTGAATATAGATTACAGACAAACAAAAACAAAAACAAAACAACAATCAGATTCTCTTAACACAGGCACAGTAGGTGATCAAAGCAGCTCTGAGTTCTAAATTTCTTTAATCCTATATATATGGAGAGAGAGTGAGTTGTAATTTTACACTTCTGCTGATTTCATTCCCACAGCTCTGCTGTCAGCACCACCAGCACTGACTGTCCCTCTCACTCTGATAATTACTGAGTGGCCTTTTCTGCCGTTATCTCACAGTTAGTTCCCTTCCCTTCCTTTGCTCATGTTCAGAAAAGCATCTTCACAGCAGATTGTTCAAATTTACGAGTGTCTAGTTTTTTGGTGGTCTCGGTTAGTTATGCCTCCAATGTACATGAGATCTTAGGTCTGTCAGAGTGTGGGATCTGTCCAATTCACTAGAATTTAATGATGCACAAATATCAGAAGTTTGGGGTTTGGATTAGAGATAATCTCAAGCCATGAAATGTAGGTACTGATCAAGATTCTGGTCTGAATTTCTCCAGAGTTAGATATTTGAACATGGGATATCTAGTTTGGCTAAGCATCCAAAAGATCAGGTGTTTATCTGAGCGTTCCAAACTTTTTGGCTTTGTGACTCCAAGCTAGAAATCTCACCTGAAAACGTTTTCCGAGATTTCTGGTATTTCATTGTTGCAATTTGGCTGGAAAGACTTGGGCAACAACCTTTGTCAGGATGTTCTCGCCAGAACCTGGAGATAAGTATAAATGCATGAAAATAATCATTTTTAAAAGTTAGCTAAGTTTTTACAAAGTTTCCAGAAAGGTTCCACTGAGGTTTGATTTGAGTTCTGATTGAAGATTCTGGTCAGTTCTCATTCGCTGGTTCTTCCATCCTTAGCCAAGAAGAGTTTTAAATAAGTTCAACCTCTTATGCATGGTGGAACATATGCAAAGTGAAGTAATAGCCACTTCACTTTTCCCACCCATGAGAAGGTTCACACCATGTCAGCATCCATGCAGAACACAGGCACACTGGTGGATTCTTGTATTTCTGTTTGGTGCCCTCCACCTGCTTGTATTGTTCAATCCACACTTTGAATCATACTAAGCCCTTGGCATCAATAATATTTTGTTGCAGCGAGTTCTGTAAGCTAATCATTTATTAGATTTAACACCATGCCTTTGAAGTTCATTAAATGTTTCCTTGCTTAGTATTAGCAAAAAGGAATTGACAGCACCTTAAATAAGTGAAACTCACAGGCAGTATCATATTCTATATCACTGGCTTTCAGAAAAATGTTAAGGTTTCCAAAATGCATTTTGTTAATATATGAATTGTCAGCTTGCCTCTATTTTTGCTTCATGTTTGGCTAAAAAATTCCGTTTTGTTTCATCTGACTTTAAGTAACGTTACAATAAAATAGTTTAATGAAAGGCTTGGTAAACACCAACCAGTCCCTTGAGAAGCCTTCTGATATTAATAAATGTCAGTTTTTAAAACCCACACAAATTACGGTGACATTAATGTTCCTTTTTTTCCCCTTCTGCTCATCAGATCAATTGTACTAAATTGAGAGGCAGAAATAGAGTGATTTACACTCCTGCAGAACATCCTACATCATCTATCTATGTGGATTTTATTGTGGTGCCCATCACCACAGTATCTGAGTGCCTACCAGGAAACGAATGGCAAAACATGGTAGACTTCTTAGTGTCTTTGGCTCTTCTCCATTTTCAGGCTATAGGAAGTTCTGCTTTGGGTAGGATTTTTTTATAGGAGGAGTGGTTGTTATAACTTTAATTTTAATTATGGTGGATGTTGTCAGTTGTTGGCTGCGTGTTTTCTCCCAGTGGGTATGTGCTATGTTTGGATACTTGGAAGTTACTTGCACTCAGAGAGAAACCAGTAGACGGGGACACAGACATGTAAACACACACAGGCTGAGTTTATTCTCCAAGTCAAGACCAAACCAAACTGGTGAGCTATCCCATAATAATCTAGCTGTTAGCTACGGTGAGCTAGGCAAGACACAAAACATCACATATTCCTTCCCCCTTCATGGAAACGTCTATGTAACAGAACAATAACTCAACAAGGGAATGAAGGTAGACTGCCTCATTTCCCAGCTAAATCCTGGGGATTATTGTGCCCTGTAAACATAGGTATGCCCTAGCTACAAATTCAGCTGTTGAGGAGGCCTTCTCTTTCTAGGTGGTGTGACAAAGCTCTTCCTCTACCTCAGAGGGTCCAGCGCTTCCTTCTAGTAGTATGTCAGAGAACTGCTTCACCCCTTAGTGTTCATCCACCCTCTAGTGGTGGGTGAGGGTAATACAGCCGCCCTAAAATGGCTGCTCCCTACCAGCTCCCAGTCTTGTTTCTAGTTCTTGTAGGCCCTTGCCTCTGCCCTGGGGCTTTTGCCCCTCCAGTGAATGCAGTGGGATGGGAGTGGCCCTGTCCCACCCTTAACTCTGGGCCCCAACTCAGGGACCCTACAAGTAGCAGCTTCACGCTGTGGTTTCAGGAAATATGCTATTTTCCCTGGGTTACTTCCCCATGCCCTTTGACTTCATGTCCGTACCCTGCTCAGACAAGGACCCTTCCTGGCTTCCTTGCCAGGGAAGGTTCTTGACCCCTGACAGACCCATTTGGGTGCAGGAGTGCTGTATCCAAATGTCCATTTCGATCTTCCCCTTCTGGCAGGGTCTTTTTCCTCATTCTTTCTGACCTGGGAAAGGTCCTTTGCCCACTTCAGGCAGGGTTTTCCCTTCCCCAGTCTTTGTACCTGCAGGGTTCTCTCCTGCCAGTGTTCTGCTCCTTCTCCTAAATCCTTCTGGCTTCTGACAGCATCTGGCCTGTTCACATATACTGGTAGCTCGCCTCACTCCCACAATTCAAGCCATCTCTGCTCAGTGTCCCCTTCAAGTTCCCTGTGTTTCGCCCTTTGACTTCCACACCCATCCCTGTTTTTTCATTCATTGTCCCCCATAAATAGTTGAGTCCAGGTCCAGTAGCTCCTTCCCTTAAGCTGTGGGAGGGGCTTTTAGCTGTGGGCAGGCTTCGGTTCGGTCTTTTGCTCTGGGCGCACATCTGATTAGTTGGCTGTGCTGTTGACATTGCACAACTTGTCGTGCTTTGGAGGATTTCAGCAGATCATAGCAAGTGTGCAGCTGTTATCCCATCATGGGAAACATGGTGTGTTTCTGCAGGATAGCAAGAAAGTGTCCAGATGCTTTTGAATGGACAAATGTCCCTGTGCAGATTTTAAATCTTGTTTCATTTTCTGCACAAACCTTTCTGCTATTCCATTGGTGGAGGGATGATACGGTTCTAAAGTGATGTGATGTATTCCATACACTTTCATAAAATTTTCAAACTCCTGAGAGACAAACTGCTGTCTGTTTTCACTCACAAGTTGTTTTGGCAAATCAAAATGACTAAATATTTCAAGCAGTCTCTGAATAGGGCTTTCAGCAATAGTGGACAGAATTACTGAGATTTCTGGCCGTTTAGAATGGGTGTTGACAATAACCAATAAAATGTGTCCTTCAAATGGGCTGGCAAAATCAACGTGAATACACTGCCATGGATTTTCACGCCAGTCCCATGGGCGTAGTGCGCTAACTAGGGTTTGTTCCTCACACTCTGACATGAAGTACAAGCTCTTGCATTCTCTTCAATAGCACTGCCCAGGCCAGGCCACCAAAATTAGCTTCATAGAATTTCTTTCATGTGCAGTATTCCACGGTGACCTGAATAAAGCTGTTCTAACATGTGCAATCTCAGTAGTGGTAGAATAATGATGCACATCCTGTACAACAAGCAACCAGCATGGATTGATAATTCTATCCTACTGAACATGTAGGGAAGAAGATTGAGTGAGACCTGAGAATCTCATAGAGATGTTCCATGCATCACTAAGTCCATAACTTGGGACAGTACTGGGTCAACACAAGTTGCCGTCATTACTTGAGTAGCAGTGATGGGTATGTTCTCTACCTGTTCAAAGTAGAAGATTTCTTGCCGGACAATGTCTTGATGGTTAATAGGTAAAGGCAGTTTTGAGAGACCATCTGCATTGCAGTGCAGAGTAGATTTCCAATATTTGATCTCATGTGTATGTGAAAAACAATAATGCCCATCATAGCATACAACTAGTAGCCAATGGTGGAATGCCTGTGCATGATCCAAAAGTTGATGTTAGAGGTTGATGGTCAGTGAGAAGCGTAAACTTCCATCCAAACAGGTACTGGTGACATTTCCAAATTCCAAAAACGATTCCCAGTGATTCACATTCAATTTGGGCATAGTTAGTTTGTGACTTGTTTACGGTGTGTGATGCAAAAGCAATGGGTCTCTCCTCCCTAAAATCATAATGTGTGACACAACCCACCCATGCCATAAGGAGAGGCATCGCAGGCCAAATGTGGAGGTAAGGATGGGTCAAAATGCGTCTGAACCTCTAAATTTAGCAATACATCTTTAGCCTTGTAAAATGCAACATCAGAGGCTTCAGTCGACTTCCAGACCTTGTTTTAGCAGAGCAGTTCATATAGTGATTTTAGGAGTGTTGCTAACTATGAAATAAATTTTCAAAAATAGTTCAATAGCCCTAAAAAACAATGAAATTGGCTCGCGTTTTGAGGAGGTGGAGCTTCTACAGTAGCCTTGACTTTTGAAAGAGCCTTACGAAGACCAGTAGCATCTATGATATGTCCCAAATATTCAGCAGAGGGCTGGAAGAATTCACATTTGTCTTTGTGGACTCGGAGGCCGTACTGTTCTATTCTTTGCAGGGCACCATCCAAGTTCTTAAGGTGATCCTCCTCATTCTTGCCAGTGACCAGGATGTCGTCGAGATAGCACTGGACTCCTGACAAGCTACTCAAGATCTGGTCCATAGCCCCCTGGAACAAAGCTGAGGCAGGTGTTATTCCGAAGGGGAAGCAACAGTATCGGTACAGACCTTTCTGTGTCACGATAGTCAACAGCTCTTGGAACTTTTCATTGAAGCATATCTGTAAATACTCGGATGATTCTTGCTGAATCTTTGGCCACCAATCAAGCCAGCAAAGAGGTCATTGATGCGGGGAAGAGGGTATTGCTCTGCACACAACACTGGGATAACTGTAGCCTTAAAATCCACACAAATCCAAATAGAGCCATCTTCCTTCAATACTGGAATAATTGGTGTTGGCCATTGGCTGTGGGTAACAGGTACTAGGACTCCATTCTTGACCAGGTGCTCTAGGTCAGCTTCAACTTTTGGCCTGATGGTATATTGCCCAGTTCTGGATTTCAGACATTTTGGCTGGCTATCAGACTTAATGTTCAATTTCACAGTGATTCCCTTTATACTTCCCAGGTCCCTTCAAAAACAGCAGCATGTTTCTTTAATACAGCTGTCAGAACTGTTTCTCCTTTAGCTATCCTGTGCACTTATGCCCAATTGAGCCGGATCTTCTTAAACCATGACCTTCCAATAATGCAGGGTAATTGCCTTCCACCACAAACAGTGGCAATTGAGCATTCTGTCCATTGACTCAGCTTTAACATATGTGGTACCCAACATGGGTACAGTTTCTTCAGAACAGTTTTTGTTGGCTTAAGCGGAAGATGATTTAGCTTCTCCTTATACACAGTGTCTGAGCTCTATGAACACAGGTTTACCTTTCAACAACAGGGTTACCCAGTATTCATGTGAGCCAACTGCCATGGACAAGACATGGAATGGCACTTCTTCTGACTGGGTGTCACTATGATCATCCTAAGCCTGCTCTGCCACATGGAGATTTTTCTTTTTTGTCCATCAGACAGTAGGCTTCTTTTTCTCCTGTTTGCCTGTTCTGTGTGATTCTTCTTTTTTACGTTTGCAGGCACGTTCAATATGTCCCTTTTTGCCACATTGTCAACACACTAGATCTTTACACTAGCATTCTAATGCATGGTGACCCAGCTTTCCACAGTGATAACATTCCCGGCTTCCCATTGTCTTGTTGGTATGACCTTATGACACTTTATGCACTCTGATAGATGTGCTTAGTTGTTGTACTTCCTTTGCTGCCAGTTCCATAGAAACCGCAATTTCAACGGCCTCCTGCAAGGTGAACTGCGCCTCTGTCAATAGGCTCTGTATTGCTTCACTGCACAGACCACAAACTAACGTATCATGTAAGGTGTTATTTAACACATCATTAAATTCACAGTGCTCAGCAAGCTTCTTAAGAATTGCTACAAATTTGGGAATTGTTTCACCTTCTTGATTCCTTTTGTGGAACCTAAATCTCTCTGCAGTTACTGGTAGTTTTGGAGAAAAATATGCCTCCATGGTTTTCACAATGTCACTGTATGATTTTGTGCCTGGCGTATCAGGTTGCACTAAGCTGCACAGCAAACTAAATGTTTTAATTCCCAGAACACTTAAGAAAGTTGCCACCTTCTTATCATCTTCAGTTCCATTTGCAACAACAAAAAACTCAAGATGCTCAGTATATGTGCTCCATTGCTCTACAGTTTCATGAAGATGTCCCAACGGCCCAGTAAGTATAGCCATTGCTGTCTTTTTTTTTTTTCCTTTTTAGTGTCTTTTATTCACATGTGTAGGGGCTCATTCACACACAATTACTAGTAATTTCCTTTTACTAGCACTGTTTCCTTCCCCGTCCCAATCTTTCTGCTTTACTTTCGGTTTCCACCACAGAATGAACAGCGCAGCCACATAGAACGGCAGAAGGTTTTTTTTTACATTTTACTTTTGCTTCTCAGTGGTGCAGTACAGGCACAGGTGCGTCGTCCTCATCAACACTTTGTTATGTTTGGATACTTGGAAGTTATTTGAACTCAGAGAGAAACCAGTAGCCAGGGACACAGAGACATATAAACACACAAAGACTGAATTTATTCTTCATCTCAAGACCAGATCGAACTGGCTGAGCTATCCCATAATGTTCTAGTTCTGTTAGTTACAGTGAGCTAGGCAGGACACAAAAAATCCCAACAGAATGCTGTCCCAGCTCTGTGCAGATAGCCAATACAGCAGATTGGATTGCCCAATAAGAACAGAGATCAATTTCAGTAACAAAGGCACCAGGCCACGTTTATTGCTGACGAGGTATGGTAAAAAGTGCCCTATACATGCTACAAAGACACTTAATACATGTATGCCCATGACAATAGACCAACTCAGTAAATAGCGGGACTTTCCATTCCTCACTCAGCCAGACAAAGGCTCTTCCTCTGACCCTCTTTCCCACTTATACAAACAAGTTGCACATTGCCCTTCTGACACGTATAGTTGCCACCCTTTGATGTAGTAAGATACCACTCTTTGCCTGGCACAGGACGGTTCAATTAAAACATCTCTACCCATCACTTTGTCACAATATCTCTATCCATCACATTGTCATCCTGACCTTAGAGAGGGAATCAGTGTGTCTTCGTTCTCTTTGAGGAATGAGCTCGGACTATTCCCGGTATTGGGATGTTCTGGTACCACCTTTCTGGAGTGTGCTTGCTGAGTGCCCTGTGCATAGTACTTCTTTAAAAATGTGTGGTTTTGCGACACCAGCTTTGTTCTTGCCAGTTTTTGTGAACTTGCATGGAGGTCCACAGCCTGACTTCTACTAGCTTTGCTTTATAACAGCTGTTATCCTGGGCCTCATGTCTCAGGCTCTCATCTTCTACTACAGTGGAAAAGTTTGATCCACGAGGCAGGTCTTGTAGCATAGCCTAGAGGTGTTCACAATCTGGATTAGTCTAACATCTGGATTAGTCATGCATGAATGTGCACGGAACAGCCCAGTCCCATCCAGTGAGACTGCTTTGTGTCTGACTTTCATGTGATTCATCTTTTGTTCTCCTTCTCCCCTGGGTAATTTTTTGGTTTATTTCATGCTGTCCTCTACTACTGGCACAGCCACTTCTCCCACTGTGCTAAGGGTCTTCAGTGTGTGCCTTCAAATCCCTTCATAAAGCCATTTATTTGGCTGAAGTATTTTCCATTACTTGCCTTCATAGTATTTATCGCTCCCTTTCTACCCATTTCTATTCCCAATGTAATTTACCAAATCTATGAGCAGCCTAACTACCTTATTGTAACCATTGTCTTTCTCTCCCACTTTCCTTCATCTCTTAGCATAAGTTCGTGTTTCCGTGCTTTGGATCAAAGATCATGCCCTTTTGCTCTTTCTGTAAAGAGTCTGGTAAACATATTGCACTGTATAAATATTGAATAATAACAATTATGACATCTGGGACAATATCAATTCCAAAGCGCACACTGACCAACTGGGCTGTCTCAATCCCTTTGCCGTGGCAGGCTGTATCCTTAATGGGTCACTCGTAAGTGACAGAAGGCTGAGCATATGTGTATTTTTTCCGACTACCAGGTTCCAGATTCTGCTTTTTGCTTTATTTACTGCCTTACTTAAAAGGATATATCTTAACTGAATGATCTGCACAGACATTTATTTACTGGTAGAAAATCACAGCAGCTCCAGGAACTACTTCTTCACATTTAGATGATAAATATTTACACATGATTTAACAAACAAAATCTCTGTACCATAAAAAATAGTCCTAAAAGCTATCCATCCATATCTGATTAGCCAGAATACTGGAAATAACTCAGGAAAGAAGAATAGCCTCTTTAAACCGCCTCAAAACTCAATCTACATGAAAGAAAGTATACTTATAGGTTGTTACATCACCAGGGTCTTTTTTAATATAGCTCTTAGAAACACATAACAAATAGGATTTCTCTTTGTTTTGTTTCTCTGGTTTTTTATATGCCTAAGAAATTTACTATAAGGTGCAATCCTGCACTGACAGGGATAGACGAGATAACATAATACTACATTTCAATCTGTAATTTTCCGGGGATCTCTGAATGTTGACTAACTTGGAAGGTATTTAATTTACCTCCATGAGTTGGTTTTATTTTAATAAAGTTATAGATAGCAGTCTGTGTGATTTCTGTATTAACTTGAGTGCTCTTCCTCCCTCATCCATATGGCTAGTTATTTCCAGTTTGGGTTATTCTTTGAAGCTTTTTTCCATTTTGTACATGAAAAACTGACCAATTTTTTGCAAAAGAACCATTGCTCTGGTTATGTCAGGTTTTGAAAATCCATATTATTAAGAAAAATACCAGAAACATCTCCAGTGCCCTTGGTGTAAACTGAATCTAACACTGCATCATACCCATTTTACAGATGAGCAAACTGAGGCATAGAGAAATTAAGCAACTTGCTAAAGGTTACATAGGCCTCGTTCCATCCTAGTTAGCAAAACACATGAGGACATGCTTAGATTTGTTTCAGTGGTACTTAAGCATATGTGTAAGTGCATTGCTGAATAGGAATGGACTTAAGTACATACTTAAATGCTCTGTGGAACTGAGGTCACAGTGAGTCATTGGCAGAACCAGGATTAAAATTTAAAAATTCTCGCTTCTAGTTCCCTGCCTTCATCCAGTAACTCTGCCCCAGTATTTGTGAGATTACGTACAGTTCCTATGGTAATCAGCAATGGTGGATTGAGGTTAAATATAGCCATATCTACCATGATAAACATTTCCTTTCCCCCAGACTCCTCTTCCTCACCTGCCCCATCAAAATTTTCTAGCTTTCCTCCTCTACCTAGACTCTTGTCTTCTTCCCACTACAGTGCTCTGGGAAAGAGTAGCCAAAATAGTTTGTCATACTCTGGCACCTGAGCATGACTCTGTTTAACACAATTTGGGGAATAGATTTGCGCTTAGTGTACTATATTAAGGCTAACACTAGTCACCACCTGAATCAGGGATACTACTTGATGGTAGTGAACAGCAAAGAAGTAGCTGTCTTTGTGCTCGGTACCTGTGAACTCTAGGGTCGACGCTGGAGAAAGATCTCAATATGGTCCTCTTGTTCTCCCTGATGTCCACAATGCCAGTGCATTCACAGCCCACATGTATCATTTGCTGAATAGGCAATAATGGGCACACTCCAGGCCAGTGTTTCTCAATCAGCAGGTCTTGACTCTCAGGAGGGATCACAAAAGGCAATCGGGGGTTGTGAGATGTTGAATATTTTATTATCATCTAAAGCAAAGAGAATGTCCTCCCCCACTCCCCGTACACCCTTACTGTTCAAGATCAAGGATTTTCTGTCAACCTTTTGAAACATACACATGCACACATACACAAGCAGATTATGTAGGCTTATTGTTATCATTGATGGGTTTGGAGTTTTTTGCTCTTTATAGTAAAGGTAAGGTGGTCACAACATTTCTTGAGTTCAGATAGCTCTTTGCTAGGAAAGCCTTTGCTGTTCTTCAGCCATTCATAAAGCATAACATATGTCAAAACCCTCATGACCATTGCCTCAGGTTTCCCATCACTCTGTGGCTATGGGATTATTAAATGGCCATGGATTCAGAGCAAATGGAGGCAGCATTTAAACCCCTGAAGCTCACTAGAGTCTCTTTAGACCAGCCTTTGTCACAAGTGCAGTTAATCACTATGGCTGATCACATGTTACTACAGTGTCTTATGCTAAGGGAGATATGGAAACACACGTGGTTACCAAAAGGAAAGTAGAGGAGTGTGAAGCACGGTGGTCTGGTGATAGGAAAGTAAGTAGTGCCACTGAAAAACGTAACAATTGAATATCCCTTTTAAAGAGGAGCTTCCTTGTAGCATTACTGGTAATTTTGTTTCTAATAATGCCAGTAACATTATTTAAAATCCTTTTAGATAAGAATTCCCACCCCCGCACCCATCTTTCTCTCTCACTGTAAATTGACATCTGTCAAGAAAGAATTGTGAGGGGAAGGACAGCTCTTTAAAAGGAATTTAGATAACGTTGATACATTGCTTAACTATATTCTGTAGACAGTGTTCATTTTTTCTAGTAGCTCCCTTCTGTGACTCACGTACTTGGCTGGTTATTGTTTGCTTTTGAGTATGGTGAAGTCGAAGAGCGCAAGTGGTTTGATAATATTACATTTTTTAACTTAGCTTAGGATAGATAAAATGTTGATATATTGTGGTATAGCAAGGGCAGAGGGCAGTAGGAAAGTTCTGGAAGGGCGCTATGTAAGTGCTAGAATGATCCGGGTTTTATTCCCTATAGACTAGCCAGAGTCAGTACAGGGTAATTAGTGTCAGCTGACACCAAATAAGACCCCACCCAAGTGCCTATAAAAACCCTCTACTCCTGAGAGACAGGATGGGAGTTGAAGGAGTAGGTGTGTGGTGATTGCAAAGAAGAACAGAGTACAGTGGTGTGTGGAGTCATGGAAAAGAACAGAATGGAACGGAGTGCAGCGGTGTGTGGGAGAGAGGTGGAGTCCTGAGGAAGGTACTGGGCTCAAGAAGCCAGAAAGACAGAGGGGGAAAGTAGCCCAGGGGAGAAGTCGGCAGCTGCGAGTAAGGTGCCAGCAGCATATAGCTGCTACTCAGAGGGCCCCTGGACTGGGACCCAGAGGAGCGGGTGGGCCCAGGTCCCTACCCCCTCCCTGGAAGATGGGGTAACCAGTGACGCCCTGGCCCATTATGAGAGGCAAAAGTGTGAGACTCACTAGGGAGAAGCCAGTCGTTTGCCACAATGTGTGTGTGTGTGTGTGTGTGTGTGTGTGTGTGTGTGTGTGCGCGCATATATATATATATATGCGCATACACACACACACACATACTATTAATGGCAATATCTCTTTCTTAATGTATTGAATGCAGAGGAAGTGTCTCACAGGCTATTGTCAGAGAACAGTGCTGACTGATGACTTAATTAATAACTTCATTAATGAACTGGAAGGGGAGATAAATTCACAGATACTGTGAGAGCAGTTGTGAATACCAGTCAAAACAGAGAGGGGAAAAAGACACAAAGAGACCGGGTGGTTAGAAACATAGGCAAAAAGCAGCAAAATGAGATTCATCTGAGGAAAAAACAGAAGATAATTCATAGGGGGATTCATGGGCCATTCAATGAAGTAGAAGGTAGATTTGCGGGGTGTGAAGGAATAGCAAATTATACATAAATTTGCAATGGAGTGGGGCTACCAAACAGGTCAGTGCAATTTGGGGCAGCATATGCTGAAGCATCGCTCTTTTGCACAGAGGCAGTGCTCCTTCTCTATACAGCCCCACGTGTCTGCACTTGGAATACCATAGTGGTTTCTGGATACCACATAACCGGTCAGACATTGACTAAAAACATGTCCTTCCACATCCAGCTTGCCACGGAGACCCATACAAGCTGGAGTGAGTTCAGAGAAGAGCAATAAAAGCAAGCAGGGGACTGGAGTGTAGGGTATATGGGGAAAGATTAAAAGAGTTAAATATTCACAGCTTGGGCAAGGGACAGCAAAGATCTTCCTGACAGAGTCTGGAATGATGGGTTAGTGCTGCATTGGCCAATAAGAAGCACTGATTGGTGACAGATGGCGGAGCCTCCCCCCAAAAATGGTTTAAGGCAGCAGCGGGTAACTAGGACACTTAGTGCGAGCAGAGGTTCAGGATGGCTGACGACATATGTCTCTCTCTTTCCCCCCTCTTGAGTCTGAGGCCTTTTAAGACCAGATGTGTTTGCATCTGTCACCAATGGCCCTCTTATTGTCCAGTTGTGTGGATGACAATACAAGAGGGCTGCTGATTGAAAGGCATGGGAGCAAATTCAGAATGGCAGCCAGAGAAAGCAACAGCTCTGCTTAGAGAGGCAGCGTGTGCCATCCTCACTGGAGTTCTGATAGCACTCCTTCCGTGCTCCTTAGTGTTTTGCAGACTAACATGGAGTTGTGTGGCTATATCCATAAAGGGGTTACTTCACTGAATCAACCACTGAAATGCAGCCACCTGCAGACTGGAATAAAACACCCATTAGAATTTCACAGTAGACGTAATGAAGAAGGATACCTTGAACAACCGTAACTGCCAGATTCTGTGTATTTTCTCCTTTATTCCTTTTTTCTTTTCAGCTCCTCAGCCTACTAGCCAACACAAGGAAAATAATGACATTTATATAAGGTTTCATTCTTGTTACCGAAAGAGGGAAGGGGAACATTGTCTAATAGCTAAAGTAGAGATCTAGAAGCCAAAAAGTTGTTGGTTTTACCCCGGTTCTACCCATGACTCACACAGTAACTTAAGGCACAACAGTTGACCTTTCTGTGCTTTATTTGACCCCTGTGTGAAAAAGAGAAGATCAATAAACTACTTTGCAGGGCAGGTTGAGAGAATTAATCCGTGATTTAATATGGATTGAGATCCTGGAATAAGAGGTACTATGTAAGCAAAAGCCTTATGTTTTATTACTGTGGTGTTCACAGAATGAATTACTGCATTTTACACCATTTCTGTTTTTTCTTTACTTAAAAAAAATCCTCAAGAAAAAAAAGAAAGGCACGTTGAGTGCCTTTGAGTATTACTCAAACTTGCAGACCAGCCGAAACATGCAGGCAGAGGCAGACACCACTCTGGCGCTCCTAGCTTGGTCTTAGCTGGGTAAGTGACGATACATCTGCATCCTGATCTGCATATTTGGCAACAGCTCTGCCAAATTCCGTTTTGGGCTCCCTCCAGAGCAGAGGTTGCCAGCAGTGTAAAAATGTGCCAGATAGTCCCATTTGGTGATGTAGAAAGAATGGATTACTTTTGTACCATTTCCTTTTCTCATTACACCCTCTGATGGCACTGAATTTATGCTGTTCTATTTATCCTGTTCTATTCATCTTTGTCATGAGAATGAGATATTAAAATTATAATGACTCAGACAGTCTAGGAAATATAATAGTTGTTGATTCTAGACAGTTTGTGATCAGTGTGGATACCAGTGAGACACAGTATGCCCGATTTGCAGATCAATAAGGTTTAATGTGCAAGATTTTCTATAGACATACTAGTTAGATACAAAGCCTAAAATTAACTACTATATATC
The DNA here is from genome assembly GCA_007922155.1 of Mesoclemmys tuberculata. Taxonomy (NCBI): domain Eukaryota; kingdom Metazoa; phylum Chordata; order Testudines; family Chelidae; genus Mesoclemmys; species Mesoclemmys tuberculata. Next base: position 7,834,094 of record ML675690.1, read on the forward strand.
ATACTCACTAAGCCTGTTACTCAGAAGGCTGTATAAAGGAACAGCTTTTCTTCAGGGGCCCCACCAGGGAGTCAGTGGATCCTCTGGTCCAACCAGCAGCACCTCCCGCAGAGTCAGGTGTTGATGGAGCGCCCCCCTTTGTCTAAGTGTTGACTACTTTTACCCTTCCATAAACAACCTCCACCTAATTATCTCTTTCTCTTTGTCATATATGCTAATTACCTACATTGGGTTTCCACCCTTAACTACATGCCATTTTCAGCATGATAATTGGGGTCATCAAAACAACATCTGGTGATAGGAGGGGTAGAGTAAAACACTGTACCCCCCAGACATTCAAGGATAACTTGTTCCCATCACCATTATCTATGTGCAGCTGCAAGCATAGAGTATCTGTATTTTGTTTTATTATGTGCCGTGGTATGCAGAAACGGAGATATCTATAAGGTTATTCAATCTCTGCCAACTGGAAGATGTCATGCTACAGGGGTCA
>ML675690.1:7834986-7849688 GCA_007922155.1 Mesoclemmys tuberculata
TCTTTTGGGGGACTGAGGTACAGACAGACTAAGTGGCTTGCCCAATATCACACAGAGAAACTGGGTATTGAATCTATGTGCCTCTTACTCACAAATCAGTTCTTTAAGCACATGACTATCCTTCCGCATTTCTACAGTAGGTGGTTAGCACAGGGCATTTTTATTGAGGAACCTAACATTAAGTATCCCCTGTGTAGAAATACCGGCGATACACATTACCACACTAGAAATGAACAGCAATCTATCTAGTCTGGTATGCAACCTTCTGCAGTGACAAGGTGGGTGAGGCAGTATCTTTTACTGGACAAACTTCTGTTAATGAGAGAGACGCGGTATTGAGATATACAGAATTCATCTTTAAACGCACCGTGTAGCTTGAAAGTTTATTTCTCTCACCAACAGAAGCCGGTTCAGTAAAAGATATTACCTCACCCACCTTGTCTCTCTAATATCCTGGAACAACATGGCTACAACAACACTGCAAACAACCTTCTGTAGTGTCATGTGTATGGTGTCCTAAGAGCCATCTCATAATGGGCCTGGCTAGGTGTGCACTGATGTATACGGGAAGCGTAAAGAATAGTTTTCAGGCTTTGAAGCACTATTTCTGTATTTCTGCACTGGTATACCTCCAGAGAAAAAGATTTGATTAAAATTTTGGGTGGCAGGAAGGTAGTGTGACTTTATCCATCCCCAAGCAACAATTTATCCCTAGCTGCGTCAGTAGGTTACAAAATAAACAAGTGAGAACAAAGGATAAAGAAGGGTTAAAAAAAACAATTAGATATTTCAAGGCCCTGGTATTTAAGATATGTAAAGAGGAGGCCAAATCCTGCAATCCTTACTCCATAGAAAAACATACACCAATTCCAGTGGAGTTTTGCCTGAGCAAGGACTCTGCCACTTTTGCTTATGAAAGCCAGACAGCATCAAATCTGCTTGAGACTAAAAAACCTCCCGTTTTATGAAGGGCATGTCTCATAACAGCAGGGGGGAAAGACCATGTTAAACAATATACGATCTGCACAATAAGAATAATTTTACCTACTTTGCATCACTTCTTTTAAACATATAAAATATGCATCACCTTCAGTAATGGACCCCCAACTCAAACAGGATTGGGAACCAGTGGAGTAGGGCAACCTTTTTACTGTGGAATCAATTTGGTTTACGCTGCACTTCTAAAATGCAGCACTTCAGTGTGAGCAGCTTAAGGTGTGAATAACAAGGCCATAAAATGTTAATAACTATAGCTTCTTTGGTACTTTTAACTGTGTGGAACTGTAATATGACAAGCAACAATAAAAAGCACTTGCTAAAATGACTTAAATTAGGAAGGGGTGAGTGGTTTTTATGGACAAAGCCATGATCTTTCACCTCTCTGTCCTTGGCTAGAAAGAAACCTCAAGTCCAATCAAATAAATTAGTCCCAGTAGTCTTTGTCAAGCTACACTCTTGAGAGAATCATATTTCCAAACACTTGGAAAAATGGCTGGAATTCTCAAGAATCTGCTTAGACACAGCCAGAAAGAGAGGGATAGATCTTATGAAACAAGTCCACTGCTTGGGCCACGATCTAAGTAGATAAATTAGACTCTCATTCTACATTTGAGTAATGTCTGCACCATCAGGAGTGAAAATTACATGAAAAATATTTTTAGTCCACTGGAATTGAGGTGGGCAAGAGCTTTCAATTGCACACCATCAGATCATTGTCTTCTGAGAAATTCCCAGTTACCAGCTCCTAAAAGTGGAAACTAAAGATGGGACTCAGCAGGAAATGTCAAATGTGATCCAAACTTTCTTAAAGTTCAGGAATGTTTTGTGTATTGCCCCATCATTAATAGGGATTTAGTGGCCTAAATTTTAAATAAATCACAGGTAATTTTGGGTGCCTCAATTTTAATATTCCCAACTTCAAATTCTTTGACAGAGCCTTATTATCAAAATTAATGCCTCTCTGAAAATGATGCCCTTTTAAGGTGTCTCAGGTTGGATACCCATAATCACTAGTAACTTTTGAAAACGTAGCCTTACAATGCCTAATACTTTTTAGCCAGACAGTAGGTGAAGATGATATATTGTTCGTTAAAGAGTGTTTTGTTTTTAATCTAGTGCATTATTGTAATCCGCAGCAGTGCTGGGGACCTCCATTTGCATATTTAATTTTTTATTCTTACTGTTTATGTTAGAGAATTGCCTAGATGCCCCAACCAACCATGGACTCATGACAAACATGAATTTTATACGAACACATAATGTGAGGCAGCCCCAGCTCAGAAGTGCTAACTCTATACATAAGACATTGAATGGGGAAATGGAGCACAGAGCAATTTAATAGATTCTAGATTCCAGTCTGAAGAGACAATTGTGATCCTCTAGTCTGACCTCCTGTATAACACAGGCCATAGAACTTCCCCAGAATAATTCCTTGGAAAACATCCACTCTTGATTTAAAAATTGGTTAATTGACCTCACTGTAAAACATTTATAATTTATTTCCAGTCTCACTTTGTCTAGCGTCAATTTGCAGCTGTTGGATTGTGTTATGCCTTTCCTTGCTAGATTGAAGAGCCCATTATTATATTTTTGTTCCCCATGTGAATACGTATAGACTGTAATCAAGTCTCCCCTTAACTTTCTCATTGTTAAGCTAAATAGGTTGAGGTCTTTGAGTTTATCACTATAAGGCATGTTTTTCTAATACTCATGCACCTTCTCCAATTAATCAACATCCTTCTTGAATTGTAGACTCTAGACCTGGACACGGTATTCCAGAAACAGTCACACCTATGTCAACTACAGAGGTGAATTAGTCTCTCTGCCCCTACTTGAGATTCACCTGTTTATGCAACCCAAATTGCATTAGATGTTTTGGCCACAGCATCACACTGAGAGCTCATGGACACAGATCATCTACCATGATCCCCAAATCTTTTTCAGTTACTGTTTCCCAGGATAGTCTCTCCCATCCTATAAGTATGACTGACATGCTTTGTTCCCAGATGTATACATTTATATTTAGCCATATTGAAACACATAGTGGTTGCTTGTGCCCAGTTTACCAGTATCTAGATTGCTCTGAATTAGAGACAGGGTCTCTTCATTATTTACCACTCCCTCCATTTTTGTATCATCTGAAAACTTTACCCATTATGATTTTATTCTTTTCCCCAGTTCTTTGCTCTGTGCTGGTGTGTGCTTGACTCTGTAGAAGCAGAAGTGGAAGAGCAGCCCCAGGGGCGGTATGACTCTTGCTAGTTGTGAGGAAAATGCAGAACCTATTAATTATTTTTAAAGGTTTGGGTTTCTTTACTAATTTTGTATGTGAATCCATGAGAAGTGGAGAGGAGATTCTTGCTGGGTGCTCTCAGAAGCCGAAACAGTGCCTCTTCCTGTAGCAACAAGAACAAATGGTGGCACAGAAGGCAATTTACAAATGCAATCATTCTCTGCTTAGAAAGCACAAGTTGAACCGTTAAAACATTGCTTGCATCATTCTTAAATAAATGCTGAGTCCTGTTAACAACTTGCAACGCACGGCATTCAAAACAAACAGGGAGAGGCGTGTGTTAGGCTGCCACACACTTAGACTCTTGCTTTGAGCCAAAGGGAGTAAAAGGACTATATGTTCAAATTCAAAGGTTGTTTCCTCTGCCGGTGAAAAGGGTAAAGCCACAGTGTCTATTCCCACCACCGCCTTCCTCTTTTCTTTTTTGACGAAGGGTAACCTCATGAAAAAGCAACAGATCATGAGCTTTCAAGGGCCTCTATTTATTTCAAGTACCTTAACCAACATCTGGGCTTGTCTGTGAATTTGTCATGCAAGGCAAATTTTAAATGCCAGCAATAAAATCAAATATCATCTTTTACCACAGGAACAATGCTGGTATTAAAAACAGACATGTCTGAAACTCAGGGGGAATGGGAGAGATCTCAGCAGCAAGATTAATCTATGGTGGTCTCCCCCTTTCATTCTGGATAACAACTGCCAGACCCCATCTCATCCAGCACTGGTCAGACCTCCTTTTCCCCTTCCTTCCCAATCACAGTTTAAATCCTCACTGTTACCAGCTCACAACCCTTCATTCAACATCTCTTTGCATCAAACCTATCACCAAATGTTGCCACTTTTTAGTCTGCAGCATTGTTAAATCTCCCCTTCCTATCGCTAAAACTCTAGTGCTCTTCACGCCTCCATGAGTGCATCTCTTACCTCGGCTGTAGTAATTTCCACTTTTCTGACCTCATGCTTCAGAAGTCTTCTTTTTTCCTCTAATCTCTTCAGTGCCATCCTATCCATTTCACATGAAGTTCAGACGCCGTGTCCTCCCTTTCAAAGCACCATATAACTGCACCCTGCCTGCATCTAGGCTGTCATTTTCTCCTCTGCATTCACTCCAGTCCTCACTCTTTAGTTCTCCCAGCCTCAGCTCTGTCTTTTATATTTAGCTTTTTATGTTCCACATTGATGAATATGTTCTAGATAGATTTGTGCTGCACCCAGATATGAAATGTCCTCCATCTGTCTCTGCTCTGAGAAATTACCCCCTTCTCCATTAATTCCTTCCATAAGCCTTCTAGCACTGATCTCTCCTCCACACCTAAGCCTTATTTCTGTGTAGATTTAGAGACTGAGCCATGAAAGACATCCTGTATAATCTTAATAATAGAGATGGTCAGAAAAAAAGAAGGGTTCTATCTGTGGGAAAATCTGACTTTTTGTCAAAAACCTTCAAACTGAATTTTTTTTCCCAGCCAAAAACCATATTGCTTAATAGTCAGTAGGGAAGAGGATGGGCAATGAAGTTTTACTTTGCTCTGTTGGTCTACCAACACAGTCTTGGAGTCAACTGATGGCGATTCCTGGGACCACTTGTAGCAGATTTAGAATGTAAAGTATTCCAGGCAAAGACCTGGCCTTTTGTCTCTGTAAAGTGCTGTCTACCATATCAGCAATAATAAATTCCATCCCCCCAGGCCTCCGGAGAGATGGCCATCAGAGGGCCAAAACTGGAATTCTGATTCAAAGTGAATGAACAGGCCTAGGGAATCCTTCATTACCCAGCCCTTTGAGGCGGGACACTCTCTCTCTCTCTCTCTCTCTCTGTCTTTCTGTCTTGTAAGGCACCATTCACATCAATGGTACTGAATGAGTTATAAATGATGCTAGGTGGCACAACTCAGGCCCTTCAGTGCAAGTGGGATGAAGAGAACATGTGTCACCGCTTGTGTTGTTATAAGTGCCCTCTCATAAGGCTGTGTTCTCAGTCAGCCTCAAAAAATGAGGTATTCATATTGATCAGTTAATAATGCTTAGATCTTATACAGTCCTTTTCATCTGTAGTCTTCAAAACCCTTTACAAAGGGAAGGGCTATTGTTCACATTGCATGGGGAAACTGAGGTACAAAGAAATGAAATGACTTGCTTAAGGTTGCACACAGGTCCTCAGACTCCAGGTTTTCCTGGCTCCAGTCCAGTCCACTGGGCAATGCTGCTTTCAAGGAGTTAGGAAGTCATTTATTTAAACCTATGATTTTAGATGTGCACAAACTTTCTGAGTGCACTTTTGGAAGCTGGTTGAAAATGTGGCACAAACATTTTAAAAAATGCACAAGCCAAATCCTGCTTTCAGCTGAAGACAATGGCACCTACCCCCTTACAGGTGAAACCAAAAAGGGAAGAAAAATGGGAGGGCAGCATTTAAAATCAATCTCTGGCAAACTGACCAGAGAAGGGAAATTGGACATGGCTCATCATGCTGGGTCTAATTACCATTGTGGTTTCTGATCACTATGGGATGTTACAGAGAATATTTGCTGAAATGACAACATAATAGGACATGCTAAATATACAATGTCAGCTTTTAACTTTGAGTCTCCTGATTTTCACTGCTTTGTGTGTCTAGGCTTTAACATTATTCTACTGTGCTTTTTGCGTCTCTTATATAAATGAACACCCTTCAACTGTGGTCTGTTAGACACCTCATTAAACTTTAAGGATAGTAACGCCTTATTTAAAAGTAATCAGTGAGTTTATACTGTGGAGCTATTAAAGCTAAACATTTCGGTACAGTATTTCTGTAATGGAAACAGGAATGTGCGCAGACATTTCCTAGTTCTAACCATTCCTTATACAGGGAACTGGATGAATTTGAGGACTGACAATAGGACACTTGTTCACCAGTTCAAACTTTGCTTAGATGAGAAGCGACATGCCATTAACCAACGTTACTTTGACGGTTTATCTGAAATGAATTGGTGGTCTCGTTCCAGTTCTTTGTAGACTTGTGCCCATATCATGTACACCACCACAGTTGCATCTAAATGAAATCCAGCAGCAGTGAGTATTTGAATTGACATTGACCATGAACTGCACTCTCACCCTTAAAGATGATCTGTAGAGCAGGGTTTGAGACACAATAGCAGGGACCTAAGTGCAAAATCTACACGGTCATTGCCCCTGTACTCCCTAGTCTTTAATTGAATAGAGCATCTGGCATCTTATAATGGCATTGAAATCTCCGCATCCTGTCATGTGGGGAAAAAAAGTATGGAGCAAATATTATATATGAAGCATATGCCTAACATATTGAATATATAACATGATATCTTGACTCATATATTAAAGTGTCCTCTTTTATATAGTCTATCCAAAAATATATGTACAAAAAATATATGTGCAACACAGTGTGTGTGTGTTTATGTACACACATCCTTTCCAGATGTGCAACCAGGAAGGATATCTTTTTGTAGTTTGTCAGTAGTAAAAGGGCTACATTCTAGCTAAGGAATCCACTGATATTTTTAGATGGATTTTCTATAAACTGCAAGACTTCTGTAGCACAGAGGTAATGTCAAATGCTCAATATTGTCCTTCTTTAAATTCTCATATCTTTATTAGCTTTCTATAATGTTACAATTGAAACTATAAGATTAAAAAGCCAAACAGCAGCAACAAAAAGCTCTCAACCTTCCCTGTTACCAGCCAAAACTGAATAGAAGGGTGAGGTGGAGAAAGAGGGCCGGGGGAGAAAGATAAGAAAATAACTAAAGCCCTGGTTCTGTAAACTGTGCCACCTGAATAGAGCCCCACTGAGTCAATGGGAGTCTGCCCATGAAGTGCAGCTTTAAGGCTTGGAGCTCAAGGATATAAAGAAAATCATATTCAGAGGTTGGCTTGTTACTGTGGTGGTTTGTTGTTTTAATTGCAGTAGCAGCTAGAGGCCAGAGCCCCATTGTGTAGGGCAAATAGAACAAAAAGATGGTCCCTTCTCCAAACGGTTTCCATTCCACATGAAAGAGTAGAGATAATAAATGGATATGCCAAATAGATAGGACAGGAGGAATAAGGGAGGAAGCAATACATTTAAAGCCAGAGAAAAGGCCTTGCAGGGAGCCAGGCAGATAAGCAAATATAGGAAGTAGCCCAGAGGAGACAGAGCGAAGCAAGAAAATTTGAGGATGGCGCCAATGGGCATTGCCAGGTAGGCAGTAGTACATGCTGGGAAAGAAGCTAAATCAAACTTGCCCTATTGACCAGTGGGAAACCGGGCCAGGTGTGCCTCTTGAAAGCAAGAAGTATGGGACCTTTGCTGCTAGACAGGTTACCATGTCATGCTCAGACACACAGCCTTAACTCTACCTTCAGACAGTCTCATGTAAGAATAACAAATTCTAGACCACGTGCGTGAGTACCGGGAAATCGCAATTCTGTCGTTGATGTCAGGTTTCAGATTGAGTGTGAATGGTTGTAGATGTTAGACTAGAAAGAGAGTAGAATGCGGAGGAGTAGCATCCAAATGTGTTTTGCTATTACGATATCTGGGTTGTAAAATTTGTGAGTGGTTTTATTTAGTGATTGCACTCATAAGAAATGAACTTTAACTCTGTTAACCATGTTTTTATGAGGGGGATAGAAATACTTCTTTGCCTTTCCACAGCATCTTCTATTTGAGGATGGTTATCAATTGAATGAACTTTCCAATGTCCCTGTAAAATAGAGATTATATTAAACCCAATTTATAGACGGATGAACTAAGATCCCACTGTGATTCAGTGGCAAATTGCAAGAACAGAAATCAAGACTCCTAGGTCTCAGTTCCCTGCCACAAATACTATATTTTACCCGTCAGAGTAGGCTTAGTTCATCACAGTTTGGCACTAGATTTTGTTTTAAGTTAAACTGCATAATGGGATGTCCAGTTTATTATTATTGTTTTGTGGGATAAACGATGGAAAGGATGCAAATAGTTCCAAAGGGATCAGCTAGCCCAGGGGTCAGCAACCCGCGGCTCCGGAGCCGCATGCGGCTCTTCAGCCGTGGTAAGCTATGTTTTGCAGCTCCAGACTATTTTCCTAAATGGCTCTTTTGATAGTAAAAGTTGCCAACCCCTGAGCTAGCCAATGAGCATCTACTAGTCTGTCCATGAGGAAATTTATGGATTATCTGCAAATGTGCAATTCCACAGTGTTGGCTAGGTGAAAGCTGGCCTCCTTACCATAGTTCTGCAGCAGTGGAGGGTTCAGATCAATCCATGTGCCACAAATGTGGGCCTGAGCTCAAGCCCTTGTGATAGCTGTTATTATAGGGCTACTCTGGGATAGAACTGTGGACTTCCAGAGCTAAATGCATGAGTCTCTCATGCTACAACTTGATCTACAGTCTCGTAGCTCGAGGCTGTAAGTCTCACATTCTTCACAGAACACGTAACGCACACAAAGACCCCCCCCCACACACACACACATGTTCTCTGGCTGCCACAGCAGAGCCCAGAAAAAGAGGTGACTTGCTCTGGTGAGGGTCAGCTGATTAGATTCTCCCCTACCAGGATAAAAATGAATCAAGCTCTGCACCAGAAGATGAGATTTCTCTCTGACCTAGTTAATTTTATTTGTGTTTATTTAATTGCTAATATAATTTTATAAAGATTATTCAACTAGGAAATGCATTAAACACGACAACCAGCACCACACAAATTAACAGCTCGTTGTTGTCCTTCCTCAGCAGAGAGCTGTTGTTCAGCCTGTGCATGTTTCTTACCAATTACTGGGCAAACTACTCAGAACCCACCAATTATAACGAACTTTTAATTTTCCATTTAATCAATCTTCCTAGATTTGCTCTTTAATACCCATGAACCAATTCTGCCCTTCTACTTTATTCCCTGCTGTGTCTCAGGAAGATGTGTGCTGGAAAGACCTGAGAATTAATGATGCATTCCCAAAGGACATTTAAAGGATGGGGTGAAGGAAGGGTGGTCAAAATGTGCTCTTTCAGCTGAAGGGAGAGACAAAAATAAAACCTAATCTGAAATTCCTGGAAGCAAAAATGAGGAACTGCACCTTCTGTGTAGAGCAATGCTACCTCTTCTCAGCATGTCTGATAGTGCAACCAGGAGTCCACTAAGTTAATGCTAACCGGGAGGCATTGTGGTCTAACAGAGACAACAGCGCCCTGTGAGTCAGCAGACCTGGGCTCTCATTCCTGCTTTACTAGTGATCTTCGGCAGGTCCTTTTGCCTGTCTATTTCTTTGTTTCGCCATCTGTAAAATGGGGATAATGATTCTTATATCCTTTGGAGAGGATTTGATAAGTGATGGATGAAGTGTCCGTGGGAACGTGGTATTATTATTATTACTGAATATTTCGAAATTAAAAAAATGATTTCCAAATAGGGCATTTAAAACTAAGTTTGTCTTTCACAGTATCAGATATCCTAGTACGTATGTAAACTTTAAGCTACTGCATATGCTGAAGTCAATGGGAGTTTGACAATGAACAGAGACAGTATAGCATTTTGGGGCAGGCCCGACCATTGTCCCTATCCCTTCACATGCCGCTTACTTGTGAGTACCATGATCATGTCACTAAGAACAGGACAGGGCTGAGAATAATGAAGAGAGTTAAAGGATTTTTAGGGACACCTCCCCTCACATTTAACAGACTGATTTTATATAGCGTGTGTGTATGGGGGTGGTCTACTGGTGATGATCTTTAGTTTCTATTGAAAAGAGGATGCATGTGAAAATTAGTCCCTGTTCTGGTCCTTGTGCCATCTTTAGTACTTTAGCATCTGAGCACCTCCCTGTAGTGCCTTAGGCAATGACTAACATCTCTCACTTGTTGTTTTCTCTCTCATCCTCTCCTTGCCGTCAGGGAAGGATATTGTGCATGTTTTGATAGGGTTATTGTTTAATAAATATATACAAACTGTCGATAATTGGGGGGGGGGCACAATTTAAAGGTGGGGGGACAGGTGACCACCTAACATGTCATCTCTGCTGCCCATCTATCATCCCTTTGCACGTTCTTCTAGCTGCCTCGTCCCTGAGCTTCCCCTCTCACTGTCCCCTCCTCGCTTTGCCCCTTCACACATGCCCCTAACCCCGCAGCTCCTCTAGATCCCTCTGACAGGGCACGTCCTGCTCCCCGTCCGCTGTAGGGAGAACCAGCCCTTGGTTCAACACACCTGCATCTTGGCCACTGGGCTTCTTCCTTCCCCGCTGCCTCTGGCCTAGCCAGCGCTCTGGGGAAGCCCAAGAGCCTCCCGCCTATGGGCACTGACCAGGAGGAGCCGAGCCCAGTGTGTGTCAAAGCTGCCCAGAGCCCCATGCAGCGCTAGCATGGAGGAGCCTCTCAAGTCTCTGCCCCTCAAAGTGGCGCTTGGAGTGGCGGGGTGTATGTGATTTCCAGCCTGTTCCCACTCCGAACTCATGGTGGTGTCCAGCAGCAGTCTGGAAGTGTTAGCTGCCATTTGCTGCTGGGTGGGCAGGAAGGGACAGGAGCTGCTTCCAGCCACAGAGGAGGAGAAGGGGGGAAGGGATGAGCTTTGCAATGACACAGGCCTGGTGATCACTTCCAACCCTCCTTCTCCGTGTGACTGGAAAGAGCTACTGTCCCTTCCCTCCCACGCAGTGCTGAAAGGCTGCTGCCAGCCACGTTCTGGCATGAACCCTCCCTGGTTGAAATGGGGGGACCACATGTGCCCCACACATCGCCTCTGAACATACTTGCTGCTGTGTCTTTATGTTAGGGAAAGGAAGTTTGAAGACGTGTGCCCGGTGGTGAGGATGGTGATGGTTGTTAGTTTCTAGGGGTGCGTGTTACTCAGTCTCAGACCAGTCCTCAAGGAAGATCTGTCTTCTGCACAAGACGATATTTACCCCTCTCGTAAAAAAGTTCCATTGTGCCAGAGGAGCAGAGCTGTCCTTCACAATCCCTTCCCAGAGCTCCAGGCGATCCGCTGAGATGTGCTGGTCCTGGGCCATCGAGTGTCTCGAAGATAAAGATCAAGACCTTGACCGTGACTCGATATTTATAGAAAGCCAGTGTAGAAAGCAGAGGACAGGCTTGATGAGCTTGCAATAGCTCATATTGCAGCACTCTGTACTAGCTAGTGTTTCCCCAGGGCTACTGGCTTCCTACCCAAGTAGATTGCATTGCTGTTGTGCAGTCAGAAAGTGACAAAGGCACGTGTAAGTGAGGCAAGGTCATCATCCACCAGGACTGGACAGTCTCCTACCCAACTGGAGATGGCAGAAAGCATTGCTTGCAGATGCCATTATATAACCGTTCAGCATCAGCGAGGCGTCCATGAGCATTCCGAAACTACAGACTCAATTGACCAATTGTGACAGCTGCACGGGCTGTAAAATGTTTGCAAACATGTTCCTGTTTTGAGCATACACATGGAAAATTTACACTTTTTTTCCTTTTCTTTTTTTTTCTTTTTTGTTATTTAGGTTTTTTTTACAAATCTGGCCCAAATCTCTCATTTTATTGTGAATATTTCCCTCACTCCTAGTTTTGCTCCTATGCAATATGTGATGTAGAGTATTATATGAAGCACTGCAGTATGAAATCCTTGTCTAGTCTTATATGATTGATATCTCTGAATATAGTTGCAGTTTACATTTATATAGTACTTTTCACCTTGAAGTATCCCAATGATCTTTTAAAAATGAAGTCTTTAAACCCTCTTACAGAGTAAGGAAGAATAATTCCCTTCACTGCAGGAATTGCTGGGTGAAATTCTATGGCCTGTGTTATGCAGGAGGTCCGACTAGCTGATCAAAGTGGTCCTTTCTGGCCTTAAAATCTATAAATCTAAAGAATACAAGAATCCCCACACAGACATGATCCCACCTTGGGGGAGGGATGCACCGGCTGTGTTATCAGCACAAATCAACCCGACATGACAGTTTAGTGCAGGAACTGTAAAAGAATATTGTATCCAATTGAAACTGATAGGGTGAACTTTAAACAGGGAAAAACATAATTACACAAATTGGAATTTCTGTGGAATCAGCTAGAACTTGAGCAAAAGGCATTGGGAAATGGCCAAATTCTAAACCTCACTGCAGAAGACCTTTCTAGCTGCTCCTGAAGTTAGAGATCATAAAGCAGATTTACACATCTCTTCCCATGCTTCTCGTCCCACTCTCCTCAATGCTAGCCCACCTGTTATCTGTCTCTTCTCAGCCTCCCCCACAGCTTAGCCTTCCCTGCTCCTTTTCTCTCCCAGATAGTCTGGCCTGTCTGGGAGCAATGAGCACATTTATAATGGTTTTTATTGTATTTACATTATAGCCCATCCTGTAAGATAACAACTGATACTGGAAAGAGATTGAATAATTATTTGAGGGTAACAAAGGATTACACAGAGGCAGGGGCTGCATCCAGTAAGCCCCAGTTGTTCTTCCATCAACCCTGAGGTGATTGCAATAAGGAGAGTTACTAAACTCCCATTGTAGAATATGTAATGTAAACCTGCTCCTGTAAGAGTCAGGAGGAGGTCATCCCAAGCCTTTTTTTGGTTTTGTTTTTGTAAACTGTCTTTGAGTGTCTGGTGAATGTCAAGTCTCACCTGCTCACCTAAAACCTTTTTGCATTTCCACTGTAACTGTATCTGCTTATGATGCAATGCAGTAAATCAACAAGATGGTTCTGTCTTCCTACCACAAGCAATAAAAGAATTATTTGGATGGAACTTTGCCTCATTTCATGCTGCCCCCAAGCAGATCCTCAGTCTGAGTTCTTCAGTCCTGAGAGATTTTATTTTTTTTTAGGGACAAACCATGATGTTTTAATGTTCAGCTTTTTGTCTTTTTAATATGCACCATTGGCTACTGAACTAAGACAGTTTCAGCAGGATCTTTAGCCAAAGAAAACACAAGTCTGCAATGGAGTAATGGTTTTTATTTTCCTTCTTGTTGTGTTAGCTAACGGTTATTGCATCTTTAGGAAATTACTTTCACAAACAGCATTTGAAGGAAAAATAAAGCAGTGCCTTAGAAGAAAGAAGATGCTAAATGGGTTTTCACTTTTTTTTCCCCTCTCTCTCTGACTGGGCTAAATCTAGTCAGGGAATGGAAACATCAAACCCAGAAACAACGCACGGCACTCAAGTAGATTCAGAAGCTGACTAGTTTTAGGGAAAAGCACTGGGTGTATTTGGATAAAGTTTAAATTGGACTTGGGGCTAATTATCCATTGCCATGCACAGAAATTTAGGAGGACTGTCACTGCGTCATGCCTCTACATCCCACGCACCATGCTCAAAATTTAAGCTCTACTCTATAAGCGTACTAGGCTGTGTCCAAGCTCAGATAAAACTCCCTGACCCTTAGCCACCCAGCTGTAGTACAATTATTGCTCTAATTTACACCACTGCCATAAGGTCTCGCAAACTGGGTGTTTGTTAAAGAAAGTCCAAAATTACAGGGCTCTTTTCAGAATTCTGCCTCACCTCACTCAGGGAACACATCAGATGCACATTAAGACATCAGGGAGCTATATGAGATCATCCCTATCCCCTGATGTCATTCCCCGGGATCCAATTTGGGTATGAGATGATCAGACTTGCAGGAATCCCATACTATGCCGTCCCACAAATAGAGTGGCAATCTCACAGCCAGTAATGTCAATACTTTTCCCTTGGATAATGGAATGCCCTGAACAGATGCAGAGACTGAGAAAGTCAATGTGTTTTTTGTGGGTCAGAAACTGAAGAGACTATTTTCTGCTAAATCAGCACATTACAAATATTGAGGCACAAGATATGGTATATTTTAAAAAGCACACACACTTCTAACCATCTAGAAATATAGAGCCAACTCACAAAGGAGCTGCAGCAGTAGTTTTTGCACACTGTTGTATGAATAAATTACTCAGCTAAATCAGTTTGGGCAGCTGATAACCAGTGTATGAATCTAACCTGGGGAAGACTGAACAGTGATTGGCAGAGGATACTTCCTGAGTCTCTCTTGTCAAATTACACACTAAGATTACTAAGAAACTGCCTGTATATTTTCTACCATAAACACTCTCCTGCCCTGACTTTCAGGGCTTGATCCAAACCCCATTACGGTCAGTGGGAGTCTTTTCTTGGATGGGCTTTCTATGAGGCCTGCATTGCTACAGCCAAACTTTGAAAGATCAGTGATAACCTTTAATGCTAAGAGAACCAGATAAACCATTTTTTGATACCATCTAGGGGGTCAAATCATTTCTCCTCACCACAAGAAGGAATCCTCCATCTGAAACAACTCCAATTACAGTAATTTGGAATCAGACACCAGGTCCATCTGCTTAATGTTTTGGTGCTTTAGTTTGACAACCTGGCACTTCAGGTGTAGTTAGTTGTTGGCTTCGTGTGTGTGTGTGTGTGTGTGTGTGTGTGTGTGTGTGTGTGTGTGTG
>ML675690.1:7849698-7881562 GCA_007922155.1 Mesoclemmys tuberculata
GTGTGTGTGTGTGTGTGTGTGTGTGTGTGTGTGTGTGTGTGTGTGTGAGATCTCGGTGCATGCTGTCCAAGTTCGGTGCATATAGCCGACATAGCAGACTTCGATTGAATTGCCCAATAAGACCATAGACTCCTTTCAGTAGTGAGGGCACCGGGCTAGGTTTATTGTTGACAACACACAGTGCTAGTGTCCTACACGTGCTACAATTTTACCAGCACATGTATTCTCGCTACAATGGATGGACTTGGTTCAGTGGATGGCAGGATGACTGGATGAAGACACCCCATCTGAGCCCCTCTTTTATACAGTGATACAAACAAGCTACGTACTGCCCCTCTGAGGTGGTTAGTTACCACCCTTTACCTTGTACGTGTTGATTCGATCAAAACATCTCTATCCATCACATTGTCATCTTGAGTTTATTTTTAGGAGGGGGCATTGTGTCCTTGTTATCTTTGGCATGTGTGTTTATAACAGACTAGTCTCTGAGACTCACTACTGTGGATTTTGAGGTTTTCTTTCCAATGTAGTCATACCCTTTGAGTCTCAGTTCCTATCTGTAAAGGGAGAATGATATTTCACAGGGGTGTTTGAGGATACGTACATGAAAATTGTGAGGTGCTCAAATGTTACGGTGACTCAGGCCATATAAATGGTGAATTTAGTGCTGCTGAAAGATGCTGCCTTTTTAACCCCGGAAATCAGTGTCTTCTGTTTCTTTGCCTTAGAACAAGGACACTGCAGGTTTAGGTATTGCACATTTTCCCCATGCTGTCCACCCAAATTCCAAAGGAAGCCGCTTCTGTACATTGTATTCATATCTAGACATGGATGGCGAGTGCAGCTTTCCCACGGGAAGGTTAGCGTCCTGTTCCACCTCTTCCACTCATGGCCCTGCCCTTGCTCTACCCTGCTCCATCCCATCCCACCACTTGACCCCCTTCCTGCTTGCCACATGCGTCCCTCCTCTTCTTCCCTCGCCCGCCAACTGTTCTCCACGTACATCTCTCTTTTCCTCCCCACCTCCCCACTTGGCCCCTACACACCACTGCTTTCCATGTCTCTCTTTGCCCCTCCCCTCCTCCATACCCTCTTACCCCAAAGCCCCCACTGCTCATGTTCTCCATCCCTTACCCCAAGCCAAGCTTATTCATTATGCACCATGCAGGTTCCAGGTAGCTGAGGAGGTGGTATCTGGTACTCAGCTTCCCCAGTTCATGAGTAATCTCCCTGTGGGAGTCCAAGGGACCTGGGAAGCTGAACA
Source organism: Mesoclemmys tuberculata (assembly GCA_007922155.1). Classification (NCBI taxonomy): domain Eukaryota; kingdom Metazoa; phylum Chordata; order Testudines; family Chelidae; genus Mesoclemmys; species Mesoclemmys tuberculata. Next base: position 7,850,963 of record ML675690.1, read on the forward strand.
GTAGATACCGCCGCCTCAGCCACCCGGGAACCTGCATGGTGCATAATAAATACACCAAAACTTCTAGCTGAAGCCCAGTCCCAGAAGTGAGGGGACAACAGAGCCACCATGGCCCAGGCATCTGGCAGCAGGTTAGTGGTGGCTGCACCATGGTGGCTTGGCTTAGCCTCCCCTGGCCTATTATACCTGCTACCCATGTATCTAGATATTTTGTTGCCAGGAAAAATAGGGATGGAGTGAGTTTGGAGGTTTATGACAAGAAAAGTCAAGGGGCTAGATAGACTTAATATTACTCCCGCTTCAGGTCTAGAGTGTAACTTGAGCTATGACTATACTATGACCTAGGCGTGTGATTCCAAGCTCCTGTACACATACTCACGGTAGCTCTTATCTGAGCTAGTGTGCTAAAAATAATAGTGTAACCACTGTAGAATAGGCAGTGGCAGCAGAGCCGCAGGCTGGCTGCCCCAGGTACAAACCTATCTGAACCCTGTGGGTATGTAACAAGCTCATACTGTGGCAGTCCATGCTACCACAGCTACACTGTTATTTTTAGCATGCTAGTTCAGATGAAAGCTAGCATGAATATATCTATGAAAGCTGGGAATCACACTCCCTTACCTTGTAGGTAAGAGGTAGCCATGGACTACATGCCTGCACAGAGGAGTAAATGGGTATAAAATTCTCCCTCCCCCCCAATAAATCCTTGCATGGGTTATCTTTACCTTGAGTCAAGGCCCACAAGAATAAGTAGATCCTGCTTCTGGAGCAGGTGGGTGGGGAACGGATGGAGCCTTAACTCTGTACCTCTAATGTTCTATTCCTGCAGAGCCAGCACTAAGGGGATAAGTAGCAATTAGCTCTTGGGATAGACCAGCCACAAATTACTTTTCTTACCCTTCCCACCAGATGAAGTTGATAAATTGGAGAACTGGGCTATAGACAACAAAATAAAATTCAAGGAAGATGACTGTAAGGTGCTACGCTTGGGGAAGAAAAACCAAATGCACAAATGCAGAATGGGGAAAAACTGGCCTGGCAGCAGCACTGCTGAGAAGGATCTAGGAGTTGTGGTGGATCAAAGCCTCAACATGAGTCAGCCATGCCATGCTGTTGCAAGAAATGCAAATGCAATTTTCGGTTGCATTAACAGGCATAGCATGCAAACCATAGGAGGTGTCAGAACTGCTCTGCACTGGTTAGGCTTCAGCTGGAGTACTGTGTCCGATTTGGTCACCAATGTAGAGAGAAGATGTAGAGAAACTGGAAAGGATCCAGAGGCAAGTGACAAAGATGATCACAGGGATGGAATGCAAGCCATGTGAGCAAAGGCTGAAGGAACTGGGTATGTTTAGTTTGGAAAAGAGGAGATTAACGGGGAACATAGTAGCGGTCTTCAAATACTTGAAAGGCTGCCATAAAGAAGATGGAGAAAAGTTGTTCTCTTTAGTCACAGAGCGCAAGACAAGAGGCAATGGGTTCAAACTACAGCACAGCAATTTTAGATTAAATCTCAGGAAAAACTTCCTAACCATAAGAACAGTAGCACAATGGAACAGACTGCCTAGGGAGGTTGTGGAAGGTCCTTCCCTGGAGTTTTTCAAAAGAAGGCTGGATAGTCATCCGTCTTTTATGGTTTAGACACAACAAATCCTGCATCTTGGCGCTTAGATTAGATGACCCCTATGGTCCCTTCTAAATTTGTGATTCTAAGTGGGACCTAGGAGGGACACATTCTACTCCTAGGTCATGTGGGATTATTACCATTGATTCAATTGCAGGATTGGTCCCATTAACCAAAAAAATTAGATACTAATAGTTCCTGTTTGATGTAGGATAAACTAATTTTGCACTGTGGCCATCTTTTCCCCGCCAAGTTAATTTAGACACCCAGGCAGCCAAAACACCTGACTTTGTAGCTTTTTTGACCATATTAAGATGTAAGGAAACTTATTCTGTTTTTCCTGGCTTGTAACGCTTATCAGACAGTAATTATCTTTCCATTGCTTTTTCACAGATTCATAGATTCCAAGACCAGAAGGGACCATAGTGATCATCTAGTCTGACCTGTTGTATAACACAGGTCATAGAACGTCCCCAAAATAATTTCCAGGCATGTTGGAAAACATCCAATCTTTATTTTAAAATTGTCAGTCATGGAGAATCCACCGTAACTCTTGATAAATAGTCCCAATGGTTAATCACTCTCACTGTTAAAAATGTACACCTTATTTCCAGTCTGAATTTGTCTAGCTTCAACTTCCAGCCATTGGATTGTGTTATACCTTTATCTGCTAGACAGAAGAATCCATTATTAAATATTTATTCCCCATGTAGAAGCTTGTAAATTGTAATTAAATCTCATCTTATCTTTCTCTTGGTTAAACTAAGTAGACTGAGCTCTTTGAGTCTATCACTGTTAGGCATGTTTTCTAATCCAGTTGAACCTCCGAGTTACAAACACCTCAGGAATGGAGGTTGTTCACAACTCTGAAATGTTCGTAACTCTGAAAAAAATGTGATGTTGTTCTTTCAAAAGTTTACAACTAAGCGTTAACTTAATAAAGCTTTGAAGCTTTATTGTGCCAAAGAAAAATGCTGCTTTTCATCATCTTAATTTAAATGAAACAAGTTCAGAAAGTTTCCTGACCTTGCCAAATCTTTTTTTAAATGTCCCCTTTATTTTTATTCGTTTTAGTAGTTTAACACAGTATTGTACTATATTTGTTTTTTTCCTTTTGTCTCTGCTGCTCCCTGATTACGTACTTCCGGTTCCAAATGAGGTGTGTGGTTGACCGGTCAGGTTCTAGCTCTGGTGTTCAGAACTCTGAGGTTCTACTATACTTTAATTGTTTTCATGGCTCTTCTCTGAACTCTCTGCAATATATCAACATTCTTCCTGAAGTGTAGGCACCAGAACAGGATCATTCCAGCAGCAGTTGCAAAAGTGCCAACAAAAATGATCTTTCTACTCCTACCCAAGGTTTTCCTGCTTATGGATCCCAGGATCGCATTAGTTCTTTTGGCCACAACACCACGTCGGGAGCTCATGTTCAGCTTATTATCCATCACAAGATTTTCTGAGGTCCCGGTGCTTTTAAGATTTTCTGAGCCTGTGGCTTTTGGGATAATGGGAGGCCCTGGGTCTTCCAGGATCATCCCACAGGTTTCAGTAATGCCAACTAGATTGAATTTGTACTCATAAATGGACAATTCCAATTCCTCTTATTTGTTACCCAGGCTCCTCCTATTGGCGTATAGGCAATTCAGTAATTTCTTCTCTTCTTGTCCATTGGTTCCTTGATTAATTTTGTTCTCAACATTTCAATTTTGTGCTATATGTTCATATTTTCCCCTCTTTTTCCCCTCCCTTTTTTCTATTCGTTTATCTCTGGTCTTGACTGTAGCCAGCCTGTCCCCAAGGAGATTAGTTTGCCTTCTACTACAGTGGAAGCATCCAAACTATACAGTTTATGCACCAATGGATCCTTGCCCATTGATCTCACAAACCTATCCAATTTTAGAGTAACATCTCATGTCTTGAGTCTGGGGAGGCAGCACACTGTCTTGTTGTCCAGCTGTCCTTGAAAAATGTTCTTTTGTTTTTTCTGAGTATTAAATCTTCAGCAAGGATTGTTTGTCTTCTCTGGATGATTGGAGAACTCTTTGTTGTCCCAAACGTAGTTGCATAGATTCTAATGCCAGAACAGACCATCATGATCAACTACTTTGATCGCCTTGTAACATGGTTTGACTCACTGCCTTGGCGCCTCCTGCTGGCCATTTGGGAAATCAGCTCTCAGCTGGGCAGATGCCCCTCTCCGCAGTGTCTCGCTCTCTATCCTGTCTCCACTGGACTCTCCTCATGACTCAGCCCTCTGGCTAAGTCAGAATCCACATTCTGCCCTTCTGGGGGATTCTGCAGTCAGTTGTAGCCACTTCCCACTGTGGCCACCACAGTCCTGCCACCTCTTCAGTTGTGATTGGGGAGGGAGAGGTAACCCAGGCCCACTCACTACTCCAGGTCCCGCCCAAGGACCTTATGTGTGTGGCAGCCTTCCACTGTGTCTCCCACACAGCTTCTCTGTGGAATTCTCTGGGCCACTTCCCCACAGCCTCAGTACCTTCTCCACCCTTGCTTCAAGGCATCAGGCTCTGTTGAGTCTTAGCAGCCAGCCACTGCTCTGTCCAGGGTGCTGACAGCCCTCCCTCTTCAATCTCCTGGAAGTCACTCACTTGCTCTGCTCTGCTGCTCCCTTTTATACTGGCCTCCTGGGCCTGATTGGCTGCCACAGAGCCCCTTCTTATTGGCTACCTTTCAGACAGTCTCCCCAGGGGCCCTTTTAACCCTTTCCTGGCCAGTGAGAAGCAGGCACCCTGCAACACAAAATCCAATTTTGATTTTAAAATGGTCAGTGATGGAGAATCTACCATGACCCTTGGTAAATTGTTCCAATGATTAATTATTCTTAATTATATCTCCCCGTTGCCTTCCACCTGCTGGATCTTGAGAAGTATCCTCCCTAGTTACTGTGTTGATTTAAAACATCTAGCTGTGCGGAATTCCTCCTGCTACTCTTTGGTGGTCACAGCCGCCCATCTTGCTCCGTCTCCAACTGCGTAGAATGCTGCTGTGACCTCTTGCCTCCTCTGCTTACAACCCGCCTGTCTCCCTCTCTCTCTGACTCATTGCTGGCCAGCTCCATTCTTCCTTGAGCCTTATGTTATCTGCCTGCAAACATTCTTTTCCCATGTTCAGTGGATGTATCTTTAAAACTATATAACCCATTCTTCTACATTATTTTTCTTTTTGAAACAAAATAAAATATAACACATACACCCTGAATCCCCAGCTAAGGAGTGGATCCTGCTCCCATTGAAACCATACCAAAATTCCCACTGTTCTCAATGGGAGCATGAATGAGAACCTCACAAAAGGCAGGAACTTCAGAACTACTGGTAATGCCATGTTTCTCTGGAACTGATTCTGAGCTCATTTACACCAATGTAACTGCTTTTACAGTGGAATAAACCCATGTTTATAGTCTAAAACTGGTTTCTGCAAGCATGGACCCTGCTTAATTTTCCATACAGATTGTCCAACTAAAGTTCCCTAAAGTCTAGAATTATAGGGCTTGATTCTGAGGTCAGTTCAGCTCTAATCCTGGAAACAGTTAAACACTTGAATTCAGCAGGACTACATATGTGTACCAAGTTAAACATGTGCATTAGTGTTTGCAGGATTGGGGCCTAATGAGATCAGGATCAAAGCCCTATAACTCAAAAGGTGGCAAGAACAGACAGAAAGGACAATGCTGTGAGCTAATGATGATATGTTGTCTTTAGCTATGAATTCCTTGGCTTTGGTGAGTTTATATTATTCAACCGTATCCTTGTTAAAATATTTTTTTACCCCCAAAATTAATTGGTAATGCAGTCTTTCATATATTAATAGGAAAAGAAAATCAGAGCATCACTAAAAACAAAGCTCTAACTCTGTCTTGTGAAATGGCATTGTCTAGCATTTCTGACAATTCCCTTTTTCAACAGAATATGTAAATGCAGCTCTCTGTTTGGGTCTATACTGTGTTCAGTAGTTATGTAACGCTTAGATTTTTGTCATGCTTGCATGGAAAATAAAGTCCCTCAAATAATGAGGAAGTGCACAAACTAATGATACATGTTAGCTTTTTGAAAGGGGTTATAATGAAATTATCATAATCTGATTATGCAGGTTCAAGTAACCCTTTTAGGGCTACGTTTACTACTTTTGAATCCACAACTGTCCATGCCAAGGAAAGGTACTACACTTGGGTTTATTATAAGGACTAGAAGCAGCATAAAGAGAAACTTTCTCCTCCTCCTTCTCCTGCAAAAATATTCACAAATTGCCCAAGCAGAAAAGGCTCCAGGGGAGAAGTAACTCCCAGACTTTTGGTGCAACAGGATTTTAATCAACCACAAAGCAAGGCATGACCAGTTCCGGTACTCTATTATTGGGAAGTTAAATGCAGGTTTGTCAATTACAGATGAAGTGAGCTAATAAAGCTTCTATAAATATATGAGTTTCAAGAAAATGCTGACAGAAGAGACTGAGTTCAGAGAACTGGGGTCGAGTTTAGGTCTGTCTCAGCTGGCTTGTGTTCTGTAGTCTAGACAAAGCCCCTGTGGGAGGAGTTGGGGGTGTGTGCAAGAAGCCTTCTGTCAAAGGACCTCAAGCAGTGGTGTTAGATTTGGTAAGATAAGCAAGATGGGACCTGCTCAATTCTTGGAATAGAAGCTCAAGAAAAACTGTGCTACTGGGAGTAATATTTATGATTCTGTAGATGGCATCAGGGAGTTCCACACGTGGAAAACTTGCAAGATGTCAGTGGAGTTACTCTTGGCTTATGTTGGTCTGAGTAAATGGAGAATCTGGTACCTGATTTTACTGTGGGAAGGACACAAGAAATAGCCCTAATTACAAACTCTTGCAATCATTTCTTAAAACAATAATAAGAATAATTTCGTAACGTGGTCGATGCGACAGATCCATTTTTAAATTTAAGATTGGTTTAAAATTTCCTGGGAATTTCAATGTTTTACAAAAAATTTAAAAGGAAGAAAATGAGTGCAAAACATTAACTGTACAATTTTCTGGATAAATATTTGGGTTAACATTGGGGACAGAAAAAAAAGCTACAAATAGCAACATGTAAGAGTATTGAAAGTGAAAGCAGTTTAATGCTGTGGTTTATTTCATGAACTGTGCATTAACAGTACATACACCTACATGTATGTATTTTCCACTACATTGCCTTACTCTAACAGAGAGCCTCATATTTACAGTTAGGCTGCTTTCTTATTAACAAACGTATCTCCCTAATGCAATGGATTGTATTTTCTTAACATAATCAGTATTTGCATGTACTTGAGTGGTTGAAAATTCAGAAGAAAATCAGTAAAAAACCAAAAAATCAGTAAAAAACCGAAAGCTTTAGTAAAACCCAGGAATATGGGGGTAAAAAAACAAAAACAAAAGGCCTTGAAAACGTGATGGGGCTGTGTACTGTCAAGGTTTTATCAGTTCTAGTTTGTCACGAACTGCAGAGCTCCATTGTGGCTTCACTATTCCTAAGTGTACAGCTGTCCTCAAATCCTGTCAGTATATGCTTTATCCTGTACTACATTAAGCCATTATGTATTCTCTGTAGCCATGTAGATATGGTGGACCAGATCCTCAACTAGTGTAAATCCATGTAGCTTCATTGAAATCAATTCTGTTATGTTGATTTACAGCATCTGAGAAACTGTGCTGAAATAGGCACACTATATCTAAATAAACAAACACAATCCAGTAATTTGCAAAACATTGTGACAGTGATCCAGATGAAATGGACTATATAAATGTAAGATCATGTTCATCATCTTTAATTCTTAACTGAGTCTTCAGCATAACTGTTCTTAAATTTAAAGAGAGAGAAGGTGGGTGAGGTCATACATTTTTTTGGACCAACTTCTGTTGGTGAAAGAGACAAGCTTTCACTGACAGAAGTTGGTCCAATAAAAGGTATTACCTCACTGACCTTGTCTCTCTCATATCCTGGGATGCACATGGCTAAAACCCTGAAATTTAAATTCCTTCTCTTGCCAGCAATGCAAAGTGGAAAAAGTTCTAAATACAGAACTAAAAGTTTAAAAAGCTATAACCTGTCTTTCCTCCTCCACAAAATATAGAACTAAAACACTTGCCATTTAAATGCAATTTTCAAAATGAGCAAGTTTTTTTGTTCTTAAAAAAGCCCCTTCTTAATACTCTTAATATCCTATTCATACTCTTGGATGAATTAATAAAAGTGGCTTTTTCAGAATGTTCATTTTGTAATCAAAATTCTGCATGGGAGAATTATCAGAGAGACTCTGCCATGTTTGTGAAATGTAGGACTCATTGTATTAAGATAAAGGAGGTTCCTATTCATGCCACAGATTGCTTGTCTTTTTTAAATATATTTTGTCGTCCATTTAGTCCATTTTCATAGCATGAAAAGAACAGCAAATTGTAATTAAGTGCAGTAGCGTATACAACACTATAATCATAATTGCCAGAATTATATTCACAATTTTCCTCACATATTTTGCAGATGCTTTCTCTTTTATCCACATGCCATGTAGTTCATGTTCCCATTTTGTAGATGTTGCCATCAATTTGTTGCCACGTGGTTTGTGTCACTGTGTTTTTCTCCTCCTTTGTGGAAGAGAACAAGGGTCTGATTCATGAAAAATGTCCTGCGGGTTGCATTGTTTCCACCGTTCTCTAAGCCCCGGGGACACCTTTCATTCTACATCTGGATTGTCACTTGCTGAGCCACATACTGGATTATCCACTTACAAAGAAACTGCACCAATTGTGTGCTCAGCCTTTCGGTCTGAAAGTTCAGGAGGTAACTAGCCCGTCTCCCCAGGAAAGAGGAACTGTGAAATATATTTGACATTGAAGTTTTTATTAATTAGAGCTGGCATTTGCAAGCTGCCATATTGCCCGTAAGTGACATCATTTGAGCCACTGGCAGCAGGCGGTTTTGAACTGTAATGTAAAGGGGAAGGTCTCCATTCTGCTTTAGTATTATAGCATCATAGTCATGGAGAGGACTTTGGTCTTCCAAACCAAAATGATGTAATGTTCAGTATTAATGTTTTCCTTCTGGATTGCTAGCCCAGGATTAAAGCAAGGTGTAGGTGACTTCAGATTCTGGAACGTAGGCTCTGTTGCTGCTAGTGTTTTTTTACTAGACGGATGAAAGATGGACACCACAGTGTACTTTGGAAACTAACAGATTCCACCATATAGTGATTCTGTACTGCAAGACAGTGTCCATTCCTCAAACCAAGATTATGAACAGATGATTTTTAAAAAGCTCAAATTCTGATACTAAATTCAGTTAACCTTTCCTCACCCCCAGTGTGCAGGATTTGAACCCCAGAACTTTCTGCACTAAAAGTCTAAGTTGCTACCATTTGAAGTAAAGGAGTACATCCATGTAGTAGTAGCAGTAGTGGTTTATTATCATCTTGTATGAACCTGCCAGTAGAGGGAGGCACATAACACACACTGAATCAATGGGTTACATTAAACACACTTTAAATACCAGCATCTTGCACTGAATGCAATTTTGGACTAGTGAGAGTTTTATGGTCTTTTATCTCATAACGCTACAGAGCTAGAAATGAGTTGCTAGATACAAATGGAAAGAAGAGACTTCCAGCTTCCCAATGAGATGCACAGCAGTTGACCTCTGTCATAATTGTGGATGCTCAGTGCAACACAGCATTTGGCCAAGCAATTGACAGCAATTCAGATAGGCATCCAGGAGTTAGATCCTTCTGTGGCATTTATCCCAACTTCTTGAGTGCACAGAAATGAGCTGGCACACTCTGGACATGAAATATTTTGCAAGGATTCTTGGCACTTGTGCCTATCCAAACTGGAAGTAACACACAGTGCTCAGTGTTGGTATTTTTGCACTTCCAATCCCAGAGGGAGTTCAAGAGTGGAAAATAACTTTCCATTGCGGTCAATAGGAAAGTCAATGAGAGCTGTGAGCAGTTAGAAAGTCAGCCCAGTTTTATTTAGATGCCTACATATGGATTTAGGTGCCTGCCTTTAAGCACCCAAGATCAGAATTTTGGGCATACGTATTTTAGTTTGAATAAACATACATTTGAAAGATTAGAAATGGAAATTCAATGCTTAGGATAACACAATACAAACATGATGGTGCATTGTATAATATCTCTCAGGCCCTCTCTGTTCCAAAACATTTCCAATGATTAATCCAAATGATTAATCCAAGACAATGGACAGTATGTGGAATAGATCCTAAAATATTATATGGTATACTGAATTATTCAGTGAGAAAGCCTAACACAGGGTGCAGAGAAATATTAATCTGAGCGCCTCAGAATCAATAATAGATTTTATGCTCGCCATCCCCCTGGGATATAGGGGGAACTATCTTCATTTTGTGGAGGGGGAATTGAGTCACAAAGTTGGTTAAGCAACTTGCCCAAGATCACACAAAAAGTCTATGACAGAGCTGGTCTTTCCTATATACTATCCTTCCTATATACTATCCTATAGACCATCCTTCCTAACATTCTAGTTAAAAAGGGATGTAACTTCAAAATAGATATAGAGTGAGTGAAATGAAGCATTAACAGAAGGCTGCTCAAAATATTAGGACCTCTTGCAATTCCCCAGCTTTTCACAGTTGAATCCGATGATGCTATCCGTTTACATACATGCACCATGGGATAACAAATAACAGCCTACTTATTTACACAAAGTCCAGTCCCTTTTCCCTTTATATTAACTCAGTGTAAACTGCTACAGAAACATTAATTAATTTTGAACCATTATTTAGTGACTGGGAGCCCAGATCCACTAAAGGGCTTAGGTGTTCCAACACTGAGAGCCACCATGCCTTTTAAATGCCTAGAAAATCACAAGAACACCAGTGTGAACCACGAAGCATGAGTTATGCCCCTATGCCCATTATACAATGAAAGGGAAGAGGCAGACACCTAAGAATGGGATTCACAAAAGCCAGCACTCTATGCGGGGAGCACCTAAGCTAGCCAATGGGAGCTGCCAATGAGAGGGGCGTGTGCCAAGCCCCGCCCCTCTCTCAGAGAAGTGCCCAAGTCAGGGGTGCAGGGAGGCACCTATCTCTGCTTAGTGATCTATGAACAGGCACATTTCTTCAGGAACGTGTCAGCCACAGGTGGCTGGAGGAAGGGATGGTGGTGCTGCTTACCTTAGAACAGTTTAGCCCAGTGGTTACAGCACTCTGCTGAGAAGTGGGAGACCCCTTGTTCACTCCTCTGTCAGAGAGGGGAATTGAACCTGGGTATCCCAGATCCCAGGGGAGTGTGCAAATCACTGGGATAACAGTTATACGGTAAGGAGCAGCAGCAAGAGCAGCAACGCCACCACCCCAGCTCCTCTTCTTGGGGTAGGGGCCAGGTTTTGAATGAGGCCCAATTCGGTAGGCAGTCTCTGACACACCTACGGGATCAGGCCCTGTACACGTCATAGGCTTGTCTGTCTTCCCAGAGCTTGTGGATTGCTCTGAGGTTTAGGTGGGAGATGGGCGTCTGGATACCTACAGGGCGGCAACAGTGCTCATGCCTGGATGCAGAAACATCCAGGGACACCTAGGGGATTTTACCCTGAAAACGTAGGTGCTGAGTGCGTTTATGCTCCTAGAGAGTCCAGCGGGAGTTTTGTGGATTGCGATGTATCCTAAAGTTGGGATATAGGTGTCCAAACCCGAGACTTAGGTGCATGAATACCTTTGTGGATCCCACCCTGGGGTAACTGCAGATTCTGCATAGCTGCATGAAAAGAAATGTTTTCCCAGTAAACAGGCTTCCTGCCAGACACATCTAAAAATGTGTGTGTGTTTCTGTATTTTTTTTAAAAAAAAAACAATCGGTAGCCTGTTACAATGCCCGTCTTTTATCCTTTTGACTGGCAATATATTTTTGATCTCTTTCAGTACATGAAATCATCCCAACAGCTACAGCTGAGCAAAATATGCAAGATATGAGCAATATATAATTTTTTTAATGCTCTGCCTTTTTTGGGTTATTTTTTGTTTGTTTGTTTTTTGGTGTTTTTTGTTTGTTTGTTTTTGTTTAGGACATATATTTTTCCCCCTGAATGGCAAATTATTTAATTGGGGGAAGTTGTCTCTTGAGGGTCTATAGGGCCAGCTTTTAATACCAATATAATTGAATATCTTCGTTGATTATGTAAAAGAGCAAGCAAATACCACATTAATGAAAGTCACAGGTGGTACTAAATTGGAAGGAATTGCAAACATATATGAAGACAAACAACAAAAAAAGACCTACGGAGATTAGAAACATAAATATCATAAAATAAGATTTCGCTTGGAAAATGAATTTGAAAAACATATCCCACTTGGAGCGTGTCATGCTTCTGGGGTGCAGGTTAGACCAGTAAGAGATTATGTTACCACTTGTAATGCAACCCTGGGTGCCTTACAATGCTTTGCTGCTGTAACTCCCAACCTGGGTTGCACACAGGTCACACTCTGAGTGTCTGTGTACTAGACAGCCCTGGTTCAGCAGTTCTGGTCTCACCGCCTGTCTATAGCCCCAATGCACACTCTGGCTTCCACGAGCCTCAGTTACAACCAGTAAGGTGAACCCAACACACTCCTAGTTCCGAATTTCTCCAGAACTAGGTGCCCTGAAGTGTCAAGTCCTTCCCTGGACCACTCAGAGAAATAATAAGGTTTGTTGCTTCTTTAAAGAGATAATAACACACTACAGCTTATTAACTGGGGTAAATACACCCTTCCCTTTAAACACAGCACTAAATTGGTTGATAGTAAAATGAACCAAATTTAATAATGAAATACACATAGGATTAAGTGAGTTCAAGTATAAGGAATGAAGTTATGCTTTCTAGTGGCTGTGGCTTAATTAAGTCTTTGTTCAAGGTAGATTTCTTACTAATCTTTCTTCTTTCCAGCCATGTCTGACTTTCCCTCAGACAGGATCTTCCTCCGAAGTACAAGGGGCTGGTTTCCCTCTTCTTCCTAGGTAAAAGATCTTTGCCTAAGCAGGTTTCTCATCTATATTCAATTTCCAGAGATTTCAACTCCATCCCCTGGTTGGAGGACCCATCTTTCTCAGCTTTTAAGATCTGTTCTCTTGTGTCTGTCTAGTGATGGATACCAAAATGACTTCCTGTCTCTGCTTATATCTCCCAAGTTCAGTGACCTTGCTTCAAGAGGCAGGATGACCTCATGCTGTTGTTCCCTTCCTGTGAGCTTCCCATCCCCTTGCTGATTTGAATGTAAATAGAGCTTCCATTGTTTTTGGTCACACCTTGTTTAATTTCACTGGAGACGGGTAGATAGTTGTGGCATTCCCTCCTATCTGGAAGAGACTTGTTTCTCCCTTTGTTTGGTCAGACTATAAAGCATAATATGAATGAATATCCATAATTCCTGACATAAAGTTAATACATAGTATTCACAATGATATCGATCACCAGTGTGTCACAAGCTTTCATACAACTCCTCTCTCAGACTTTTATAATACAGTGATATTGTATACAATCAGTTTATTCAGTTGCTTGTTACATGAAGTTCAGACCCTCCCTTTCTTTACAGACCAGTAAAACTTTGCAGTGTATTCTTTGAGAAGTAAAACCCAGACCAAACTTGTCTCTCTTGCTGCGTATAGACACCATGTGGTCTCCTGCACTCGGTAGCTTGTTAGCTTTATTTACTTAATATGTAAATGGACATTCACTGTCTCTGCCCAATGATCGGGCTGGTCAGAGAAGCAAACGCTTATTCTAGGGCAGACCTGTTTACCAACACCCCAGACATACCTGGTTTAAATAAATGTTAGTTGTAATTGCAGCATATATCCATAACTCTTAATACACATTGCATACATACATCACTAAGGAGTTTTTCATTAGTTTTCCAATGACGTATTATGTGATGCCTTTTAGATACAGATTATAACCATCGTGAGTTGGGGTGCATTGAACTGGTCAAGCCAGCTGAAACTCACTACCTGATACCAGTGAACCCCTTGCCCTCAGGCACTGGGATGCTCCTAGGGTGACATAGTGCAAAACTTAAGCAATGATGTGGATCTAGGGATGATGGTTGACAGCAAATTAGATGACTTTGCAGTGTGATGTAGGAGCACAAAATGCAATGTAATTTTAGGCAAGTTAACCCTTTTCCTCTGAAGGAAAAACATTTTTCACATGGAGAAAATGCCTATACAGTAATTCCTCTTTGACCTGTGCAGCCCACAAGCACACAGAGAGGAAGAAAGTATTTTTAACCAGGATCCTCCCGAGCTGGTCTAATGGAATTCTTATCACTGTGGTGATATTCTTTTCCTTTTTGAAGTTTCAGTTACATGGATACAAGGAATGCAAAGCATTGCACAAGCACTTTACACTTCTGTTAGGAGAAGGAGGTGTGGTGAAGTGACTGGACCATAGAACTAAGAGCCAGGAATTGCTGGGTTCAAATTTTGGCTCTGCCACCAATTCCCTTTGTTACCTTGGGCAAGTCACTTAGTCAGTCTGTGCCTCAGTTTCCCTATTTGTAAAAGGAATGTGAAATCTGATAATACCAGCCTACTTCACTGAGATATTGAGAATGAATTAATACTTGGAAAGCTGTTTTGAATACGTAAACACCTATGTAAGTGCTATGTGTCATTATTGCACTGCCATCCTGTGCACTGTTCCTCCGTTCTTCAGACTTTTACTAATTAGCATTGGAGATTTCAAACTCTGTACCACACCACAGGTTACTTTTCAATGGGCATGATTCTAAAAAGTTCTGAGCACTGGCAGCTCCCACTGGATCTGTCCTAAGCAGTGCAATGTGGCCAAAATTGAGAACATTTCAGATTGCTGTAATCAATCAACAATAGCCTTATTTCCTCTTTTTTCTTTCCTGTGTACTGTTCAGCTTTAAGAAGCTAATAAATTCAGACATTACATTTCTGACATGCATTTAAAAAGAACACAGCCTAGTGCACATTGGTTATATTAATCCTGTATTAGTGACTCTGATTATTCTAATTGTAACTAGCATTGAAGCTCCTGGTGAAATGCGCTCTGTGTTTCAATTATTATTACCACTAAATAAATCAAATATCTGTTCCTGGATGTTCTTTCCCCCTCTCTCCCACCCCAAATAGCCCTTTCATCTCACTGTCCCTCAAGGATCCTATTTCAGTGTTAACACTTAATGGCATATAAATAAGGAATATCGGGGTGGAAACATGATTTCATTCCTTGAGGATAAAAGAAGACTACAAAAGCAAAGCTTGGCTTTGATTTTTGACAAAATATTTTCTGGGAGAATAAAAGGTGGATCTGAGGAAAGTTCTGCCATCACAAGGTTGAATGAGAAACAGTGCAAAAACATGCAAATCTTTAAAGACGGTTTTACTTATTATAGTACAAAGGGAAGTGCAGCTAATTATCTAGTCAAGTGGAACCAGGTTCAGTTTCTTCCCATAAAAGATGCCCAAATAATCTTTGATTTCTTTCTGACCTAAGTAGGGATGAAAGAAGTGAGAGATTAAGGAAATGCGTACACTCAACCGCTTGACTGCCTGTAGTTGAATGCCCTTTTCCATAGCCTCTTTGATTTCCATCTGTTTTGCTGTTGAAACTGAAAGAGAGTGCAACATGTTAATGGACTCAATGTCTGGATCCCCTTTCCCCACCTCACTGATACTGTGTCTATACGCCCTGCTCAAGGTGTCAACTAACACCAGGAGTTGTTCTGGACAATATTTGATCTCTATCTGGCAGTGCTGGAAGCACAATGTCTGCTGCAATCTCTTTGGAGCACTCGGAAGGGACTTTGCCATGATGTCTCTCGGGGTTAGTGATCTGATTGCACTGGGTGACCACAGCTGTACTGATGGAATCACTCTACTCCAAATACCATAGCCAGAACCCCTTTTTGTATTTGGGCGTATCCCTGTCCGGCTTCTGACAGGGCTCCTCCCGGCATAAGCAACTGGCTGCTTCTGCAAAAGAGAGACACCCAATCCTTTCTCTGATGCATCACACCGGAGTGTCAGTGGCTTTCCTAGCTGGTAGTATTTCAGGACGGGCATCCGTTGTCATTTGTTTCACCATGCCAAATGCTTGTTGGAGACCTGCCCAGTCTCACTCAACCTCCTGCCTTATGAGCTGATGAATGTGTTCTGCCACTGCAGCCAGGTGTAGACAGAACTTGGACAGAAAATTTATCTTTCCTCTGAAGTGCTGTCCCCCTTTCACATCCACAGGAGCTGGCATGTCTCTGACTGTCTTGATCTTGTGGGGCTCTGCCTTCAGTCGCTCTGCTGTGAGCAGCTGTCTAATGTATATCACTCACACTGTGTGAGTCATATTTTTTCTGGGTTCAGTTTTATGTTCTTGTCCCTGCATTGCTGTCGAAAGAAGCTTGTCATTTTCTGTCATGATCTTGTTCAGCTTCTATATCATGCCTCCCTTCACTTACAGTGAGGCTATCATCTGCAATTATTTTCACCCCAGGCAGTCCTTTCAGCAGTTGGGGTGAGTCTTCTGTGGAATACCTCTGGTGTTGAACTTATGCCCATCAGTGTACGCAGCCATCGTTAGAAACCAAATGGAGTTGCAAAGATTGTCAGCCTGCTGGACTCTATTCAGCCTTTTATCCCCAAACCCAATCCTCACATCACAGACCATAAAGAGTCTGGCTTTGGAAAGTTCTGGCAGGATGTCATTAATTGTGGGCAGTGGATAGCGGCATCTTTTCAATGACCCATTGAGTGGCTTTGCAGCTGTGCAGTTGCATAATTTGCCTGATAGCTTCTTTACCATGCTACTTGACCAGTCTGTATTGGCCTTTACAGGTGGTATGGGAATCTGTTCTGCAAACTTTTGAGCACCTTGCATGCTGGTTTATGTAGTGCCCCTGGAGTTTTCCTTCGTGGTACGCATATATGTTCCATTGTGGGGTCTACCTCCAGTTGCAACTTCCTGTGAGGCATCCATTGCCTTTGTAAAGATTCCCCATATGCTTTTAATATGACCTCTGTTGTCCAGGAAACTCACCCTTTTGGCTTCTTGCATCAGCTATAAAATTCTGTTGGTGCAACCTGATCACATCCATGAGGGGTGTCTGGTACATACTGTCCACTGCCACACGCTTGAGTTGGTACTAGGGCTGTCAAACAATGAAAAACAATAGCAACTAATCACAAGATTAAAAGCATAGTCGTGATTAATTGCGGTTTTAATCGCACTATTAAACAAGAATAGAATGCCAATTTAAATTTATTATAAATATTTTTGGATGTTTTTCTACATTTTCAAATATATTGATTTCAGTTACAACACAGAATACAAAGTCTACAGTACTCACTTCATTTTTTTATTACAAATATGTGCACAGTAAAAAAGGTAAACAAAAGAAATAGTATTTTTCAAT
Source organism: Mesoclemmys tuberculata (assembly GCA_007922155.1). NCBI lineage: Eukaryota > Metazoa > Chordata > Testudines > Chelidae > Mesoclemmys > Mesoclemmys tuberculata. Next base: position 7,867,993 of record ML675690.1, read on the forward strand.
TCACCTCATACAAGTACTATAATGCAATCTCTTTATCATGAAAGTGCAATTTACAAATGTAGATTTTTTTTTTACATAACTTGCACTCAAAAACAAAACAATGTAAAACTTCAGAGCCTACAAGTCAAAGGATGAAGGGCCTTATGGATGTCTAGATATCTGGCACATAAATATCTTGCAATGCCATCTAAAATGGTGCCATGCGAACACCTGTTCTCACTTTCAGGTGACATTGTAAATAAGAAGTGGGCAGTGTTATCTACGTAAATGTAAACAAACTTTTTTGATTTAGTGGTTAGCTGAACAGGAAGTAGGACTGAGTGGACTAGTATGAGGTGAATTGAAAAATATTATTTTTTTAGTTTATCTTTTTTACAGTGCAATTAATTTTGTTTTAATCTAGTTAATTTGTGTTGCGTTAACTGCGATTATTTGACAGTCCTAGCTGGTACCATCTGTTAGTAGTCAATAATGAGGCCACATTTTCCTACCTGCTGCATTGTGCTCTCATTGTACATTATTAAAATGTGCTGCTTTTTGCAATCGGTATGTTCAACTCCAATTCAGCCCAAGAAATCACCCTACACAAGGCTCTGCTATCCACCTAAGGCATTTCCCTATTAACAGTGTTGCATGCATAGAAGTTGGTATTGTCTCTTGTGCTTTCTCATCCTGACAGCCTGAACCTGATATACCCTCAGATTCAAGGAGACCCTCAAGATGTTATCACCACTGTCTGTTGCGTCATCCCCTTCTTGTACGAGCCTGACTGAATCTTTCTGAAACCTTCCTCTGCTCTTGCCACATTCCTTGCAATGGTGTCCTAGTCTAGGACACTTCTCCTTTCCCCGTTCATGCTGTTTCCAACAGTAAATACATATAACTACCGTTCTGGAACCCTGATCACCTGCTTTGATTTTCTGTTGTCTCACTGCATGTACTTCCTGGGCATTTTGCCTCCTAGGGCTTTCCTCCCATCCTTTCTCTTGAGGCTTCTGCTGCACGCTTCAGAGAATTTGCTGTGCAGACGGTGCCACCATATTTCATCTGCAAAGTGTGGTTCATGCATTGAAACTGAATGCAGGTTGAGTTGAACATATGGAACTTTTATAAACCTTGTGGACTGCTCTTTGTGCTGAGTAGCCTCAGCCTAACTCCCCAAGTTCCCTGTTTTCCTGGAGTCAATTCAATAACAGTCTCTCAGGGAAACAGGGATCTCTGACTCCAGTTCTACTGGTCATGGCATCTAAAACACAATAAACTCCTCAAAGCATAAGCCACTGTGGCATACAGATGTATCTGAAGTTACTAGGGTGCAAGAAGAGGTCACATGGGTCACTTACTTCATGAAGCAAAAATTGCAATCCTGGGGCCCTATCAAAAAAGTAAATGAAAAGATTCTTAGTACAGAAGAACAAAGGAAAAAATGGGCAGAACATTTCATGCTGTTTTAAATTGACCAAGCTCAAGCAAATGACTAGAAATATGTGAGGAAGACCTACCACTAGAGCTTGATATAGAAGATATTACAATGGAAGGAGTGAGAAAAGCCATCAGTAAATTCAAAAACAGGAAAGCACCTCAAAAGGATAATATTAATTTGAGGGATGCTTAAAGACTCTCCAGACTTTCCTTGTGTTTTTTAATAGAATATAAAGTGAAGAAAAGAACTCAACTTACTAGAAGAAGTAAAATTGCCAAAGAAGGGGAACTGCAATTGCTGGCACTTTACTCTCAGTGCCTAGAAAAATCATATGCAACATCAAGAAACAAATAGATCTCCAACTTAGAGAGGAACAAATGAAATAGACCACTGAGATCATGTGTAGACCACATTGTCATTCTCAGGAGTATTATAAAATAAAATGCAGAGTGGCAGGTACCTCTGATTAGATTTCTGGATTTCCCGAAAGCTTTTGCCAGGGTACTGAGAGACAGTCTTTAGAAAATTATGGCATACCTTGGAATACCAGCAAAAATCACTGGAATAATCGAAGACCTATATGGTAATGCCGAACGTGCTGTTAGAGATGGTGATAACATCAGCCAATGGTTTGCAATGACAACTGGAGCAAGGCAAAGGTGTATTATGTCCCCACTATTGTTTGCACTGGTTTTTGATTGTGGCAAAGTAACCACAGAAAGTAATCAAGGAATTTTATTGCCAAATGGTAAAACACAATAAGATTATCTTTTTTTCCCCCCCCTGATATCATTGTTCTCAGTTCAGCATATTACTTAATGGAAGAAAAGGTCCAGCTTTTACCAGACAGAAAAACAAGTTGGTTTGTTCATCAACAAACGAAAGACAAAACATATGGTTAACAATGTTGCAGAAGCAACTATCAGCGTGGCTGGAGAAACATTATGTAAGTCATTTTACTTGTCTGGGAGGTGAGTTGTGCTACTATGGTGACACCATGCCAGATGTCAAGCAATGAGTAGCAAAAGCAGCAAACAATTTTCATAAACTTTACAAGATTTGGAAAAGTACCATGATCACCATGATACAAAAAGATATCATTTTAACACCAGCATCATGTCTGTTCTCTATGGCGCACAGTCCTGGAAATCCATCACAGCAGTTAAGTGCAAGTTATGTAAAAAAAAAAGTTAAGAAGAAGGGCAACTCATTCCAAAGTTAATGCCTGTAGAAGAATTTCAGAAAGAGTATATTATAACATAAGAAATTCTAACGAAAGCACACAAACTTAAAGTACCAAACATGGCAAGATGATGACAATGGACATATTTAGGACACGCTTTAAGGATGCCAACAACGTGACTTTCATGTCAAGTTATAACATGAAAACCAGATGGAAAGAGAAAAAGAGGCTGATCTAGATAAATATTATGTAGAGCAGGTGTGTCCAGCCTACAGCCCATGGGCCATATATGGCCCACTAGAGCATTTCATAAGGGCCATAGTTTGCTTCAGCACAATATACTAATGGCTGATTCATTAACGTTTTGTCAGCATTACATCATTTTAGTTTACACTTTATACTTTACATAGAAACAACCTATCTAAATACATCTGAAACAAGCTGAATTTAAAATATAGCTTAAAACAGGTGGCTTTAAATCTTGTTAAAATATGTAGAAACTGATTGGCCCACACAAGGTTGTGCATAGGTTTATGTGGCCCACCTGTGTAAGAAAGTTGGGCACCGCTGATGTAGAATAATAGAGAAAGAAGCTAAATCCATAAACATGACGCTCAAGAGCCTGAACAGGCCAGCATAAGACAGAACAGTTGGACAACCTATGCTCCTAAGGGTGTGACATGATAAAGAAAGAAGTGCTGCTTCCTGCAGAGGGGAACTAGGTGAGTCTTGGGTGGAGAAGGGAGGGAGCAGTTTCTGTAGCATGTTATCCATCTTCCCTTGGAACCTGCTACAACTGTTCTATTAGGGATTCATAGGGTTTCATGTGAATCCAAAGGTCAGGGTAGGATGAACTCAGGGAGCAGACTCTCTTCACAGTATGATCCTCTCCAGAGGAGGCTGGTAACTGTACCTAGGTTGATGCTATTTCAGCATTAACTTAGACTCACCACCTGCACCCCACGGGGAACAATGCGAGGGTGACTTATGTGGGCTCTGTGTGGCCAGTGACAACCATGTTGAAACCTGTCCATCATAGGACAGGAGCTTTCCTGTTGTTACAGGAGTTGTCTATCTGTGTATATAGTTAACTACTAGATAAGATGCCAGCAGATGGCCTTCAAGAATATGTAGCTTAGTTCCTGGGTTATATAGGACCAATAAAACTTGTTGTGCCCTACAAATGACCTCCTCTGCATTCTCTTTATATCAGCCCATAAAACATGTGGGTTTGGGAGCAGATGCAGCACCCCACTGCCTCCCAGGTCACCCCAAGACACCTCCCCTAAAATATGTTAGAAACTTGACAAGATGAACATAGTAGATCATCTCTTCAGATTCAGAAGACACGGTATGGCCCGTAGAGAGCAAGAGAGGAAAGCTGCATTCCTTAGCTCAGAAGTCCTTGAACTTTCAGAGCCAGGGAGCTGATTTTGGGTGTGTAAGATGGACAGGTGCATTTCCCTCTGCTTCTGAGGTAAAAATATAGTTTCCTTCTTTTTAAAATGTGTTTCTGAGGTATTCTGAATGTTGACAGATCGCTGTGTAGCTGATGAGCAGTTAGTTAATGTTTGTAAAGCACTTTGGAGATGTACAGTGCTATATAAGTCCTAAACACTCCTATTATTATGAATATACTTCAAGATCCTTAGATACCTGATGGGAGTTCAGCAGACACGATCATAATCTATTAATAGCCCTTTATAAGTGCAGTTGCTCACAGACTGCCAAAACATTGCTATTGTAGAATAATTCTTTTTTTTCCAAATAGCATGGGTGTCACGAATGTTAATAACAAGGAGGCCGAATTGCTCCTCTCATTTTCTTCTCATTTTGTATGTACAGTGCGTGTGAGAATCTGTCTCCTTCAAATGACAGGAGAAAATCTCATCCCATTAAGGCTCCAATCATCTGCATAAGGTCTTTAATTTGGGATCTGAGTACCAGCTAATTAGTAGCTGAGGTGGAGTCACACTGCTTCATGAGTCCCATGGCCAAATTAATAAATGAGAAATGTAAAATTAGCAGAGGCCTTGGGTTTTTTTTGCCTTCCTCTGCAGCATGGGGCATGGGTCACTAGCTAGTGTATTCTCTGTACCTTGAAGTCTTTAAGTCATTATTTGAGGATGTCAATAACTCAATTATAGGTTAGAGGGTCTATTACACGAGTGGGTGGGTGAGGTTCTCTGGCCTGCATTGTGCAAGAGGTCAGACTAGATGATCATAATGGTCTCTTCTGACCTTATAGTCCATGAGTTACTAGAATGGGCCTATACCAACATTTTACCTTTATAGCATGCTGTAGATAGTTATATTGTCCTATTTTGGAGGGAGATCCAGGACAAGGCGGTCAAGAGACTAGAATTTATTAACAGAGAGTCAAATTGTCAACTGGCATAAACTGGCATAGCTCTGTTGACTTCAGTGGAACTATGCTAATTTACACCAGGGCTGAGGATCTGGCCATGCTCTCTGAGATCAGCAGTGCCTACGAAATGGGGTAAAGCAGTTAGTAAGAGTAGATGAAAAAATCTACCCAGTGAGCAAGATTACATCCACAACCACCCCCCCCAAAAAAAAAATCCCCACACACATTGGTAACAGACTTTGCGAACAGAGTAAGCTGATGGACGTTGCATTAAGGTCAGTGGAGAATGTAAAAGTCAGGAAACAACATTTAGGTCAGTGAGAAATATATTTTTAACTCAAGTGCGTGCGTGCACACACCCACAACTCCTTAGTGCAGGCTGGTGACGTCTGAAAGTAGATTGGGTTAGTGACATGCAGGTACTGGAGAAGTACATTCAGAGCAATTCAGAGTCAGAGACAAAGGTCATGATATAGCTGACTTGAAGCATAGGAGGCTCAGCTTGTCCTAGGAAGACCCTGCTGCTTGAAACTTTCCCAGCAGAAGCTAGAGGGGCTAGATGCCAATCAGCACTAATGTGAAGGATAGTGACTCCGCAACGAGTAAAGGAGCGTCAGAGAGAATTAACAGTGGGGGACCACCGTTGGGCAAGAGACGCATGAGCACAGTCGGTCTAACAGCAGGACATACGGTAGCATCTCTGGATATAGACGAGGGAGTTGGGTTGGGATGATCTGATCAGAAATCTGAGTTCTGTTTCCATCTCTTGACACTGGTTTGCTGCGTGATCTTGGGCAAGTCACTTCCCCTCTGTACCTCAGTGACTCCATTTGTACAACAAGGACTACAATGCTTCCCTGCCATTGAAAAGTGCTTTAGAGATACTGCTTCTGAGATACAAAGCAGTGGTTATACAAGATGTTTGCAGGTTGCCAGACATAACCCAACCCGCCTGTCCATGCGTCTGAGCATTACAGCATTATCGTACCCCAAAGCCGTTGTAATATCTGTGTGTTTTTCCCCCCACACTCACTGTTTTTGTTATCAAAATAAATGTGGTCTATATTGTTTCATAAATTAATAGATTTCAAGTCTGGAAGGGACCATTATGATGATCTTCATAATGCAGGACTCAGAATTTCACCCAGGGATTCCTGCATCTAGCCCATATCTTGCAGTTGAGCTGTTTCAAATATATACATAGGTTCATATGCCAAAAGACTCCAATCAAGATCAGTCTCCCATTGTGATAGGCTTTTAATAAAGACATAACAAGAGACATACCTTTCCCTGTCAAACTAACTAGACCACATAGACAAATGGTTGTAGAGAAGAAATACTACCCATCTTTTACAGATGGGGGAACTGAAGCACGGAGATTAAGTAACTAGCTTAAATTTACACAGGCAGTTTTCAGTAACACTGGGAAATGAACCTTCCGAGCACAGTCTAGTGCCTCATTCAAAATCATTCTTCCTGTCCTGAAATAAGAAAAAAAATTAATAGGGGACTTTTTTCCCCTTTTGCATCACAAGAGCAATGTGTTAAAATGCTTCCTGGACTCCCGACATATTAGTCAGTTCCCATGTCCCAATTATAATAGCCAAGGCTCTTAAAAGCCACTGCTGCTGTGATGCTATAACATTCCTGTTCATGGTTTGGTAGGATCTCTTCTGATATATTACACACCACTCATCACTGCCATTGTCAGATAAGCAGCAGCATGAAGATGGAAAGTCTCCCCTATTAATTTCCAAGGGGCATGCTCTGAAGCTGATACGCAGGGCATTAACCCCCCCTGTGTTGAGTCAAGACTCAAACCCATAAAGGATGTCAGCCGTTGTACACTTGCAGTAATCGGATTTGCTGGCCACTTAGAACCAGCGTTCCCAGCTGCACTTAAAAGTGTGTTCAGAATAAAAATGTTGGAAGGGAGGACAGCTTAAATACTTGACAGCAGTTTTTCAGGCCAAGCAAGATGTGCTTTGTATTTCAGAAGCCAGTGCAAGGAGAATCTTCCCAGAATGCTAATGTAGAGTTGGAATCCGAGTAGGCTCTTACCAGAGCAGATGTTGGTACTGTCACAGCAATTAAACTTTCCAGCTGGGCTTCCCTGTGCGTGAGAAGCTACTATTATGATTATTATTATTTGTATTGCCCCAAGGCTGCAGCCAGGATCAGGCCCCCAATGTGCTGAGTGCTGTGCATGTGCAAATGACGAGACAGATGCCGCTCTGTAGAGCTTACGGACTAAAAATGAATGCCGTTGCTTTTCAGCTCTGAGTCACAGTGCAAGGAGACGCGCCTGGAGGAGGAGGGGGGAAATAGATGCAGGAAGAGGCTGGTTAGTAAGAGATGGTCCTTCTCTCTTCTCCCTGTCTTCTCTGTGGTCAAACTGTGGCTGCTGCAAAGGTGTCTGACCAGCAACGTCCTTCGTCTGCATAACCTTACCTCTCCGAATCAGGCCCTCTCTTATTCTGATGCCTGAGCGGGGATAGAGCGTCTGTATTCGGAAATGTTGCTCTAAAGGTATGTGTAGTGCTGCCAACCTGTTTCCTCAGGCCAGAAAGGACTTACAGCACCCCAGAGTCTCTTTCAGGCGCTTCTCTCAGAGCACCGTTTATTAATTTAAACAAAAAACTTGCAGAGTAACAAAAAACAAGGCTATTCCTCTGACCGGCACAGGCTGCAGGGACCCAAAAGCTTTTCAGTCTATGCCTCAGCTCTCTCTGCTCCAGAGGCAGTCACAGGAGCCAGCTTTTTTAGGCATTGCCTGACCTTTTCCCAGGTGGGCCTGATAACTGAACAGGGCTGGGTAGCCTTAGGCCCCTGGCCCTTAATTGGACAGATCCCCCTGTTACAGCATATGTCATCCTTGGCTGAATGGACCTGTTAGAAATGGTGGCCAGCTGTGGAATTCACATCTGGATCCATGTTACATTCCCAACCCCACCCTAAAATGAAATCTGGGGGAGAAATGAATGTCTGGGCGTTTGGTTCAGGCTTCTCCCTGGATGTAAATCAACCCAATTTCCTGAGATGACTTTTGTGTTATACTTAGAGCTTCAAGAGCATGAGACCCAAAGCATCTCTTTAGATTATTCCAGTCTGGCAGTAAGAATTGATTGTCTATGTCTGATCGAGGGTTGAACGTACAGTACCTGTTATAATTGGTGGTGTGAGAAATCCTGTGGTTTCATTCACATCAAACTGTTATGGCACATTCATTGTGTTACCCATTTATTAGCCATTGCATTTCATTCAGTATTTTACTGTGTCCGAGCCCAATTGGCAAAGTTCAAATTCAGACACAGCTATACACCTGTCATTCAGGTCTATTGCATTAAGTATGGGATCATGACATTTGTCTGGCTTTAAAGCAAATTTTCTGCGCCGCTCTGGTGATGTGCCATGGATTTGGGGCTAAATAATAAACTAGGGTGAAATCGGAAGACTCTTTCAAATCATTTTGTTTGAGGCAGTGGAACCACTGGTGGATGGGTGTCATTCCACCTGCCCTGCTGGACAGAAGTGTCTTTTTTCACAGGGACTCAGTGTTCACAAAACCGAAAGGAGGAAGGGGATAGTCCAATGGTTAGGGAGCTGCCCTTGGATTGTGAGGCCCATATTTGATTGTCTGCTCTGAGACAGACTTCACATTATGACTTGCGTAAGTCAGTGGTCTCTGTGCCTCAGTTCCCCATCTTAAAAATGGGGATAATAGTATGTCTGTACTGCAGGGGGTGTTGTGATGAGATTATGAGGTGTTCAGATATTACAGTATTGGGAGGCATATAAGTATCCTAGATAGAATTCACAAAAGGGCTGTTCATGGCTACAAAGTTGTTGCTTTTTAAATCACTCAGTTTTTTTCTGTAACAAAACACAATTTTCACAAATTTGCCCACTTCTGCTAACATTGGGGGAAGAGAACAGCAAAATAAAAGAAAGGAAAAGAAAAAAAACCTCAACCCTAAAATATGCTCTTTTCACATCCCTTCACAGACCCAGGATATTAAATATAAACTCTACCACATAAAACCCGAACGTGGAAAGAGGATTTAAGAAATTCCTTTTGGGGGCTCAAATAATACTCTCCTCCTCCTTCTCGTCCCTCTCCTTCACCTCATCCAGACTTCTAAACCTCTGCCTGTCTTTTCAGTGGGTTCTTGTGTTGGAAAAAAAGGGCAAGCATGAAGTTCTAAAACACAATTACTCTTCTGATGCACGTGCCTCTCTCCCTCCACTCCTCTATGTCTCAGGTGTTCGAAGGGAAATAAAAATCACTCTAAATTGCTTTTTGAAGGCTCAACCCATGCTCTCTCATTTCTTCTCAGTGTTCATAATACTCTAAATAAACAAAACACTTACAGTTGTTTTGTTGGTGCTGAGAATTTTTGGCCCTCAATATTTGTTAGGTCCTTTTCTGCTGCCTCTTTCAGTCCCAGAGTCCTGGCCTTAGCTCACTCATGCACTTACGTGCACGTTCCCAATAAGATCCTAAATAGCTTGCGATCTCCTTTCCAGAGTTACCTTCTGGTTACAGGAGCTCAGCTAATTTTCACACCTGGCAACCTTGGAATGCTCTCAGCAACTCTGTTGGACTGCTTGTGTCTGCTCCAACTACTTTGCACTAAGCAGGTGGTGCAAAGAAGCCAGAAAGCTGGATTAATTGGCTCACTGGGGATTTTCTTTTTACAAGGGAAATCCTTGATGCAGAGCTGAAATAACACCTCCTATGTTACTCCCTTCCCAGCCTTTGGTGCTGGGGACATGGCTGGAGCATTTATACACCATGGTAATTTCCAGCTGCTGGAATAGTCCCTTGCAACTGGAGGCAGCTAGGCATAAACCTGAGCAGCCCTGAGGCTTCTTCGAATTATTCAGAGAACGGGGCCAGTTCCTAGCTGGCCTGAGGAGCAGGGAATCACGAAGTCTTTTTCTACAGTCTTTTTCTCCCCACAATTTGTTTTTATATCGAAACCTAGAGATGGGGTTAGGAGCCTGAATTTGAAAATCCTGGCCAGTCTCATAACGAACCGACCCAGCAATCCACCCTGCTGCATCTCCTCAACAGTCCAATGCAAAATTTCCATTATCAATCAAGAGAGATACGCGCGTTGAGGACATAGCCTTGTATTACAGGTTTCCTCAGGCCCATTCTTTGACACAGGCACAAGCAGGTGAACGACATGAGAAAGTGCATTAGATAACAAGCACAGAAGTTTGTTGGAGTCTATTTATTTGTTTGGTTCTTCAGCAAACAGCTACTTGCTGTGTATCTTTTGCTGCTAGCCTGACAAGATTTAACGGTTATAAACGTTAGTTGAAATTTGGTCCTATTTTCTAGGTCAGGAATGTGTTGCGTATCAATAGTGAAGGGGAACGTGGGTTCACTCATTTACAGCCACAGGCCATTAGCTTACCATTGTGATACAGACATGCTCAGCAGGGCCGAGGGCCCCTTAGGCTGTACAGAACCAGTCATAAACATCAGCAATAGACAAGAACAGCAGAGAAATTCTAGACAAATAAACTGAGCTATGATCGGGCCAGGCCATTTTACAGTAATGCATGAGCCAATTTCTGAGTCCGAGTACAGAATTATAGTGATTTGGCTGATAGCAACTTTGCTTTTTTTTCTCTCCCCACCATCACATCCTCGACTTGGATTTTGTAGGTCCTCATATCTAGGTTATGTCTAAGTCCTCCCGATTTTTTCTGCCGAACATCTCTAAGATATGGCCTTTCCTGTCCTTCCACACTGCTAAAAGTCACATCCAAGCTCTCATCAGTCTGCATGTCAATTACTGCAACATCCTTTTTCCTGGATTTAACAAACTCTATCTTGTCCCCCTCATATCACTTCAGAATGCTGCTGCACAAATCATTTTCCTAGCCCACCTCTTTGATCATGTCACCCCTCTCTCGGTTTCAGTCCAGTTCCGCTTTCTCTGTTGTAGCAAACATAAGCTACTTATCTTCACTTTCAAGTCCCTTCACAACAAATCACTGCCCTTCCTGTCATCTTTCATTCAGGTTGTGAGCTTCCATCTCTGACTGGTCCATGATGCCAACCTCCATTACCCACGTGCTAAATTTTTTAATAAGCACCTTTGGGCTTTCTCCCAGGCTGCCCCTCGTGCTTGGGAAGAAGTCCCCATAAACATCTGCAAAACTAACTCATCCATTTTCTGACCATTTCCCACCCACCTGTTTCAGAAAGGGCAAGTCACCCTGTATACACATCCCTGCAAACCTGAACCCAAAGTCTAGGTCGTTCATGTAAAATGGCAGCATCTTACTCACTTATGCAGATGTGTAGCCAGATTCAGATTTCATCCCTTAGTAATTACAGTTTTGCTATTAGAAATAATGTTAGAATACATATATGTTCCCCATCCCATATAGTAAGACCTTTTTATAAGCCAGGGATACTATAACATGTTAATTTGTAAAGAAGTGTCAGATGACAATCAATCTGGATAATTGTTCCAGGTATTTAGTACTGTGTTTGCTTAGTTAAGATGAATTTCACCCCATATCGATGGCCTGCATATTTCCAATGTATCATTTAAGCCGTCCAAACAGAGAAAGCTCTTCACTGGTACCTGTGCTATCTTTCTGATTAGGGATGGATTTCATCCTTACAGTATCATCCATGGATATATTGTCACTGTTTTTCCTTTCACCTTTGTGTACTGCAACCTCAATTTAACATCAGATAGCACGTGTGCTATGCACATGTTTAGTGTTAGTCATGAATACAGTGCTGTCATTTTTCTTTCCCCTCCTATACAGTAATACATTTTAGTATCAAACTTGCATATTCTGTAGCATTCAATATAAGGAAGCCAATGGGAAAGGGTTATCACTCAAAGGTCTCTGCATCTGGATAGAACAGTGATTGGAAAATACAAAATCAGAGAGTCATGCCAAAGTCCAGTTACAGCAGTGCAAGTAAACCTATTCCTGACTTTTTGGATGTGGTGTCTCATGAATATACCATCATTTTTCATACAGTCCACTGTATAGGGCTACAACAAAGAAAACTCGGGTAATAGGCAATTAACAGAATAGTATTCAGGATTTCAACGTTCTCCTTTAAATGATCTCCTTTTCAAAAGTTATCTTGGTGGATATATAATAAGGTGGGAGGAGATATTTCTGAGGAAGCTGTGTTTGCCTCTGAAGGAAGTACTAGACAAAGGCTTAACAATCTAAACAGTCCTCTCCGAAATGTCTCTTGTTGGGCAATTGAACCTGCAGTAATTAAGCAGAGTTTTGTTCTGGTACAGGTTTGTTTACATTCCAGAAAATGCAGTGGCAGAATTAAAATTTAATAATATGGTAAATAAGATCTGAATAATTTACTCAGAACTAATAAAATGAACGTTGACAATCGTGTTTCTAAGACTGGAAGAAAAGCCTTACTTCCAAGATTATATAGAGATTGTGTTGTCCTTTTATTGTTCAAACAAATGAATTACACAGAAATCATCACAAAAGAAAACATACATTTCTATTCAGGGACACTAGAAAAGGTACAGGATGAACCCAGTTTTACAGATAAATTTAAATAGTACCTCACTTATGAAATGGTGAATAATGATTTTTAAATCCTATATACCAAGTTTTCCCTAAACATAATTTTGTGGATTTGTGCGCTGTTTCATATTTCTGCATTTCTTTGTACTTTTTGCACAAAAAGTTATACAGGGCCTGATTCTTTGCCATTGAAATCAATGGGACTTGCATTATACTAAAGTTCATGACAAGACCGTTTTTTGTTTGTTTGTTTGTTTGTTACAATAGCACCTAGAGGCCACCAATCAAGAATCAGGGTCCCAAAGCACTAAGCAATGTACACACACATTATTAAAAAAGAAATGTGCCTGCCCCCAAAGAGTATGCAATCTGAGAACATAATTCATTAGTCATAAATGATTTTTCCCTACAGTACGTTCTTGAGTTCTTTCTCTGAAACAATTTTAAATAGCTCAGATTCTAGGCTCCTCCTCTCCTCGCCCCATTGATTTGGGAAGACATTTCTATTAATTTCATAATAATTTAATTATACTGCAAATAAAGAGAGACTTGTTAAATAAATTTTGGAAAGGAATAATTTAATTTCTTTTTCTTAAAAGAAAAGCAGAAAGAAAGAGAGGCTTGTCTGATTTGCAGCAAGAAATAAACACCATCAGGAAATAAACTATAGGACACCGACTTGACTGTCCAAACCATGAACTTCAGTAATTCATGAGCCAAAAACAAGCAGAAAAAGTATGTTTGATCCCCTTCAGCATAAAGGAACAAAAGCATAACTCAATGCAGCAAACCAGCATAGTAAACACTACACCAGAAAAACCCATCAGAATTGCCCCTACCCCAGTTTTGCTTTGAGCACAGATGCAATGCTCTAAATGTATAGCACAGCCGTCCACACAAAGGTATGAAGGGAACTGTGATCCAGCACAGTAGAACTGCAATGCCACAACTCCAAAGTGTGACAGGCACAACTGCTAATCTCATGTACATACAGATTGAAAGAAGTATGTTTGCTAAGCGATGGTGAACATTTCCGGCAACAGATGGA
>ML675690.1:7886562-8057083 GCA_007922155.1 Mesoclemmys tuberculata
GGAAGGAAACAATGTTAGAGCCAGTGTGAGTCGTGCAAAAGGATCAAAAGGAATAATCAGGATGAATCCACAGAATCAAGATACAAAGTGACTGTTAAAGAGGAAGAAAGAAAAGCTGCTGTTTATCTGTAACAAATGACAACATCTTTACCATCTGGTGAACACTGAATCATGCTTGAGCCCAAGTTTGGCGGAGGACTGTTCTATTCTGAAGCTTCTGCCTTCTCCATATGCGTTTATGTGAATAAGTTGCTAGCTTAAGTGTGTGTTAATGTCTCCCTTTCGTGGCTTGACTGAGTAATTGTAATAGTTTGCTACTTAATTGCTACTAAAAGTGCTTAGATTAATATATTTTAAGGTCAGAAGGGACCACTGTGATCACCTAGTTTGACCTCCAAGGCCCAGGAATAGGATGAAGGCATTGCTCAGTGAAACCCTTGATGTCAAGCTGAGTTAGAGTTTATCTTTTAATAAAACATCCAAACTTGATTTAAGGAGTGAAATCCTGGCTCCATTGAAATCAATGGGAATTTTGCCATTAACTTTAATGGAGCCAGGCATTTACCTAAACATTCAAATGATTAGGAATTCACCACATCTCTTGACAAAGTGGCTAATTACTCTCACTACTAAAATGGTTTGCCTTTTTTTCCTAGTCTGAATGTGTCTAGCTTCAGGTTAAAGAGCCATATCCTATCAGAAATCTTCTCCCTATAAGTCACCTCTTAACTTTCTCTGTTAAGCTATATAGATTGAGGTTCTTTAGTGTCTTCCAATATGACAAATTTTCCAAATCCCAGATCATCATTGCAGGTATATTTTGAACCCTTCCCAATTTGTCAATACCTTTTTTAAGTGTGGACATAGTAACGGTTTCTCTAATGCCATATACAATGAAAATAACGCTTTCCCAGATCTACTTGATGTTCTCCTGTTCCATACGTTCAGCTGTAGCATTTTGTTTCTTAGCCATTGCATCACACTATGAGCTCATGTCCAGTAAGTTATCCACAATGATCTGAAATCCTCTTCCGTGTTCCAGCTTTCCAAACTACAAGTTTCCCATCCTAAGATGGTGACTTGCAGTCTTGGTTCCTAGATGTATGACCTGGCATTTAAAAACTGTACTAAAAACCATGTTCTCCGGTGGTGCATGAAGAATGTTATCCTAACAGAATTTGGCTGTCTGAGCCTAGACATACCCTGACTAACTCTGCTGCATTTTGTGTTCTCTTTTCTACCCTCACACACACAATCTGCTCACAGTCACTCCATGAGTACGGAGTTTTAGCAAGGCAGTTTTAATGAATGAAAGAACGTTTTAAAACATTCCAATGGCTATAAAATAAAAACTGAAGCAGCTAGTTACTTAGAAACTTTCTACTGACCATAAGAAGAAGCTCCATTGCCCCGGCAGCAGCTTTAAGGTTACAGAGAATTCACCATTTACACTAGTTTAAATCTGCAAGAGATCCGTGCCCCATGCTGCCCAGGAACGCAAAAACAAAAACAAAAGAACCCAGGGTCTCTGCCAGTCTGACCTATGGGAAAATTCCTTCCCAACCCCAAATACAGCAGTCAGTTACACCCTGAGCATGTGGGCAAGACCCACCAGCTTGACAAGTGAGAGAATTCTCTGTAGTAACTCAAAGCCCGCCTCATCTAGTGTCCCATTGCCAGCCATTGGGGATTTTTGCTACTGGCACTCACAGATGGGCCACATGCCATTGATACAGTCCCATCATACCATCCCCTCCAGAAACTTATCATATGCCGCTTGCATCCTTTCACCCACCTCCAAGCTGAGCACTGCTTGATACTCACCCGTGTTTGGAATACATATAGGGACCATCACATGAAGAAAAAGAAGAGGAGGAGGTTACTTGCTCGTAGGTTCTTTGAGATGTATGATCCCTATTTGTATTCTAATACCGGCCGCCATCCCCTGTGCTGTGGACCATGCTGCTTAATGATAAGTGGGTGATGGAGGGAGGGTTGCCCAGCACAGCCTCTTATAACCTTGCTTGGAGCATGAGGCAATATACGAGACACAAGCAGGTCAACATACACTGCTGCTGAAAACTTCCAGCTCTGGCACATAGCACACATGCGCATCCCTGCATTTGGAATACAAATAGGGACCATACATCTTGAAGGACCTCCAGTTATAGGCAAGTGACCTACATAGGAGACCTCTAAGGAAATCCCAGCATCATAAATCATCAGCTGCAGCATATCAGTAGTTTCTTCTTAAACCCTGCACTACTAGATGTATTTTTTCCCAAGACTTGCACTGGTGCATAAGAATGATCCTTGCAGTTGTGTGTATCATCCCATCCCCACTGAGTTGCAATCATTAGTTTTTCATATTTCCCTCCAATGTGTGTTTTGTCTCTGCTCATAGTACGTTTTTCCTCGCGGTTGTCAAGAATACTTTTATTTCCATTGTCCTTTATTTATTTATTTATTTGATGCTGGTTTTTTGTCTCCTGTAATAATGAGGTAGTGTTGCCGGGTTTTTTTTTCTTCAGCATCGTATTTGCTAGCTTTTTCTGATTTCCCGTCCTTTGCTCACTATTACTGTGGAAGCTATAAAAAGCTGCCACTGTCATTCCAAATACTGGGAAGGAACTTAGAATGTGACACAACAGCGGCAGCTCTTCACACCTATGCATCCCTAGTCACATTCCCTAGCTGAAAATGTTACTGTGCTAGAGAAACCTCGGCACAACACATACTTGAATCTGTTAAACACTTTCGTGGCGGCTTGTGTGACATATTTTTAGACCCCATTAAAACATGGCCATTGGTTCTGAATTTATTTGTAACCAGTGAAAGCGGCTGCAGGATTTTCAGTTTGTCATGGAATTTAGCAATAAAGGGCCACTGAATCCCAAGGGAGAGGGGAAGAACTTGGATCCAGTGTGCGCCACTAGTTTCACAAGGCCTTGACTGTAACTGAAGTTACCCCTTCCAGTAGGAAAACCCATAGGAGTCAGCTAAGTGAGAAGAAATATATGTGAGGATAAGGGGGAGCAAAGGAATTAAGCCACAGGCATGGTCCACAAATTGGGTAAATCCCCCAGGATCTGCCAGAGACCAGCTTCATCTGCACTGTGAGATCCCTGGATCCTCAAACCTCATTGTAGCAGCACTATCAAGGCTTTCCTAGCCCTTAAAACCCACTGAAAGGAGCATCCACTTAGCACAGAAGTGGGGGAATTAGGGTCACAGGAAAGTAACCCTGCCTCCTAATCAGGCACTGGAATAGAATTCTGTTATTAGGTTCAGTCTGAGCTACTCCAGCCTTAGATGTTTATATCTGAGCAGCCACAACTGCACTTGTGAATTCCTAAATGAGTTTCCCAGATCAGAAGCAAGGACAGGTCTAGTTGTGCAAGAAGGCAAGTCAACAGGGTTTCCATTAGCATTCCTGCAAAACCTAGCATTCTCTCTTTGAGACACAAGTGCTATGCAAAAATGAGTTCAACTTTCTCTTGTGCGTTTTGAAAATTCAATGAAATTATTCCGATATGACCAAAATTTGAAACTTCAGTGCTTAAAATTAGGGACCTGACATATTAGTTAGGCACCTAAATAAGTGGCTGGGATGGTGATGTCCACAGCTCCCATTGACTTCAGCTGGAGGAGCTGTTTCAGCACATCTGAAATCAGCCCAATTAGGTGTCTAACTGTGAAGCTGGATGATTAATTTAAGGCATCTAAATTGGAAAACGCTGGCCATACAACCATAACCCTCCTGGCAACTGAAGCCCTTTAGTTAATGGAGAATCATAAGTGTAGACTCCATAAAATAAAAGCCCCAGCAATCCATAAAAACAAAGGAGCAAACCACTTACACTCATTGAAAGTGGTATTTGTAAAATAAAATGGCATCAGTAGTAATTTTTTTAAACAAAGAAACCCACAACAAGCATTTATCAGGAAAACCAGCTCCACTGTAGTTTTTTTCTCATCTTCTGGCTGTTGTGTTTTATTCTACAAAACACTCCCTTTTTTAGCTCTTTCCTGTCTGAGAGCAAAAAGCTTACTACAGATGAGGTGATAGATTTTTTTCCTCCTCTTGCCAAAGCATTTGCTTTGCTGTGCTCTGGAAATCTGTCAAAAAGGAAGGAGATAACACTTCAGAGTACATGAGGTGGACTGCATATCTAAATCCAAAGGAAAGATACAATACAGCAGCCAACTAGTGATGCAGAGATGTAGTGAAGTGGTTTTTGATTTTGTTCTTTCTTCAAACTGAATTTGAAATTCTTATTTAGTTTGTGATAATTAGAACAAGGGACAGTTCAAATTACTTACAAAGGTTCTTTGTAGAGAGAATGTGATTTGTTCTTTATTTTGCCTGCTTTAATGAGATCTAATCCTGGCCAGTACATATTATCTCACCGACTACAGAAGGAGACTCTATAGAATATTATTACCTTTTGCCCACTGTAATGTTTATTGTTGGCTGTGTTTAAATTGAATGGTCAAATGGCAAGAAATAGGTAGATTCTATCTTAGGCCCTGATCCCACAAGCCTGGCATCCCACTGCCTTTAGTGGATCTGGAAACAGGTGCAGGGTTTCATTGGTGTAGGGCAGTTTTCAGGACAAGAGCCCTTGATGTTTTCTCAGGGTGCTCAGAACCATAAGAAAAGAGAAGAATGAGAGGGGATTTGATAGCAGCCTTTAACTACCTGAAACAGGGCTCCAGGGAGGATGGAGCTAGGCTGTTCTCAATGGTAGTAGATGACAGAACAAGGAGCAATGGTCACAAGTTGCAGTGGGGGAGGTCTAGTTTGGACATTAGGAAAATGTTTTTCACTAGGAGTGTGGTGAAGCACTGGAATGGGTTACCTAGGGAGGTGGTGGAATCTCCATCTTTAGAGGTTTTTAAGCTGCAGCTTGACGAAACCCTCGCTGGGATGATTTAGCTGAGGTTAGTCCTGCTTGAGCAGGGGGTTGGACTAGGTGACCTCCTGAGGTCCCTTCCAATTCTTATATTCTATTATTCTATTCTATAAGCTAATGTGTTAACTTCTCTGCCTCCGCAAGAGACAGCTTTTCTGAGCCTTAAACTGTGTCACCTGCCTGCCACACCTGTTCTGTCAGCCTCACCACAAACTCCCTGAGACTCTTAACCTTGCAGGTAACATTGTGAACTCCAGTTCCCCAGAGACATCTCTTTGTGTTGTCCAGGTCTCTAGCCCTTCCAACAGGAGGATCCAGTGTTCATAGAATCTGAGGTCACTAACCCATTTGTCCCATAAGTGATGGATAACTAAAGAGTTCTCTCCCCTTCTTTTTATAGTCCAGTAGACCTATAAGTATTCTTCTGAAATGTGTCCTCTGATAAAATTCTTCTCCCTTGCTGTTTGTCTCTTCCAGTTGACTTTCCACTACACCGATTCATATGTAAATGTAACTTCCATTATCTTTGGCATAACTTGCTCAATTTAGTGTCCCCCAGGGGTCTGTTCGTGGACCAGTACTGATCAACATATCCACAAATTATCTGGAAAAAAGGGTAAAGAGTGAAGCGGCCAAATTTGCAAATGATACAAAACTACTCAAGATAATTAAGTCACTAGCAGATGGTGAAGAGTTACAAAGGGATCTCACAAAACTGGGTGACTGGGCCTTGAAACAAAGTCCCCACATAGCTCCTGAATCCAGTCCTATATCATCACTGTTATGTACTTCTAGCGCACCCAGTAGGTATAACTAGCACAAAATGGCAGATGAAATGCAATGTTGATAAATGCAAAATAATGCCCATTGGAAAACGTAATCCCCGCTGTACATATATACATATATATATAATGATATAAATTAGCTACATTAGCTGTTACCGCTCAAGAAAGAGATCTTGGAGATGTTGTGGATAGTTCTCTGAAAACATCCCCTCAATGTGCAGTGGCAGGCAAAAAATCAAAAAGAATGCTGGGAACTATTAGGAAAGAGATATATAAGAAGACAGAAAATATTGTATTGACTCTTTATCAATCTGTGGTATGTCCAGATCTTGCATGCATGCAGATCTGGTAGCTCCAACTCAAAAAAGATATATTGGAATTGGAAAAGATACAGAATATCGCAACTAAAATGGTTAGGGATATGGAAAGGCTTCCATATGAGGATAGATTAGTAAGACTGGAACTTTTCAGCTTTGAATAGAGACAATTAAGGATATGATAGAGGTCTATAAAGTCATACTGGTGTGGAGAAAGTAAATAAGGAAGTGTTATTTATTCCTTCGTATAACACAAGAACTAGGGGTCACCAAATGAAATTAATAGGCAGTAGATTTAAAATGAAGAAAAGGAAGTACTTCTTCACACACCACACAGTCAACCTGTGGAACTCCTTGCTAGAGGATGTTGTGAAGGCCAAGACTATAACAGGGTTAAAAAAAAGAACTAAATAAGTCCATGAAGGATAATCCATCAATGGCTATTAGCCAAGATAGGCAGGGATTGCTGTTTGCCAGAGGCTGGGAATGGCATATGGGATGGATCCCTTAATGATTACCTGTTCTGTTCATTCCCTCTGAAGCACCTGGCATTGACAATTGTCAGAAGACAGGATACTGGGCTAGATGGACCATTGGTCTGACCTGTATGGCCATTATTATGTCTGTCCCCAAAATGTATTTTAGAACATATTTCCAGCATACGTACCTAACTCTTTACATGCTATCCACACATACATCGTGCAAGAATATTAATTACCAGCGTGTCACCAGTTTTTACATGATATCTTGCAAGATACTGTTTGACTATTCTGGCAGCAGTGTGTTGTGTGTGCCCCTTGCCAGTTGGCATATAGGGAGCTTTTAGGGTCACGTGAGCCTGGGAGGACACATATAAATTACTTATATAACATGGGAATAAGGGTAAAGAAGCTGAAGATTGCAATCCATTCAGTATCTCATTTCAAAGGTATTGGATTCGCCATTGCAAACCAAGGAGAACGAACATATGTCTCAGCGTTGAGTAGGGAATTCCTAGTTAATTATGATGCATCTGCCTTAAAAATAAACGCAGGCGTTCATGTGACAAAGTTGAATTCATTACATTGTGGTCACCAAAGCTCTGATCCAGCTCCATTAAAGTGAATGGCAACTTTGCCAGGGACTTCAGCGAGCATATGTTTGAGCTCTCATGTAGGACCTGATCCAACTCCCGACGAAGTCAATGGGCAGACTCCCATAGGGAGTAGACTGTCACACTAGTGAACCTCACTGCTTGGCCCGTTCAGTGCTTCCACAGTCAGAAACACATGGCAGGCTATTTGTCCTCCTCCATGGTGTGGATTTATTTCCCTCTTACATCGCAATAATATGCACCATGGGCTTGTAGCAAGGACAGGCTTCCCTGCAGCCCTCCCTCCCCAGCCCAGGCTCACCCTCTGAGCTTCCTTCTCAGCTCCCCTTGCTTCCTGTTTCCTCTCCTGATATTCTCCCCACTTACCTTGTTAACCCATTGGTTGTTATCCAGGTGCTCACAGTCTCCCTCCAGAAAGTGTGTAATTGGCCAAAGCTGGGCCTGCAGCTTTCTCCAGCCTGCAGCAATGACACTGATCAGGATGCTGCTGATAGTCTGTCAGACACGTCCCCCTCATACCACTTATTTCATCTCAGGCCCTTATTTGCTTCTTAGACAGATTTTCTTTCCTGCCCTTGCTCTACCCTCCGTATGGGCTTAGGATTCCACTGGGGGTTCCTGGGCTCTTTGGGGATAGCTCTCTGTGGACACGGGCAAGGGTCACCTGCCTTCCACTCACAAAAAGTACACTTCATGGGTGGAGGTAGCCCTCACGTCTCCACCTCAGCTCATGGGTCATCACACCAGCTGCAGCCCACTTCCCTCTGGGCTTATATCTGCCCCTTTAGGGCCATAAGGGAACACGCTGCTGCTGAATCCACAACATCCCTCATTGTACTTTGACGAGAATCATCCTTATCCCTGGTCCCCCTTTTACATCTGTCCACCCCAGAATTCCACGAACCCACATTCTATGTCGGGGCAGTCTCTCTTTAGGTGCCCCTTTCCCCAGACAGTGGTTGCAGACGAACACCCTCTTTTGCCTCCTGCATTCCCTTCCCAGGCATCACTGTCTGTGGGCCTACAGCCCTCTTTCCCCCACTCGTAGGCGTGAGGGTACAGAAGCTCTTTCTGCAGAAAGCCTGCCTCCCCATACTCCTCTGTTAATTTCATGGCCGCATGGACTGATTCTGGCTGCGGCTTCTGAATCAGGCCTTCGTAGTCTTGGGGCTGCTCTGTATAAACGGCTCCAGAACAACGGAGTCGTTAAAGCTTCAATTTCCCGCTTGCCTGGTCACAACCATCCAATGGCCCAGTCTGTCAATTTCTGCACAAGGGCCTGGGGGCGTATCCCACCATTCCATTTGGCTGCCCTGAACTTTTGGTAGTATTTCTCAGTTGACAGGCCGGCCCTATCCACATTAGCAGCCTTCACGGTATCATAGCCTTTTCCCTGGTGTTCACTCAGGGCCATATGGGGCACCTGAGTTGTGCTCGCCAGATATGGGGCCTACTGCAGTGCCCATGCACCCTTGGCCCAGCAGGTGTTAGTAGCCACCTGCTCAAAAGCTAATAAAAAGACCTGAGGATCATAGTCCCAGGCCCACTGTGATTCCCAGTCCCCAATCTGGGGATCACTGATCCACACCCCCACTGTAGAGTGCCTCATCTTTACACTTACATGGGACCAAGGCATAACCTCGCTAATTGATGCACTCCCATCCTTTCCCCATTGGTAGGGCTCCAAGCACATTCTTCTGCAAGTTTGTGGGGCCTTTTACCAAAGAAAGCCTTACACAGTAATAGCCTTATCCTCTCTTTAAGAGTTACCAAGCAGACTATCCACGCAAAGGATACAGTGCTCTGCACGCCAGTCCGGAGCATGCGGGCAGACTTTCCCTCTTGGTCAGGCAAGGTCAGTCTTGCCTGGGTTCTGGCTGCTGCACATCCTAGCTATGCAGCTGATCTTGGGCTGTGTCTTGAAGCAGTTTCTTTTCAGGTCTTTCCTTCTTATTCTTTTTTCCAGCTAGTCTTCTTCTTTGATCCCAGTTTATACGATGAAACTTGAGGTCTGCTTAGCTATGCCCTAAACTAATCATTTTCCTAACATATTGCAAAATAATTCTAGCTAATCATACCCAACCACCTTAGTTGATTTAAATATTGCAGAATTAGTGATGCAACATCAAACAGCCGGACAGAAACCATACCGATAAACAATAGCAAAGCAGGGACCATAAAGGCAAAACAATAAAAAAGTATCGCAATCAACTGCTGAGAAGGGATTCCTTGCCAAACAGAACGTTATCAGATATTTTTCTTTAAACATCTTAAGATCAGTTTATCTGGTATCTGTTAGGACAGGAGCACCTTCTTAACAGCCGATTTTACATTGCTTTGATGGAGTTTAGCTGGAATGTGAGGACATAACCCTTTCCTTCTTAGCTCATGGCCGCTGCTGTCCTAATATGGCTGCAGCTGCTTAGCCAAAGAACAAGACCTCAGACCTTACGTCACCAGCCTCTGTCGGAACTGTTGCTGTACCGAGGCTGGCTCTTTGATGAATTCCTGCAGCATTTGTTGTTGTTCTGCTGTTCTGCATTTGAGTGCTTGCCTCTCTGCCTGATGCATCTCCTTCTGTTGCTCTACTAAGCAGTGCAGTAGCTCATCTATGGGTCTCCTGCCTTTGTACAGGGCCTTATCCTCTTCAGCGGAGGGAGTTACAGCTCCCAGACAAGCCCCCACATGTCATAGTGCCTCTCTCACTACCCGGTGAAGCTCGCTACCTAGCCAGTTCAGATAGTTCCACATTCATAAGCACACACTAGGCTGTTTTATCCTTCACTCAGGTGTGCATTTATTTCCCTCTTACATCACAATAACAGACTCCACAGGCTTGTAGGAAGGACAGGCTTTAGTCCCCAGTCTGTGAGCTTTCTTCTGAGCTCTTCTTGAGCTGACCTTGTGTCCCTTTTCCGCTCCTTATGTTCTCCCCCACTTACCTTGTGAACACATTGGTTGTCACCCAGGTGCTCACAATCCTCAACCAGAAGGTGTGTAATTGCCCTCAGCTGGAAGGCATGAATGTCAGGGATCAGGGGGATGCTCAGAGCACCCGGTCACAATTTTCTTTATTTTTTTTTCTGAAGAGTGATTTGGGCATTGTGTCTATAAAAGCAGCCCCTTGTGATTTACAATTGTTGTATATTTCCTTTTAAATAAAGAGTAGTCTTGCTACCATAAATAGCACAAAGGCTTTTATTTAAATAGTATTCCCTAAATTACTTGCACAATGGTAAGCTTAAACACTGTCTTTCTTCTCTAGTCTGATATAGTTATGTCTAAGGTGGCGTATCTCACTTGGATGTTTTTCCCTGTCTACATTCAAGCTTTGCGTGTTTTCACAATTCCTTAGCTTGGGCAAGCTGGTGAAGTGCTTAAACTCTCATTGGCTCTAATGGTAGGCGTGGCGCTTAGCATTTTACAAGGTCATGCCCTTATTTTACTGTCCTATTTCCCATTAAGTAATTAGTGACATGACCTGGTGTTTTCAGATTGTTTTGTCCCCCATTTCATACATGCCTCATTCTTATCTCATGACCATTAACAACACTTCAATTTTGCTTGCCACCTAGCAAGAAGTAAAGGTTTCCTTTTGAAAGTGTCAGAAAATACCTTTACCTAAAACAAATTAACCGTAGCAGGCACTTCTGGTTTCCTTAAGCAAATTTTAATTGAAAGTAGATTACAATAGATATAACATAAAAAAACTCTGAGGTGTTAAACATTCAGAGTCCTGATTGGAGGTCTGGTGAATCTATTTTATTATCCTTGGTACAAAAAGGAAACAAAATATTATTTAAGGCAATCAGATACCTTAAATAATGAATTACACCTAAGGAAACCATGGTTCTGTGCATGCATGAAACAGAGTATTCTCACGTGGAGTGAGTCTATCTTTCTCTGCCACTCCAGTAAGTGTCCTCCTTGCCTCTAGAACCCAGTTCATAATTATCGTTAGTTAGTTAAGTTGTGTTACTGCAGTGTCTTAAGCCTCCACCCAGGATCAGGGCCCCAACGCTAATACACAGTCTTGGGTATTTAGTTACTAAAATTCAACCTCCTGATCAGCTGCTGGAAAAGGCATCCTGCAAAGTGCGTTCCTTTTGTATTTTAATATTTAAAGAGACATCTGTGTATAACATCTTTTTTTTAAAGCACTTTGCTTACTCTGTCAAGGCCCCAGTCTGACACCTGATCACCTAAATCTGGGATGAATGGTTCATCCCTTACTGAGATGTGTAAGGGAATAAGCCATCTCTCCCTGCCCCCACCACTATCACCTTATTTGGCTTTGCTCAGATTGTGACTGGGTGTGAGGGGGAGAGTGGGGACTACTTGCATGATCAAGTCTGTGGGGAGGGGCTTTGCCGGATGAGATATTGGAAGAGCCCTACAACTTCCCACACTTGTTGACCGAAGTAGTTAGGCTGGAACACAAGGGGAAGTTAGTTGCTCTATGAAAAGGGCTGTAATAACTTCCTGCTCCCTCAGAGAGAGCAGGGAAGGAATTGTAACTGCGACACGTTGCACAGTTTGGCCACAGTCTGCTGCTTCCTCAGAGACGATTCTAAAGGAACAGTCTAGCTCTCTGTGAGTGCTCACATTGTGATCAATTAGGCCTTCCTTTCTTTGCTTGAACTCCTATGTAACTTCGGGTGCACATACTTTCCACCCCCAATGCATTTTTGTGGTGGGTGACATGACTCTGTAAAGTTACTGGGGTTCCTTTACAGAGAAAGGTGTCCTACAAGAAGTAGCCCCCTGGTGCAGATGTCCACGCAACACCTTCTGCACTGCCTCAACTCCTGGATAGTGGTGGTCTAGGCAAATTAGCTGGTCTGGGAAGTCTCTGTCTGCACCATGTATGTTGCAGAGGGGATCTCCGCACCAGCCTCAAATAAGCACGAATAGGTTTGGTAATATGTTGGAGCCAGTGTGTTTCAGAGGCCCTGTGTAACATCTAAGGAGCAGCAGAGGCTGCGGTTCCAGACTAATAGATGCACAGCAGCCTTACAGCTGCCCCAGGTGGAGAGTGTCATTTCCATCCCCTCCCAACCATGCATAGAGAGCCTCCACGAAATCCAAAGGTCCAGGCTGTGTTTTAGCGAAAGTGGGTGTTTTAGTCAGATTGTCAGCTTTCGGGAGCGGGGGTTGTTACATTTTTGGAGCCAGCAGAGACGGAGATAGACTCAGAGGAAAATGATGGACACACAGCTGTCTTTTGTGGTAGCTTTATTGTTCTGGCTGCAAAACTGAAGCTAACACAAACGTGAGACTTTGCACTGGGGAGTGGGGAGAATACAGAGCCCCCCCAACATTTAAAAGGGGCTCTGTATGTTCACAGGGATCATTTATTTGTTCTCGCTTATGCTCACAGGGATCATTTATTTGTTCTCGCTTAGAACAGTGCCTCAGGCAATGGCCACAGGTCTGGGTCTCCTAGGTGCTACCGCAATACAGATAAACAATAATGTTATTTATTTATGATAATAAAGTGTACTTATTTTAACATGTCGGCACTTAAATAATCATTTTCTAGAGAGACAAGGTGGGTGAGGTAATATCTTTTATTGGACCAGCTTTTGTTGGTTAAAGAGGCAACCTTTCGAGCTCCCACAGAGCTCTGGGCCAGACCTGAAGAAGAGCTCGGTATAAGCTCAAAAGCTTATCTCTCTCACCAACAGAAGTTAGTCCAATAAAAGATATTACTTCACCTTCCTTGTCTCTCTAATATCCTGGAACCAACACTGCCGCAACAACACTGCAAATAATAACTTTCTGTCCTAACCTGTTTTGTAGTATCCTTATGAGTTACTGAACAGCTTCTGTGTTGCATTTAGAGGTTACCAGATCCCTGTGTATAGGGGCAAATCCTTCACTCCATGTGTGGCGATAACAGCCAGCTTAGCTCTTTGCAGAAGCACTTGGCTGTGCTTCACAAAATCTGACCCCCCCTCCACATTTGGCACAGCAAAACTATATTATTCTGAGTGTCAAGGCAGCCTCCAAGTCAGGATTTGCCCACAGTTTATCAATTGCCATGGGATCCTTATGGGCTAAACTGTAAATGTAAAAGTTCATTATTTAAATACCTCAAAACGTCTGCTACTATCCCTGCATTTCTAGGGTTGGAATCAGCCTGTCACTATATGCACTAGAAACTTTTGAGATTATCACCAATTCAGTTTTCTAAATTAGAACAAAGGGTACAACACAGATTCTTGTCAAATTACACTATCACCCTGGAAACTGTAGATAGGATACAATTCCCTTTTCCGGTTGGAGAGGAGAAAAAGGTGCTTACATGAAATTCTTGGTTTCTTTTTAGCATTTTCTTAAAGAACTAGCAGATTTTGATTCTATCTCTAAAATCAATCAAAATCTTGAGATTGATTCAAGTTTATTAACCAAAAGGAAGGACTGGATCATTGTGTGTATAAAAAAGAAAAATTTTCTTTTAGTACAAATTAATGTCTCTTTGTTAACTGAAATAGAAAATCTTGATATCTTTTAGGGCCCAATTCTTTTACTATTGAAATCAATGATGAAATACTCCTAGTGAATACAACTGGAGCAAGACTTGATATGTAATGTGCTTAATGGAATTTAAATACTTTGGGGTTTGTTTTTTGTTTGTTTGCTTTTACTTTAAATAACTCTGAGGAAAAGATTTGGCAGTATGGCATCAGAGTGGGTGGTCAATTGCCATTCTGCAGACGTAGCAAGAGAAATGTAATTACAGGAATAAAACGTGTTTACATTTCCCCAGGTGACCTAGCCAGCTACCCCTAGGAAGTAATTGGTCTCATGTTGTGAAAGTAAGGCATTTTGTCACACAGCAGAACGTGTACAACTTTCTCAACTCACCAGCATTTCCCCCACTTAATAAAAACAATCAAGTTCCTTTATTGCAAGCTTCACTTCGCTTAAGATAAGCATGTTTATTTTGTCATTGGAATCATAAGATACACATCTTGTTTATGAGACTACCCTAAAGATGTTCGCTGTTTGGTCAGCCTGAGCCTCACTCTGGTAGAAATAAGTCACTGGCATTATTATTGAAGTAGTTTGCATGTATTTAAAGGGACAGACTCAAATTCAGAAGCGTAGAGTGGTGCATGCCAGTGGGTAAGGGTGCATGGCTTTGAGGAAGTCTAAACTGATATAACCGAATCCTTGTCTATATTACAGTTATAACAGCGTTTAGTTATTTTGGCAAAATGATAGATAGATAGATAGATAGATAGATAGATAGATAGATAGATAGATAGAAAGAAAGAAAGAAAGAAAGAAAGAAAGAAAGAAAGAAAGAAAGAAAGAAAGAAAGAAAGAAAGAAAGAAAGAAAGAAAGAGACAGACAAACAAACAAACAAACTAAGACAGGAAAGCTAAATTCAACAGTGGTCCCTTGACCTGGCTACCAAATGGTTAAAAGCTGTATTGAAGTCAGGACTTAAATGCATCCTGTAATTCCCCTGCTGACCCCGTCTGCCTTGGGTCATTATTCTCCTCCTTTATATCTTTTGTCAATAAAAAAATTCCACTGCTCAACGTCTTTCACAAACTACAGATGAAATCAGATCAAAACGATGAATTAGCTTTAAAAAGTCATAATCAGCCGCGCACATCCGCTAGCTTCCCCTATGACGGTGTCATGTCATTGTGCTTGATTTCATCCTGCCCTCCTCTCACACCTCCTCTCCACCTGTGTTTTCACCTCCTGGTTCCCTCTGGCTTAGGCCCCGATTCAGCAGTCAGATCCACTAGCCTAGAACACTGCATCCCACTGATGACAGTTGCTCACCATTAGGAAGTTTCTGCTGATATTCAGCCTAAATTTTCCATTTCTTAATTTTGTCACATTACTCTGAGTTAGACTTCTTTGTACCACGCTAAACAGTAGGGTTCTGCACAGGGTACAGGGGTTCACAGATTTAAAGGGCAGAAGGGACCATCATGGTTACCTAGTCAGACCTTGACAAAATAGTGTCCATGTCTACTTATGCTACCTTGTAAGACTGAAGTACCTTAGAATATAAAGTGACACTTTGTTGTCTTTGATTCAGAACATGTAGGCTGGATGCAGTTTCGAAGCTAAGGTTCTAAATGTGCTGTTGCATTCCTGGAAGGTTCTCGATGCTATGGTAATGGGCTAGGGTGACCACATAGCAAATGTGAAAAAGGACGAGATAGGGTGTAAAAGGCACCTATATAAGGCAAAGCCCCAAATATCAGGATTGTCCCTATAAAATCGGGACATCTGCTCACCCTATAATGGGCACAGTATAAGAAACTGAACAAAATAAAATGTTTGTATTTCTTCTATGCTATTATATACAATACACAAAAATCAAAGCAGGAAAAAAGTCTATTATTAGGCCATCTAGTACATCATCCCTTACCATTGTGGGTTTGCTCCCCAAAGTATACTTTCCAGTACTTTGTACATTCCAGTTTGAAATGTCTCAGTGAAAGGTCACAGTTTTACAGATTTCTCAGCACAGGACTTTTTCCCTGAAAATTACTTAAAAAAAAAAAAAATAACATCATTCAGTCATTTACCACTGCACAACCCGAAACACTCTCACTCCTTTTTGAGGCCCAGTAATGTGAGATACTAAATGCCTCCAACTCCCACTAAAGTCAACAGGCTGTTAAGCAAGTTCAGCATTTTGCCAGAACTGGCCCTTGTTATTTACACTCTGCATATAGTTGTAGACAGAGTTTATGTCTCTCATTAGTTATCTCTCTTTTGTTCTTTTCATTTTCCCTATAACTCAGACCCACCAGCCATACATATATATAGAATCCCCAAGTGCAGAAGGTATACAGTATAAATCTCCATAATGATTTTATTGTAATGTCTTTATGCCTTCATATATTCTAAGCATTGCCACCTTAAAAATATCATGTCCGCTACTAAAGTTATTTTCCATGTTCAAAAGAGTAAACTAGAAATAGGAGCTGGGGATGCAGCTGGGGAGCTGGGATGTGGGGGAAGAGAAGTATTTATTTTATCTTTGTATGAACTATGAAAGCCTACCTTCCTTGTATAGTTAACTCAAGGATCATTGTTTTCATCCCAGAACACCACCTGGGTAATCCATCTGTTGAAGTGGGATGCAAAATCTTAATTCATCACACAGCGGCTTTCTAGATATGACCGAAACGGTATTTGCATGAGTTCTCTTAGTTAAGTGTTAATTAAAACATATGTGTTGCAGGAAGCGGCCTGGGAGCACTATGGGTTGCTCCAAGATGGGCTATGTTAGTACCGGAATCATCTAAATGAGATGCCGGGTACAAACTATACTTAGGAAATTTGGTCATGTTTTCAAGGGACCAGATTGGGAGTCACAAGATCTGGGTTCCTTTCTTAGCTCTGCAGCAGGCTTCATGTATGACTTCTTTGTGCTTCAGGTTCCACTTGCATGTTAATACATACCTGCCTCTTAGGAACATTAGACAGACAAGGTGGGTGAGGTAACAAACATCTTATATTGGACCATCTTCTGTTGGTGAGAGAGACAAGCTTTCAAGATGACACAGAGCTTTTCTTCAGGTCTCTGAAACTGACTCAGAATGTCACAGCTAAATACAAGATGGAGACCCCTGGGTTTAGTTAACAATATTTCAAGGGACCATCCGAGGTGAAGTGGCCTGTTAACAGCCCTCCAGTCATAAGGAGGAAAGAATGGTGGGGAGTAACTAGTTGCAATAGTTAGCGAGTTATATATTTTTAGGAACTAGCAAAGTTATGATTTTAAGCTCGCAGGCTCACCTTTTGAAAGCGTTGTGCCTGTTTCCTTTGAGGATGAGGACTGACAGGTCAGATATTAAGTGATCTCTTTGTGAAAAATGTTCACCCATAGGTGATGTGGTGTTTTTGTCTTTTATCATTTTCTTGTCTGAGTTCATCTGAGAGCATAGCGGCATCGTAGCTGTCTGGGCATTTAGTTCACTGGATGAGGTATACCATATGCTGTGACAGGCATATGTAGAACCCCTGGATCTTGAAAGCTCTGTTGTAGGGGGTATTGGTCGCTGTAGCAGTGGAGACATGCCTGCAGGCTTTGCATCCATTGTTCTGGGAGGGTCTGGTACCATTTTGAGCTGGTGTGTCCTAGTCTGTAGGAAGCTTGCTTCAAATTATGAGCTTGGAGAGGGTGGAGGTTGTTTGAAGCCCAGAGGGGGGGAGTCAGGAAAGATTTCTTCCAGGAAAGGGTCCCCATCGAGTACGGGTTATAGTTATTTGATTATACCCCATGTGGATTCCAGTGTGGCGTGATAGGCATATGTGATCAGAGGAGGTTTTATTTGTACTGAAGCAAGTTCTCTGGAGATATTAGGGAGGCCCATTCCATAATACGATCTATTTCCCTGATGGAGTGCCCTTGCTGGGTCAAGGCAGTTTTGAGTGTGTTAAGGTGATTAATGAAGATTTATAAGTACTTTGAAATCCTCAGATGGAAGATGTGATACAAGTATAAAGGATTATTATACGAGTGTCAAAATTACATTCGCAAGAAAATAAAATGTGGTTATAGAAAAACTGTATATAAGTGTTCCTCGCCTGGTATGAGTTCAGTGGAACTACAATTTACCCCAGCTGGAAACCCGGTCCTGAAACCCGGATCTGAGATTTTTAACATATCCGGTCTTTATTAATGAACAAAGGAGTCACAAAAACTTAGAAGATTCCAGAATTGATTTCACTTTGAGAGTTAACAGGTTGATTTTAAACAGAAAGCCTTCAGGGCAGGTACTACGTGGTTGGCACAGTTTCCTTCTGTTATAGTTCTGTGTATATACACAGTATTACATAAAAAGTTACTTCTAGGCTGTAGTAATAATAATAGAAGATTTGTCAATAGTCTACAAGCTTTGAAATACTCAGTGCTAAGTCCTATCATGGCTAGCCATTGTATAAAAGTAAATCGCTTTCTAAAAGGTATAGTGCCTCAAAGCTTGACAGTATTTGACATTACAGAATAGAATTACCATAGCAACTTAGGCCAAATTAGAATAAAAGAGCAGTACCAAACTTCCTAGGTGGATGGGTTTTACTTGTGACAAGAACAAGTGTTTTTAGGACTTTTTTCCTGTGTGCATAATTGAACTGTTCTGATCACCTTACCATCACCCAGAGAAATTATTTGAAGCTGGACGTTAAGAAATATGAGAAATTTTTCATTTTCGTCTGTGCACAGTTTTTTAATTGTTGCAGAAGAATTAAAATATCAAATTACATCAGATATTGACAGATATGTTGGCACAAACTGATGAATGCTTTGTTTGACTCCCTCTAGGCTTTTCAAAACTGAATCTCTTATAGTTCTCTATATGTTCTGTGAGCTCAGATGCTTTTATATATAGACCCTTTGTCTCCTTTATATTTCTTAGCTAATTTAACACTTGCAATACTTACATTCAGATCCCCATAGTGTTTAAGCAGAATGCATGTCACAAGAGATAAATTGTCTGCCTTAGGTTTAAGAAGCTGTGAGTTGAAACCTTACAGGATTTTCTTTATTAAATGTTGTGTGTGTCTGGTTTCCTCTCACTGTAATATTGATGACTAAATTCTCACCGTGTAATTATCTTTATTGGCTATCCGCAGACTGCATTTGACTGGAATATTTCAGGGTGTTTTTTAGAAGAATAAGAAGCAGCAAAACCTATACTAAATTAAGTCCAATTTCCATGAAGTTTTATGTACACTTAAAGCTTGTTGTGTATTTTGTTTGAACTTTGTAATCCTTGACTAACATGCTTAATTAACATCTTTTGGCAGCATCTATATTATGTTTCCGTTAAATTAATGATACTGTATGGGCACCAACTGCTGTCTAATTTACAAGAAAATGTTTGTTTCTGCTTTTCCAAATATTCTGTGTGACCTAGGAGATAATCCAGTTGGCTTTTTAGGTTCTAGTCCTTTTTGGTATGTTCACATTTAAAAGAAAAAATCTCTCTCTTATCATCATCTGTTTTCCTTTCAACATTTTTCTAAGATGCACTGGGTAATAGTGTGGAACTAGCCCCATGGGAGCTTGGAACACAAAGAAGTTGTAGATCTTATATACCCTCTCCCTGAGAGAGAGAGAGAGAGAGAGAGGGATGTTGCGAAGGATCAAGGCTGCCTGTGACTTGGTGCAAGGGCAACTTCTGGTTCCTAGGAAACTGGAAGTTAGTTCCAGCTTTGACTCTTTGTTCCCTGGTAGAGGGAAAGAGTTTTACGTGATTGGCCGTGAAGGTCAGGCTTTGTGTTGGGGCAGAGGACCGGGTTAACTCCCACACTGAGCAAGTGAACCTTTCTTTTCATACAGCCTATTGTAGGTAGTTATAGTACCTCCATTACCATGGTTGGTAATGGGGGGAGGAAAAGGGGTCTCAAAATGTTCAACATATTAATCCTCACAACATGTAGAGAAGAACCATTAAGCAGTGAATTCAATCAGGATCTCCTGAGTCTGAGGCAGGGGCGTGCGTAAAGCAGGACAAGCAGGAGCATGGGCACCCTCAGTCGGCGGGGGACATAGAACTCCTCTGGGGCGGGAAGAGCGAGCGCCTCCTGCCCCAAGCCAAGCCAGGCTGGGTCATGGGAGATGACAGCTCCTCCGGACCCAGAGCTGTGGGGGGAGAGCCAGCTCCACCAGCTGCAGGGGTCAGGGGGAGAGGGAGCCTGTGGGGTGGGGTGAGGAGAGAGCCAGCTTCTCCAGCCACAGAGAGTGAGGAGCCAGCTCCTATGGGCATGAAGACACAGAAAGTGCCCCTCTAAAAGCAGCCAAATTTTTATTGCTCTGCATGCCCCTGGTCCTAGGATAGCACCTCAAAGAGTGGAACGTCCTTCCTCTCGACAGAGGTGCTTGCTTAAAAGAAAACACCCTGCTCTTCTTCCTCATGATAGGATTCCACCGTTTTGCCAGGTGTTGCTAGGCTCCTGTCAATGGCAGCTCATGACATGACTGCCTCTATCCCTCCTTGTGACTTGTGTGGAACATACCATATATACTGTGGCTTTGCAAGCTGATCTTTTTCATCTGGTGTTTCATTTTCCCTTTCATGTGCTTTCCTTGCTTCTGTTTGTGTTTACAAGTCTTCTAGCTTTGCGGATCCCACAAAATAATTGTTTTGTCTTGATGCTGATGTCTTTTTTCCATTGTCTAGTTTCAATAGAAGTTGGTTTTGGCAGTTTTTTGAAAGTGCAATATATCATTATTGCCCAAATAAGCATAACTGGCATTCTAGTGAATTTCAGATCTGGACTGCAGGACTCAAACTACACACTCATTTCTCCATGTCGTTTCTCTCTGAAAATTACTACAGCCACATACACATACTTTGTGAACCCACTTTTTTGTTGTTTGGAAGGCATAATTTCTCATTGTTTGTTGTGATACATGGAAGCTTTCACCTAGATAATTCATTGTGGGATTGTAAAGGCTTGCTATAAATAATAGTATTCATTAACAGACTGTGGAAGATAGCTGACACAGGAAACATAGGCCCTTGGTAATAGACAAGTTTGGAGGGGTAACATGGGGATGGTACATGAAATAACAAATGGCACAGGAACAGTAGATTGGGAACTTCAACTCGCTATCTCTCCTAATACAAAAATAAAGGCGTATTCAATAAGACTAGATTTAAATCTGATAAAAGGAAATACGTTTTCACACAATGCAAAGTGAGCATGTGGAATGCATTGCCCTAAGATGTCATTGAGGCCATGAGCTTAGCATCATTCAGAAAACTAATAGTACATATTGTAAAGAAAATACACAAGTCTTTTGGAGCGATATACACCGTCATGCTTCCGGGCACAAGGCAAAACTCTAGATATTGGGACCCTGGAGGAAGGCTATTCTCTAACTACCTCTTACAGGGTTTCTTCCATCTTCCTCTGAAGCAGCAGGTACTCACTACTACCAGAGATTCAGCAGGGAAATCTCTATGTGCTGGAATGCAGGTGTGTGATTATTAGTAAATTTTCTTTTCCTCGCCAGCAGAAACTTCCTTTGTTTTGATGTGACCTGGTATAATCCTGAAACAGGTAGCCTTCCTGTTTGGGGATGTGATTACGTTTATGTTGCAATGCTCAACAAAGACATAGATGTTCTTCAGTCATATGCCGGCTGAGCTTGAACATGCAAAAATTTGATGATGTTGGGTAGAATGAAGATGGTTTGGGTAAATTTGGGTTAAAAACTCTGCCCAAGCACTTCTCCAATCTCTGATTACATTATCTACTACATAACTCATCTTTCCACAGCCATAGAAAGTGAAGAGTATGTTAATGATCTAAGTACCAGACCTGGCATTGTCTGACTTCTCAGAATCACAGGTTCAGATCAACTCTTTCTCCTTAAAATATAGATGAATTGATTACCTGACAGTGTATTGTGTGTGACTTATTTGAAGGAGACATTAAAAACAAAGGACCTGCTGTATGAACATTGAAAACACCTGGCACCTTACAAGCGTGCAGAATCTAGTCCCCTTTGCCAAAATTTCCTCTCCCTACACTGCTATGCAGCTTTTGTGAACCACTCAGTTATTGGCCTCTGTGATATCTCAGGATCTACTCAGATCTGTAAGAGGGTCTGTCACCACCCACTCTGTAACTTTGAGTGCAAGGGTGCCATGTGAATATGATTCAGATAATAGAATCATAGAATATTAGAATTGGAAGGGATCTCAGGCTGTCATCTAGTCCAATCCCCTGCTCAAAGCAGGACTAACCTCAGTTAAATCATCCCAGCCAGGGCTTTGTCAAGCTGTAGCTTAAAAACTTCTAAAGTTGGAGATTCCACCACCTTCCTAGGTAACCCATTCCAGTTCTTCACCACCTCCTAGTGAAAAACATTTTCCTAATGTCCAACCCAGACCTCCCCCACTGCAACTTGAGACCACTGCTCCTTATTGTGTCATCTGCCACCACTGAGAACAGCCTAGCTCCATCCTCCCTGGAACCCTTTTCAGGTAGTTAAAGGCTGCTATCAAATCCCCCCTCATTCTTCTCTTTTGCAGACTAAACAAGCATATTTCCCTCAGCCTCTCCTCATAAGTCTTGTGCTCCAGCCCCCTAATCATTTTTGTTGCCCTCTGCTAGATTCTCTCCAACTTTTCCACATCCTTTTTGTAGTGGGGGGCCCAAAACTGGGCACAATACTCCAAATGCAGCCTCACCAATGCTGACTAGAGGGGAATAATCACTTCCCATGATCTGCTGGCAATGCTCTTACTAATGCAGTCCAATATGCGATTAGACTTCTCGGCAACCAGGGCACACTGCTGATTCATATCCAGCTTCTTATCCAGTGTAACCCCAAGATCCTTTTCTGCAGAACTGCTGCCTAGCTCGTTGGTCCCCAGTCTGTAGCTGTGCATGGGATTCTTCCGTCCTAAGTGTAGGACTCTGCACTTGTCCTTGTTGAACCTCATCAGATTTCTTTTGGCCCAATCCTCCAATTTGTTTAGGTCCTTCTGTATCCTATCCCTCCTTTACCACTCCCCTAGCTTAGTGTCATCTGCAAACTTGCTGAAGGTGTAATCTATCCCATCCTCCAGATCATTAATGAAGATGTTGAACAAAAGAACGGCCCCAGGACCAACCCTGGGGCACTCCTCTTGTGACCGGCTGCCGGCTAAACATGTAGCCATTGATCACTACTTGTTGAGCCCTGTGCTCTAGCCAGTTCTCTATCCATTTTATAGTTCATTCATCCAACTCATACTTCTTTAACTTGCTGATAAGAATACCGTGGGAGACCATATCAAAAGCTTTGCTAAAATCAAGGTATATCACATCCACTGCTTTTCCCACATCCACAGAGCCAGTCACCTCTTCACAGAAGGCAATCAGGTTGGTCAGGCATGACTTGCTCTTGAAGAATCCATGTTGACTGCTCCTGATCACCTTCCTCTCTTCCAAGTGCCTTACACCAGTAGCCAGTCCACAAGCATAAGGTCTCTTCCTGGCTTCCACCAGCCTATCTTCTCCTTTTATGGTGATACCAACAGGCCTTCCATTCCCCAAAATCCATCGTCCCTGAGTTCTTAAGTACCAGACACTCTCTTCTGGTTCATCATCCCTGAAGGCGTGGAACCAGCCCATCAATTTTCAGTTCACTTTGGGATACACACTCCACACAATTTGCACAATAGAGACCTGCTTAGGGTAAAAATTAACAAAAGTTTATTTTCTAGAAAGATTAAAAAATGAACTAGTAAGGGAAAGCAAACACATAACAATTGCATGAAAAATAAGCATAAAGATGCAATATTTACACTTCCACGTTTGATGAAATCACTTTTCTAATACAAGTTACCGGTAGCCTTTGAACAGATTCCCAGAGCCCTATATAGAGCGGGATCCAGTATTCACTGATAGCTTCCCGTCTTCCCACTCAGTATTTACACAGATTTCACTTCAGACCCCTTCCATTTTAAAAAGGTTTGCAGGATCATTTTCTTCAGTCACTATAAATATTCAAAGTGGGGAAATCCCCAGTTGTCTCATTGTCTTTCCATTAGCTCTTAATGGCCCATCCCTGTCTTTTCCTGGGTTGTACCATGAATCATTACTTAAGCCCAGTTTTGTGTAAAGATGTGTCTTGAGAAGAATCCCTCTCTGCTGTGAGAAGTAGCTACAATTCCACTACAGATTATGAGCAGCTTCTATATACATAAATACATAGATCCATAACTACACTCTATATACATATGTCTCATAATGACCATCAAGTTCAGAATATTACAAGCTTTCATAAAAGACCCTCTTGACATATTTGTATAGTACAATAACACAATATGCAATCAGCTGGTTTACTTGCACATTTTGGGGTTTAAACTTTCTGTTCTCCCACTGGTGTGTCTGGACTCTGATTGTCACACTCTCCAGACTTGATATGCTTGTACTTTGCTTCAGCCATGCTTTAGTTAGTTAAATGTTTTTGAATCTTTGAGGTGTCATGTGCTATGTAAATATAAAATGTAGCATTAACGCTACTGTACTGTTGAATTCTGATTCTTAAAAAGTTAATTCCTATGGTTTTTTCCCCACTAGGAAAATTCATTTTTTCTGGGTAGTTGCATTATATCAGAACACTCAAAGTGTGTGTGTGAGAGAGAAAGAGTGTGTGTGTGTTGTAGGTGGGAGTGACTAAAGTAAGGAAAATTTTGCTCCAGATGCAAGGGTGCTAGAAAATAATGAACTGCTATTCAAGTTATGTGAAGGATCAAAATGTGGTTGGTGGTCCTGATATTTTAAAGACTTGAAATAAAACTACAGTGCTTACTAGAATACCTTATGTAATCAAAATGGTGATTTGATAAATAAGAATGTGTTTAAACAAATTTATAAAGGCCTGTCATCATTTCAGTGAATCTCATGAATGTTTTCTCAGTGCGAGGTACCATTTTAATGTTAATTTGCCCTGAATCAGCAGTCTGATGCAGGTTAGGACTATGATACTGGATAGCTAAATTTAGTATCTGGTTAAATATTGAATTTACTTTCCCAAAGCCATCATTTATTTTTAGCATTATAGGTGTGCATGGCAGTTTGAAGGCAAATTGAAATAGATTAGATCTGTGCCTTCAGAAGTTTGTAGTGTGTCTGAGCCGGCAAACTTTAGGGAACTACCCACAGTATTAAAACACTGTTTTAAACGTTAGTGGAATTATTCATGGAAGTAAGGACCACTCTTAGTATTAAGCGTTCACAAGATCAGGCCCTGAATTAGACGCTGTACCAAGAAAATCGTGTTTGTTACAAACACAAAATCCATATACTTTCAGTTTATAAACTAGAAAATCTCATTGTAAATTAAAGTTTAGTCATGAGTTCAGTGCTGAGGTTGAGTTTGAGAGGGTGGGGGGAAACCAAGGCCTTCTGTGTGCCCTGGCCCAAAACTGCAGCAATGTTCCGAATAAACATTCCCAGCAGCGCTAACTGCCTGTTCACTGTCTATGGTAAGCTGGTGAAGCTGCCAAGTAAGCATGTGCAGATTTAGCTAAGCATAGAAAATGCATACTATCATGCTGATGGCTCAGCGTCTGAGAAGAGATTTTTTTTTCAGATAAAAGTTAACCATTTAACTTTTACAGGTATAATTTACACATGGGTAAAGAATGCAAGCCAGGAGTAAAATGCTACCGGATCAGGATGATAGCTTTTTACCCTCATTCTGCACAGATCTATCTGTACAA
This sequence comes from Mesoclemmys tuberculata, assembly GCA_007922155.1. Classification (NCBI taxonomy): domain Eukaryota; kingdom Metazoa; phylum Chordata; order Testudines; family Chelidae; genus Mesoclemmys; species Mesoclemmys tuberculata. The sequence continues at coordinate 7,911,893 of ML675690.1, forward strand.
AGCCAAGGTAACAGAAAATCAAGCCCAAGAGGTAGTTGTTGGCTTAGTGCACTGATCCCACCTTATGTAAATAACCCTTGAATTAATAACAGAAGGGTTTGGGGAGGACAATAGTTGGTTGTTCTCCTTTGAGAATTAGATAATAGAAACATTATAATAATGTATATGGACAAGGATATGTTTATCGCTTACATACAAATACAGCATTAGTTTTATGTGCAGGTCAGTGTGAATAATTTTGTTTTTAACTGTTCTGTAAATATGTTTACCCCATTTTGGGTCTTAAGAGGATACATTATCAAGGGGTTTGAACAGAAGATTATAATTTAAAATTCAAGGATTGTATTCCAGCTCCTTCATTGGTTCTGTAGGACTCAGTTTGCCCAAGTGTACAATAATATTTAGCCCGGCTCACAGGGCTGCCTGTGTATTGAGAGGCTTAAATAGTTGGTCACTGACATTGCGATCCTAGAGCTTCATGGCCCAGGTTCCACTGGGTACAGCAGGACAAGGAAACGGGGTGCTTCAGAGGAACTGGCTGCTCTGAGATACGTAAGAAGAGACCAGGGACTGTTCTAAATTATGCCAGCTGGGAATAGCCAGATCCCAGTAGCATTCTGGTAAAGCTCCAGCATCCTCTTGCTCTAAAGCCACCCAGGATTGATGGCATATTAGCAGGCTTCATTGGCTGTATGCCAGCTGAGGACACCCGGATGCAAGAGGAATTTTCAGCTGGTGAAATCTGGTCAGTTTCCTTCCCCCATATGCTGTCAGAGCTATGCAGAGGCAGGAGAAAACCAGACAACTTAATTTTTATAAGTGCCACGTACCATTTCACCATATTATTGAGGGTGGAGGGAAGGAATGCCTGGAAAAATCAGTAATAATGAGTGCTGTCTTGCTAGGGAAGAAAGCTTCCTGCCTACTTTGGAAAAGCTTGTGAAGGCCTGTCAAGAATGGCACTGGGAGAGAAATATTGTCACGTGAGGAGATAAAAACTCTTTAGCATGGTCCCTCTGTTGAGGACTTCCTGGCATGTGGAAAAGTATAGTGGACAAATAATGAAAAACAACAGTAAGTGTCAGCCATCTGGACTTAAGCCCAGGCTGCTGGTGATATTGAGGAACAAAACATACTGTCAGACTAGGAAGCCTCTTACTGTCCCTACAGAGTTTAAAGAGTCTGAAAAATAAGGAAGGGAGCATGTGAAAACTGTCTTTGGGGACACATAAGATTTCAGCCACCAGACCTACTATTATTTGTATTGCCATTTCCATACTGTCTAAGCACCTATAGCCACTAGCCTTACAGTAATTAATTGTGAAATAATGTGTGTGTTTTAGTTGTTATGTTTAACTAAGGGACAGATGGAGGATGAAGGGATAAAACAGCATCTGAGGAATACATAAAGCTTCTGAGCCCAGTTCTGAAGTTAATGGGACTGTTTATGTGGGTAAAGGTTGCAAGATCAAGGTTTTAGCTGCCCGGGCTGAGTTGCAACTTAGTTTATTGCATTCTGCCTCCTTAAATCTCCCTGCCATTCCCACTGGGTCCTGCAGTTTTCTTCCATTTCTGTCCTATTCTATAGACCAATTAGTGTAATATTGGAACTTTTCCCCTCTGGTGTAATACGGTTTGCATTTATTAATATTATTATTAATAATAATAATTATCCATCAGTATTATGTCATTGGGATTTTTTTAAAAATGAATAGCCTTCACAACCTACAAGATAAAAGGGGATAGCTACTGTCTAAAATTTAATCCCACGATTCACCAATAAATCTTGACCACAAACCGATTCTATAGTGTGGTAAAGTCAGGCCAGGTGGCTTCCAAAGTGCATACCAGGGTCAGTATGTGAGCCTTAGAATGTTAAAGGCCCTTTTTCCTGCAGGCAGAGGAGAGGTTACTGCAGGTCAATTAGAGACACCTGTACCCAATGAAGGGCTACTCCAGGAAGGGCTACCCTGCCTTCCCTAAAAAAGGGGGAGGGGGGGGCAGAAGGTGGACCAAAGGAGGAGGAGGAAGTTGCCAGAAGGTTTGTAGCAGCTGGAGGAGAAACTTCCCTCAGACTAGGAGACAGTGCTTTTCTACAGCCAGAGGAGCAGAGAAGGAGAAAACCCTTTGCCCCAGCTGGCAGGAAGGAGCCACAGCAAGGTACCTCCCTGGGCCCTGGGGCACATACAGGGGCTGAGTCTACCCACCCTCCCCGGTGGGGCGAAGGACACTCCTCAGGCCTGAAGAAGAGCGCACAAAACCCTCCGTGAGAGGTACCAAGGCGAAGGGACAAAAGACTTGTCCAGATTGGGGGGCGGAGTTACCGCAGACCCCATTGATAGAGGAGACTGCGGCCAGTAGGCGAGACAAAGGGAGGTTACCCCACCACAATAGATTTGGGTTGTCGGGAATGTTGTTAAAGATGCCACAGAATTCCTGCATTCATTCTCTTTGACTTTCCATAAAATTCTCACAGTACTTAAGAGCGCTGTCTTCTGGAGGTCACTGTCTGGCACGCCTGACGCTTGGAGCTGCTCATTCGTACTCCTAAGAATCACTCCAGGTGCTCCAATAAGTCACTGGGATCGGTTATGTCCTAGTTTTCAATAATTGTTCCACTTTGTGGCAGAGTTCTTCAGACGTCAGTCTCTTCTTTTCTTGTTTTCTTTGTTATTTTTTCTGTCTGATGGTATGGCAGAATTGATTAACATGGTCTTATTTCTCTTCAACTGCAGTGTCCTGTTTACCTGCACTCTTCGGTCTGTGATACTTGTCAGAGTCTATAAAATCTTAGCTTCTTCTTTCTCTAGAGTACTTTCAATTTGGTGGCTGTATTATCACATGGTGTGTTTAAATCTGTACTGGCCACAGAGGCCAATGCAGACACTTGGCAACCTCATTGTGTCTGCTCGTATATTCTCTCTGTCAGGCCTGCAGATATTCAACACATGCTCTACCATCTTTTCCTCTTTGGAACACATTCTGTAATTTGGGGAGCAGTTCTGTCAGTCAATTTTGTTTTGAACGTAGTTAAGCCTTAAGGACTGCTCTTCTGCACTCATAATAAGTCAATCTATCTTTTTGAGATATCCTTTTACAGGCCATAAGTGTGTTAATCTTTAGTAGCTCTCTCTCCATCAGTGTCCAAGTGCTGATTTCGGTGTAAATCCTTGAAGTCTTTCTTTGGTCGCCTTTCTCCTTTCGTTTATGCTTTCTTGGGTTGGGATACACACTTGGCGATGGCTTGTTATCTTGACCAGATGATCTTTCATGCTGGCTGACTCTTCATGTAATTTGATTTTATATTCTTCATTGTCTAATTGCCTCCTGCACAGACAGAAGACCTTTTCCTCCATAACATACTTGGATGTACATCCTGCCCACATTTTGATTGATATTCATTACTCTGTGCATCTCCAGGAGCTTTCTGTTTGAATGTCAGATTCTTCTCTTCTTGATCATTTCTGTATGCTGTCACCCACATACTAATGGCTCAGATCACATTCTTCGAGTTGAGTTTTGTGTTTAGAGTAATTCTGTAATATTCTTTTCTCAATTCTTCTTTGACTTCCTTATGTTGTAACTCTGACCATTCCCTGACTCCAAGTTATTTGTACACGTCATGCTGAGAGAGATCTTGGATAAAACCTTTGTTTACTTGCATGCAGTCTCTTTACAGACACCAACACACATGTAGCTAAGCCAACCTATAGCTTTATATCTTCACCAAGCTTTTCTGCACATATCAATCTCTGTCGCTCTTTTTGTGACCAACCTTTTAGTTTCAGATAATCCATGTATAACAAATGTTTAACTGGTTGTTGCTCTTTGCTGATACAATTTACCATGATATAACTCATGGAGCATCCACATCAGTGGTAGCATTGCGACTATGAACACCACCATTGATAAGGAATCCCCTTGAAAGATTCCTCTTTTAATTTGGGTATCATCAGTGAGTCCCCCTTCCAGGCAGAGTCAAATGTTCTAGTAAATTGTCGATTGCTGCATGCCTTTGGATGCACCTGGTGCATTTTCAGTGTCTCTCTGATACACAAAATGTGAGATTACTTTTAGCAATCTATTCACATCATCTCTAAATTTTTCTTTTCTGGTTTTGCATTTGCTGGGATCTTCCTGCTTGGCCTGAGCTGGTCTTTTATCCTTATCACATTTACTGTGCAATCTTTTTGCTCAGGAGGCAGCATTCTGTTGAGAGCTAGCACTTTCCAGATCATACAAGAATTGCCTTTAGAAGTTTTCACATAGTTGGTAAACCCATGATCAGTTTATAATTCATAGGATCACTGAGTCTTTTTTTTTTTTATGAGGACTATTCTCTTTGTCATCATCCACCGTGAACATCCATTTTTCAGACATTTATTAAGTTGTTCAGGTAAACAATCATGAAGAGACATTAGGTGTTCCAGACAGAATTCATGCACCCCATCTGGTCTGAGTTCTTTCCAATTTTTCATTCCTCTCAGTACCTCATCTTCTGTCTTTGATATTCCAGTGTATCCTCTCTTGCATGGTTTTTTAATTTTTTCTCTTAAGTTTTAATCCAGTCCACTGTCTGATTATGTTGTACATCATCAGAGCAGATTTCCTTCCAGTAGGGCAGAAAGTCTTCCACGTTATGTATTAGCTCTGTATTTTTTCATATTCTGCTTATAACGTTTATCTGGTCAAAGACTCTCTTAAGGTCTCTTGTGAAGAGTCTGTTCTCTTGATTCTGACATTTTATTATTATTATTTTTAAAATTCAGAATGATTGTCCCCTGCTTAAATGCTATGGACAAATTGCACAGCCAGGAGCGGATGCTCTGACTCTTTCTGCCCACATCAGCCATTGAACACAGTGCAAATACTTTAAAAAAAAATTGTAGCACAAAAATGAAAGGTCTTGAATCACAATGGTTTGTTGCATCATTAAAAGGCCTCCTTCAAGGAGCAGAGTTTTAGATCTGTGCTAATTAATATTAGAAAGTGGCATTAGATGTAAAGCATTCTGTTTAATTATGGATGAGAGCACTCCTTTTAAGTGCACCTTCTGATGAAATGAAGAGATCATTCTTACCATTACTGTTATTATTTTATACACTCTCCATTAATGCACCTTTCCCCTCCTCCTCCCAGACATCTGGTCACATTTCAGCAAGATCCCCATTGTTTTCCCACATTCTCTTTTAATTATCACTTTCTTTCTTCAGCAACCCGGGCGGGGCGTGTGCCACACTGGGGCCTAGCTCAGCCTCACAGGAGTTGGAAGTATTGTACAACCACAATTTTACTGAATCATTTCTGGAAGGTTGGTGCAAATTGAAACCAGTGACTCCAGGGAGAGAGATCTCTGAGAAACTGTTTAGCTACTTGGGCAACATATGAAGCCAGGATCTCATCTTTCCTTTTCACACTCACATTTTTGGGTTGATTTTGTAGCCACCTGCTGCATCCTTTCACTTTATTCTAAAAATGTATTGTTTCACATTAAAATGGACTGATTTCTATGGCAGATGATCAGTGTTTGTCTTGGACTTTATGATTGTCACTATGCTGCACACCATGGCTAATTGAAACTTTACAGCAGCAGCAGGAATAGAACTAATAGAGTCAAAGATTTTTAAGGCCAGAAGGGATCATTAAATCATCAAGTCTAACCTCCTGTATAACACAGGCCATAGAATTTTCCCCATTACCTTGTATTGAGCCCAATAATTTGTTTTTTCACTAAAATATATCCTCTAGGCATCGAGTCATGACTCAGAGTCCAAGAAATGGAATATTCACCACTTCTCTTGGTAGTTTATTCCAGTGGTTAAATCACACCCTCACTGTTAAAAATGTGTGCCTTCTTTCTAACTTGAATTCATCTGGTTTTAATTTCCAGCCATTGGTTCTTGTTATGCATTTCTCTGCTATGTTAAACTCACATGCACTTTTTCCAAAAGTACTAGGTCCTTCCACTGGAACTGAAGGCGAGTCTCAGCACTTTTAGCAGTACAAAACCTATGCCACACAGTTGAGCATGTCCAATTCCATCCAGTAACATACACAGTAGCCAGTGCCTGGCATTGTAGTACTAGATTCCACCCGTATCTGAACTTGTCAAGTCTGGCACCAGCTCGGTAGGACATGAAATTGGAAAGGACCCACCTGCTCGCCTAACGTCATTCACAAGTGTTGCAGACCTGCACTAATGGACAGTGCTACATTCACAGATTGTGGCAAGGCATCATGGCATCACACAGTTGTGTTTCATCACGATGACACATGTAATGAAGTGGTGATATCCTGTATCCTGATGGCATGACCCACCACCAACCCTGTGCTGTGCGGAGTTGTTAGCCTGAAATCTCCTGAATGTGGGGGTCCACTGATTTAAACAAGATTCCTCTCCCCCTTCCAGCAGTCTCACACTGACGTCAGTGGACGTCAGCAGATTTACTGTCTGCTGGGACCTGAAACTGGGAGTTAATAATCTCACAACCAGAGATGGGGCTGAGCTGCAAAGTTTAGATCAAGAGGGGACCTTTTCCAAAATTCAGAGTGGGGTATGAGTTCAGATCCATAGTTTTGATTCAGCTAATTACAGCACTAACTGTGAAGGTAAGACATGGTCTCGAATTCAGACTCCTCTCTACCTCCTCTATCATCCTTAGTGGGGTTCCCCTTCTCAGCAAACATCCCTCTGGCTGGACATTACCTCTTTTGGAACTGTACTGTAAGCATCAGTCCAAAGGAGTCACTTACTAGTTACCAAGGAAGTCTCCCCAGAGGGAGAACATAAAAGCACTCCCATGATCCTCTTGGTCTTGTAGCAAGGAATTGAGCTGGGGAGTTGAGCTCAGATCCTTTGCACATCAGTGATGTATGCTGCTGTTAGACCTTTGTGCTCATCACTGAATACAACTTTGAACTAAAGGGAAAAAAAAGGAAAAACTCACAAATGCTCAAGTATCTCATAACCATTAATATAACATCAGAGACTACAGTATGCCATGACAGATGTCCATGATGAAGAAAAGCAACTTATGAGGGGAAAAATGGTCCATTGGTTAGGGCACCAGAGTGGGTTCAGATCTCTCTAATGCTGCAACTGATTTAGGACACGATATTCAAAAAGGACAAGTGCTTTTTAGGTACCTCAATGTTTGATGCCCAACTTGAGGCATCACTCCTCTTGCCAAAAGGACTGTTCACTTGAATTGGTCTTATTTCTTCGTAGATTCTAAGGTCAGAAGGGACCACAGTGTTCATCTAGTCTGACGTCCTGCATAGCACAGACCATAGGACTTCCCTAAATTAATTCCTGTGTGAACTAGAGCTTATCTCCTAGGAAAACATCCAATCCTGATTTTAAAATTTTCAGTGATGGAAATCTACCAGATCCCTTGATAAAATGGTCCAATGGTTAATTGCCCCTGCTGTTTAAAAAATTATGATTTATTTTCATTCTATATTAGTTTAACAACTTCCAACCATTGGATCCTGTTATACCTGTTTCTGCTACACTGAAGAGCCCATTATCCAATTTTTGATCCCCATGGTGGGTATTTATAGATTGCAATCAAGTCACCACTTAATCTTCTCTCCTTAAATTGATTAGATTGAGCTCTTGAGTCTGACACTATCAGGTAGGTTTTACAGTCCTTTAATCGTTCTCATGGCTCTTCTCTGAACCCTCTCCAATTTATCAACATCCTTTTTTAATTGTGACACCAGAACTGGGCATAATGTTCACATCGTCTGGACATCACCTTTCATGCCTTGACACTCAGCCTTTCCATGACTTCCAGTTTATCTGCATTGATAATTCCTCCTCTGCTCTAGGCCATTTTCTGTCTGCCTTTTCTTCTCTTTTTGCCTCACTCTCTTCCACCCTTGACTCGTTTGCTCCTCTCTTTCTCTTCACAAGGTTTGCCCTGCCAACTTCCATCCCTAGCTCACCCCTAACATCTGCTTCCTTTACTCCAGCTCTCACGTTGTGGATTACCTCTGGTGGCAATCCTGTGACCAGACTCACTAACTCCCCCATAAAATCATCCTTTCCTCCTGAGTTCTGCCACCTTCCCTTCTAAACAACACCATTTATCCAACTGAATTGAACCCCACGCCCACAACCGCAGCCACATAGTCACAACTTTTGAATCACTTCTCAAACCCTGCATTTCTGCTGCCTCCACTTCTTGACCTTCCCTTCCTTTTGGCTTACCTTCACTTCCCCCATCTCCCTCCTACTTCTTTATCTTCACAGATGCAGAAGTTTCCCATCTTTTTTGTTCCTCTAATCTCTCCATTTCCCCAGTGGCCCCACCCCATCCTCTGATCTCTCTTATGCCCACTTTCATCCCCTCTGTTAATCTTCACCTTGACCTCTTCCTCTCCTCTGGGTCTTTCATCTCACAATACAAACATGCTTTAGATTCTCCCATCTTAAAAAAATAAGATCCTTGACCCCACTTGCTTCTCCAACTACTACGTCATCTCTAGTCTGCTTTTTATCCCAATGTTTCTTGAATGCACTTTTACAATCATAAGAACATAAGAATGACCACACTGGGTCAGACCAGTGGTCCATCTAGCTCAATATCCTGTCTTCCGGCAGTGGCCAATGCTTCAGAGGGAATGAATAGGACAGGTAATCATCAGGTGATCCATCCCATCACTGTTAGGAGTTTCTCTCCAGTTCCATCCTAGCCCTTCTTCAATCTGGCTTTTGCCCCTGGTACTCCAGTGAAACCACTTTTATAAAGTCTTTAATGACCTCTTCCTAGCCAAATCTCAGAACCAGTACTCCATTCGCATCCTCCATGACCTATCAGCTGCCTTTGGTGCTATTAGCCATGCTCTTCTTCTTGAAATCTTGCCCTCCCTTGGCTTCTGTGACTCTTTCCTCTCCTGATTCTTTTCCAACTTCTCTAATCACTCCTTCACTGTGTCCTTTGAAAGATCCTCCTCATCCCCTCTCCAGCTTCCTGTTGGGGTTCCACAGTCCTCTGTCTTTGGTCCCCTTCTATTCTTCCTCTTCACCTTATCTCTGGGTAATCTCATCCACAAATAAAAATTCAACTGCTCCCTCCATGCAACTGATTCACAAATCTCTATGCTAGATCTGTCTCTTTCTGTCCAAATTAATATCTCAGCCTCTCTTTCTGAGATCTCATGGTGGATGTTATCTAGCTCAAGCTCAACATGGCTAAACCAGAGCTCTTAGTCTCCTCCCTCCAGGCACTTTGCACTACCTCCATGTTGACACTGTGGAAAAGACCACCATGCTGGCTATCACTCAGGCCCATAACCTGTCTGTCATCTCTGACTCGAACCTTTCTCTTGATCATCACATTCAGACTCTCTCTAAATATCGCTGCTGCTTTCTGCATAATGTCTCTAAAATGCAGCCGCCATCCAGGCAGCTAAAATTTTCATCTAGGCTTTCATCATCTCGCATCTCAATAATTGCAACAGCCTGGACTTGACAAATGCAACCTCTATGCCTGAGTTCCCCATCTGCAAAGTGGTGATAATTGTTGGGGTTCCCCCAAGAGCTCTTCCACTTGGTTCCCCAATAATTCAGTTTGACGCCAGTCTCATTGCTCAGGTTCCTTTATTTGGAGTTGAGTCAAATCAGTTGAGTTGATCAGACTCAAGTGTAGAGGTGTACTACACATCCAAAGTTACACAGAAACCTCTTCCCTTTTCATATATTTACACATTACATTACATTCATGATATATTGCATCACATATTTGGGGACTGGCTTAGTTACTTTGTAGGAACCATTCCCTGTAGTACAACATGCTCTGTCCATGCCTTCATGACTTATTCATCTTTAACATTCCTAATTTACCTTATCCATTGCAGTCTTGTCCATCGTAAATGGTTCCCTTGGTGTTCCCCTTATCTGAGCTGTTACAGACATTCTGTTTCCAGCCTGCTGATCTATTTATCTCCCTAATCCTGTCTCTCAAGAAATGATGCCTCACCCATGTCCAATTAGTCATATCAAGCCAGGCCTACAATAATGGCACTTCCTTACCTCATGATGCTGTTTTTAGGATTAAAACATTAAAGATTGTGAGGTGCTCAGATACTATTGTAATGGGGTCCATACAAGCACCTAATCTAGATAGCAGCTTGGAAATGTTCACTTCTGTATCAAGGCCCAAATGGGAACATTCCTTTCTTCTTCAGCATGAGAAGGAGAAAGAAAATGAGCCCCTTGTAACATCTCCTATAGCTATAGAAGAGATGTGAAAAGTTGTACCATCCTCAGGTAACCTGAACACAAGATCAATACAAAGCATTCCAGGCAGAAAATGTTACTGTTTTTATTATAGATATCTGCAAAAAAGCCAAATGGAGCTGGCTTAACATTTTGTTCCCCACTCTGTGTAGAAATATCCTTTGACAAGATTATTTTATGTAGTACAGTTGCTATGCAGTGGTTATGGACTCTTCGTGACATTGCTAGGCTGTCTCTCTATGGCACTCTCTGAACCGTAGAAGAGAAAAAGCAATAATAACAGCATGTCACAAGACACACTGAACTGTGTTTCTCACAGACAGCTTGTCAGTGTCTCTCAACCTTACCAGATTACTGTACCCCCTTCAGGAGTCTATGTCTTGTGTACCCCAAGTTTCATGTCACTTAAAAACTACTTGCTTGCAAAATCAGACATAAAAATACAAGTATCACAGAACACTATTACTGAAAAATTGCTTACTTTCTCATTTTTACCATATAACTATAAAATAAATCATTTGGAATATAAATATTCTACTTACATTTCAGTGTACATTGTCTGTATGAAATTTTAGTTTGTACTGACTTCGCTAGTGCTTTTTATGTAACCCATTGTAAAATTAGGCAAGTATCTAGATGAGTTGCTGTACCCTCTGGAAGAGCCCTGCATACCTGGTTGAGAACCACTGGTTTTAGTGACTCTATTCCATTTACTACCTAAAGTGCCTTTTCTCTCATTCAGAGGGTCAGATTCTCCATCATGATATAGCCTCTTTACCCCACTCTGGTGGCCTAAAAGGGCTAGTCAACCATTGGAAATGGCCTCCATGAAATACCTGAATGCTTGGGTAGCAGATAGCTACCATAATAGCTACCATCTCAAGAGTATTAGGTGTTCTGGGAACAAGAGGGGGAGGGAGCAAGCATTGCCAGGATAGTCCATGCTCCAGCTATTCTCATAGCAGTGTAACATTTGGGATGGCAGAAGTGTAGTGGCAACATATTGCCTATTGAGCAAATAAAAGGTGACGTTGCATTGTAAAGTTTGGAGAACTTAAAAATAATCAGTATAAAGCATAAGAAAGTGGCCATAACTGTCAATTAACTAGCAGAGGCTGAATAGTGGAATTTGTCATCATGAGTAAAGGATGGTCTAGTTTCCCTTGCAGTGATATTTAAGGGCTTAAAAGCATCACAGAGAAGAATGCATGATTTAAAAAAAAAATAGATTGTAACTAATTGTTTCGAAACTGCATTAGATTGTGTTTTACATTTCAAAAATCCCAGGAATGCCAATTGCAATTATCAGGCACCTTTCATTTGGTTTTTTGTTGTTGCTTTTGTTTGAGTGTTTGCGATTTTTTAAGATTCTTCACCAAACTAATGCAAACATGCAGACATTTTTCTTTGAGCTCCACTTGGAATGTGACTCTGCTAGCTCAGAGCCAATACAGAGATGGAGCCAGGAAACTCTTACTCCTATGAGTGATCCATATGCCCTGTGACTAGTTTCATAACCGTTGTCTTCATGTCCCGATTCAGGGCAACTGCACCTGTATTCTCCCTCTGTGACTCAGTGAGAGCACCTCTACTCAACAGTTACCTCTCCTGGGTAGAGACCTGTAACTCCCTTCCTTCTGACTGGGTTTTTCCAGGCTGCTGTGAATTCTTCAGCACATCAGGCTGCCTAAGCAGGCCAGCTTTGTCTTGCCTTCAGAGGATATATTGTCCAGAGGTATCCGTTACCACACAGTCCTTTCTTAAGCAAGCACATTTATTCTTAAGGTGAATGCATTAGAGAAAACATACTAAAACAATAAGGGAACCTGCATGAATGTTAATAAACTTGCCAGAAATCACCCCAACTCCAGCGAGAACTCTGACAGGTGATTAGTCCTTCAAACCTCACACAGAAGATTTTCTGTTGTCACAAATTCATAACAGTTGATAGCTTAGAACAAGCACCCCCATGAATCTGTGTGTCACTCCTTTAAACAGTTGGGTCTTTGACCTGCAAAGACTATGAATAGGTAATCCACCAGACAATAATCCCCTCTGGGGAAAGATTCCAGAGGTTGGGATTTTGTATAAGCAGAGGTGTTAATTTGCATTCACTTTTTCCCAGGTATTTCCTAGGAGCCCCACTTAACTATGTGCCAGTTTAAAATAGTCCTTTGAAGATCATAACACTTCCCAAGGTTTCTACTGGCCACATCCCCTCCCAGAGAAATTACATCCAATCTCACTGTAAACACATATATTTTGCATGTTTTTATTACAGTGAACTCCTAGCTTAATTCAGCGAGATTTAACTTAATTCTGTGAGGTTTGTCCAGGATGTGACAGGACAAGGCACATACACTAGGGAAAGTGTTGGTTGCTAAAAATGGTTGGCAGAAACAGGTGGAGCAGAACCAATGAAAGCATGGTTTTACTGCACAGGTAGCCAAAGACAAACCCGTGTTTAGTACCGTTCCAGAATATGTGGTTCTAAAATGAACACTTTGACCTTGTAAACTCTGGCGGTTAAACTGTGCGTTCAGCACCTCTCCAGCTGCTCCATTTGTCCTCATTTCTGTTCTCAGTTATGATTCCAAACCATGGAAAGGTCCGGAAACATAGATGTGGAAAAGTTCCTTCACATCTTTGTTTTTGCTCATGTGAATCTGGAGCGTTGGATGATCTACCTCATCATCTTTAGGATTGGAGAATTTTCCAGCTTCTGCAAGCGGGCTGGATTTAACCTCTTTTAGATAAAAATACCTTTATCACCATCTCAAACGATAATGTTTTTAGTATTTTCTCAATCCCTGGTACTAATCAAATCGGTTCTGACTGACACATTAATGTGTTATATGGATGTTGGTGTTTTAGATTGTGTATGTTTTGTTTTGATAGTTGCAAAAGACATATGTTATATGAGATCTATTACAATGTATTTGATTGATTGGTCCAGCTGCTCCCCTTTTCAGCAAAAGACGCTTTTCTTAATGTAGTCAAGGCCATTCACTTCAGTGGGACTACATGAGTAAGGAATAGGAGCAGGTTATTAAATTGCAACATTTTCTTCTGCAATTAGGGCCTGACCCAAAACGTAATGAAGTCAGCAGGAGTAAATCCATTGGCTGCAATGACTTTAGGTGAGGTCCTTAATCTAACTAGAAATCATCAGATGTGAACGCACTGGGAGGAGAAAGGAGTAAATGTATTTCCTTGGGCATTCAATTTTACCTTTACCAAAAATGTTGTAATTTTCATATAAAAGAAAATATCATTTATAGCTTTGAGGTCTTAAAAAGAGTTACATTCCACATTGAATCCTTTTATTTTTTCTTCTCCACTTACTTCAAAGTTCACATACAGTTAAATCAACCTTTGTCCTTTTTAAGCAACCTATTTTTACCAGTAATACACTCTGCTACTATGACCTTATTTGCTGATGGCATAATCTGTCTTATAACCCTACATAAATACACTACATCAATAACTTTTTCTCAAGGCTATTTTCCCCTGAACCATACAAGAGTAAATTGGTTATTTTTCTTTTCAGTGGTGCAGCAGAGGCCATTATAAGCTTCCTTGTATGATTCTAATGCAAAACGGGCTTGTAGTCGTTTGCTTTCTTTAAGGCAGAGGCAAGATGGTAAACTGAGATTTTTTTTTTATTTTAATCTACATTTGAACATGACCTTTTCTACTCTCCTTCCATTTGCACAGAGGAATCATTTCCAAACTAATGTTGGAAAGGACAATTAAATGTTAATTTTCAAAATAACGCCTTCTTTGTTTCCCATCAAGTTTCCAGCTTATTCCTCGATATATAGTTCAGGCTCAGCCTCGCAGGGAAAGACATTGGAAACAAGGCTCTGCAGAGGGAAGCATGTTTGAGAAGCCCTTATGAAATCATATTACAGGGTTTTACAGTAATATTCTAAACCACTGCTGCTTAATACAGTGTTGTCCTTCAAATCACTCCACCCTTCACTTTGTATCTTGTGCATTTTGGGTGCTTAAGAAAAGGATGAGCTTCTACAACACTTATTCATAGTAGGCCTAACCCATGACCCAACCCGTGACCCTCCCAGGAGAGTAAAGGTGTGTGATGCACCCCGTTATTCCCCTGCATGAGCTATCTGTATTACAGGTCACAGCGTGGGTGAGAAGAGGGCCAGCCCTACGTGTTTTGCCACCTAGGGCAGAAAACATTACCCATCGAGCGTGGGCAATCAGAAGAAGAAGAAAAGAAGGATGGCTAAGCAAGGCTGAGTGGGAAAGCAGCCTCCATGGGGCAGTTATTTCTGCTTCCACACAGGTGAATGGGTGGCCAAACCTTGACTCCACCTCCTCAGTCATCCCAATATGATGGTAGACACAGCTGAGCCAGAGAGTAAGGAGAAAGTACAATCTGTGCCAAGGAAAGGACTGGTGCATCTTACTACTTCCGTTTTAGAGCAAAAGGCAATCAGGGACCATATTGCTCGTTTCTCTGAGTTACTGCACTGCTCCCAGTCTGCTCTGAGGGCAGTGTAACTATGCATTGCCCCTTTCTTAGTGCATATGGTAACTCCAGAGAAGAGTGTGTGAGTTGGGCATCAAGATCTGACTGTGATTAAATAATTTCTGACCCTTTTGAAACAGCTCTATGGAAAAAATAGTAGGCAATCATTTAACTAAGGATTGTCATAGTGCACACAACAAGGAGGGGTAGAACTAAGCTGCTATAATCAACCTTTATTCTGGCATTTCCTAACTTTTGAGCAGTTCACTTTGCTTAACGTATGTAACACATTTTTTCTCTGATACATATGCGTACACAGTATCTGTTATAAGCAATACAAAGTTTGGAAACGCCATATTTATAGTTTCCTTTGCAACCATAAATCTGCCCCCTTGGGTATCCAATTTGTGAACCAAATGAGACAGAGAGGTTCCATGTAAAAAAAAATACTGGTACGTGAGCATGTAACTTAAAGCTGTGTCATAATGCATACACGCACAAGGGGGCGGAATCAAGGTTGTTTTGGACACCTGTAAATCTGGCATTTCCTAGCTTTCAGGTGCTTGACTCTGCAAACTAAATCATGTTTTTAGCGGACTTTTATGTAGCTCTTGGAGGAGGTAGAAGGAAAAAAATATATTATTGTAAACTACTGTTCTGTATCATCATCAGGAGCTGAACCCTGAAGAACAGTCTTTTACCACTTGAGCTACAGGATTTAGTACAACAGCTTGGCACAGGAGAACGTTGTTATCCAGAGAACGGACCACTAAGCCATGTGCTGGGTCCAAAGCAGAGTTGTGAGGCGAACCTGCTCTCATTCTCCTTCCTTTCCCCCATCACAGGAGGCGAGGGGAGCCCTTCCTTATATGGGGCCCCAAAGAGGGCAATGTGCCACTGGACTTAGGGCCGGGTCACAAGGAGCACAGTCCAGCTCTCTACCCATCTCTTCTGGAGAGGCTGTCAGCTCTCGGGACTCCCAGTAGAGTGTGAGCTACTACTGCTTTGGCAGCAGTGTGGCCCTTGCCCTTTAGAATTATTTATGTACAGTCCCGTATTTGGCATGCTACCAAAACTTTCCCAAGGAACACAAGCAAGAAAAGGGAAACGGTGATTTTTAAAAACTTTATCTCTGTCACACCTGAACAGGATTTAATGGGACAAAGAAAAGGTACCACTGTAGCCTGAGGACTTTCCCCGTTTAGAGCTTCTCAAAAGAGGGCATAAAAATCTCACTTTTCTAAAGGAAATGTTAGGCAACCTAAATATAGGGGTCCCTATAAAATGTACACACACACACACATACAGTGTATGTGTGCCTAAAAATCACATAGTAAATCCTTACAGATTTTCATCTTAGCCCTGGTGACATCAATGGCAAAACTCCATTGACTTCAATAATACAAAAACTTCTGTGTGACTCTAGCATGCAGAGAGGGCAGTTTTTATTCTAAATATGAGCACGTCACTGTCAGAACCTTGGAGTATTATGTTATCTTCTATTTTGGGGTATACTTCATTGAATCAACTTTCTTTTTTTCCTTGGTCCACATTTTTTGCCATTCCTTTTTTAATCCCTTTTGAACTAAACATTTGAACCCCTGGTTACTCAAAGGAATTTTTGTATCAGTGTCTTCAATTTTAAAGCATTTTTCACATTCTTATCTGACATTTCATTGCCAAGTATTGCAACGTGTGCTGGAATCTATGCTAGCATTGTGTTCACACCTGAGCGTACTAACTCTATTGTCAAAAACAATATTTCATTTCTTAGATTGCTTCCTTTTTCTGAGGTATCCCTTTTAATTGCCGATACTCCTGATAACTAATCCAAAAAGGTGATAGCTGCAGTAGACCATACGACTTTTATCCAGTTTAGTGCTTACATTATTACCATCAATTCAACTGTCATAATGGCTACAAAATTAGATATTCTTTTAGATTTCTTAACTCCCATCTCAGAGATACAAAAGGCTGTTCCTACACTACCTGATTTTTCATCTTTAGAACTGTCAGAATGTAATTGGCAATAGTGACCCCATTTACCAAATATTAATTCAAACTTTATCCAGACCTATACATGTGCAACAACATATTTTACAGTGGGAGACTACAGAAGATCAGTCTATTTCATTTATCCAAGAGAAGATGATTAAGAGGTGATTTAATCATCGTCTACATCTGGGGAGAAGATTTCTAGTGATAGAGCATTTTTTAGTCTAGCAGACAAAGGCATAACATGATCCAACATTTGGAAGTTGAAGGTAGACAAATTCAGATTAGAAATAAAGTACAAATTTTTAATTTTTGAGAATAATTAGTTATTGGAACGACTTATCTAGGGACATGATAGAATCTCCAGCACTTGAAGTCTTCAAATGAAAATTGGATGTATTTCAAAAACAGATGCTCTGACTTAACCAGAAATTGCAGAATTGGTGAAGGAATTATTAGATTAAATCTACGGCCTGCGTGATGCAGGAGGTTACACTGGATGATCATAATGGTTCCTTCTGGCCTTAAGATCTCTGGGTAAAATTGTAGCCTTACTGAAGTCAATGGCAAAACTCCATTGACTTCAATAGTACAAAGATTTCTATGTGAATCTACTATGCAGAGTGGCTAAACTAAACATTCTTCAGTTTCCAATTTTTGAGCCTTTTATTCAGGTATTCTTTCACACTACAGTTAAGGTATGTGCACAGCATATAGACAGACATATATATACACCACTTGTTATATTTGGTCTTGTTCAGTAGACACAAAAAATTGGAACAGATTGCATAAATTCTCTCTGAACAAAGTCAAATGTATCATTCAATTTTCTGTCCAGTCACTGAAATCAAATGGCCGCTGAAGTGCACACTACTGGAAAAGTCTTTGAATGGTGAAATATTAACTATGATAAAACCCAGCTACAGAGAATATTTTAAATATATAGATCCATGTGACTTTTAGAATAACTATCCACAGTACTGGAAGAGAAACAGTGAAAAAGGACACATTAACAAATAGAGTAGCATATGTTTATTTCTACTTGTCCTGCTGATTAGTATTTATTGTCAAGCCCACATGGAGATGGTTTTTCTATTTGCACAAAACACAAATGTTTTATGTTATATTAATTAGCATCAGGTGTCCAAAGTGATATTGAATAGTCACTTGTACATAAATGAATTCATAGTAAGCTGCAAGGGATAATCTTTGCAAGAAACAGCATGTGCTACTTTCTTAAGCTTGATTTTTTAGAAAATGGAAAAGGGATTGTTTTATTTTTTTTAAAACTATTTGAAATTCTACCATAAGGGAGTTTCTGAATCAAGGTGAAATAACACTGAACCCCCTCAATTCCTAGTGAAAGTAGCTGGTTTATTTCTATGCAGGCATGGAAAGTGGATTTTCTATTAGCGCCAAATTCATAATACAATTTGAACAGATTTCCTCTAGGTTGTACATTACTCCATATATTGCAAGAGTCTTTGCAGAATGGAAAAAGGCAAATCTACTCTGTTTGCCCTGGTTGTCAAAGTAGGGTTTTTTTGTCCTTGAAATGTAAACTTAACTCCTATTTTTCTTTGTTTGTGGATTACTGTTCCACATGGGAGCAGTTTAAACAAGTTCTGATTGGACTGTAATCCAGAAAGAATTAATCCATGACTTCTGTTTTGACTTGTATGGCATAAAAAAAAATCCACTAACCTCAAAATAGCCAACCTGCTCCTTAGATGTATTTTTAACAGATTAATTGCTTTTTTTACTCTGACGTGGGAGAAACCATGTATAAATGCTATTGAGTATGCATGCTGGGAGAACTTACAGAGCTCCCTAGTAGGAGACAACTGACTGGTAATACAGTACCAGCAAAAAGGTTGTAGGGAATTCAGAAAAAGGGGGGAAAAACAGAACTCAGCACTGAAGCCAAAAAGCTTTGAAAAATATGTTATGCCCCTTTCTGCCATATGATTACCAGGTTTAGAATGCAGCACCTTGTAGACTCACCTGCAAGCACAAAGAGTGTCAGATCATAGCCTCTCTTGTGACAGACAGTATTGGAAAGAGAAGCGATATTCAAGCAGAGTCGTGGTTGACAAATGTCCTGTTGATGTTTTCTTTTTTAAATGTGTGCTCAGCTGCCACATTCCATCACTTAGGTTGAGATGAGGACATCTTTGCTGCACTGGGCCAGTATTTACTGCTCCTCCCATTCCTTGCACTCCCTGTATTGTTTTATTTACTTACATTTCTTAGACAGGGTTATGGTGGTATTGCTAATGATCATTCTGTAATAAGACTGTCATTCAGAGGCAATGTGGTCCAAGGGGAAGGGCATTAGGCTAGTCATCAGGAGATCTGAGCTCTATTTCCAGCCATGCCACTGACCAGCTGTGACCTTTGGCCAGCTGCTTCATCTCTCTCAGTCTGATTCCCTTCTGTCTTGTCTATTTAGGTTATAAGCTCCTCAGGGCAGAGAATGTCTCTTCTTCTTTGAGTGCTTGCTCATGTCCAAGCCATGCTAGACGTGTGTGTGCGCCACATGCACCAGTGCTGAAGATCTTTTCCTCAGTGATATCCACGCTGCACAGCCTTAAAGACTCTAGGACCACACTCTGCTGCTTAGGGCTATGCACCAGTTTCCAGGAAGCATTTCAGGCCCCAGTGACAGCAACAGGTTTGCCAGCCAGGCTAGGATCAAGCCCTAAAAGAGGAGAAACGGTACTGTCAGGGTCAACATGCCACTGCCACACCCCAGTTGAGCTCAGGCCGCTATCCACCAAGCAGCAGGCAGGCCTTTTGAGGATGTACCCAGAGGCGACCTAGTAGTCTCAACCCAGGATCCAACCCCATCTTTCTTTTCAAACCGCTTCTCCCCTTTCCTCTTTGCATGGGCGGCTAAAACATCAGACAAGTGGACTCTAAATACCATTGCAGTGGAGCACATCCTTCAATTCTCTTTGATTCCTCCTTCTCACCCCCCATCTCTGTCCCTATTCAGGGACCTTTCTCACTAGCAACTCCTCGCCCAGAAGGCACTAGCCCTGCTGCGAGTAGGGGCTGTAGAGGAAGTTCCCCTACACCTGAGAGGAAAAGGGTTTTACTCCCATTACTTTCTAATCCCTAAAGCCAAAGGCGGCCTGCGATGCATAGTGGACCGGTGTCACCTCAACAGTTATCTCAAGAAACTGAGGTCCATATGGTTTCACTAGCCTCCATCATTCCCTCCCTGGATCCAGGAGACTGGTACACCACATTTGACCTGAAGGATGCAGACTTCCATATCTTCCATACCTCCATATTCCATGGCCCCAGGAGCTTTTTGCACTTCGTAGTAGGGGACCACCACTAGCAATTTACTACCCTTCCATGTAGCCTATCAATTGCACCAACAGTATTCACAAAATGCATGGCAGTGTTCGTGGCTCACCTCAGACATCAAGGGATACTGATTTACCCTTACCTTGACAACTGGCTTATCAAGCACCGCTTTATCAAGCTCAGGCCTGGCACAGTATCACAGTGCTACAGGCGACCTGCCAAGATCTGGGCCAGCCAGTAAATGAGCAGAGATTAACGTTAGTACCTGTACAAAAGATAGAGTTTATCGGGGCAGTCCTGGACTATGTCCAGGCCAGAGCATTCCTACCTCATGCCAGATGCCACACCTTGTCAGACCTGATCAAACAGTGAAGGTTTGTCTCAGGTTGCTGGGGTACATAGCAGCATGTACCTATTGTGGTATAGCAAGGGCAGACGGCACTGGGAAAGTTCTAGAAGGGTGGTATATAAGCTCTAGAATGATCCAGGCTTTATTCCCTGTAGACTAGCCAAAGGGTAATTAGGGTCAGCTGACACCAATTCAGGCCTCACCCAGGTGCCTGATAAAAACCCTCTACTCTTGAGAGGCAGGGTGGGAGTTGAAGTAGGTGTGTGGTGAGCAGAGGAGTGTGTGAGAAGAAGAACAGAGTACAGTTGTGTGTGGAGTCATGGAGAAGAACAGAATGGAGTACAGCGGTGTGCGGGAGAGAGGTGGAGCCCTGAAGAAGGTACTGGGCTCAAAAAGCCAGAAAGACAAAGTGGGGAGAGTAGCCCAGGGGAAAAGTCTGCAGCTGCAAGTAAGGTGCCAGCAGCACATAGGTGCTACTCAGAGGGCCCCTGGGCTGAGACCTGGAGGAACAGGCGGGCTCAGGTCCCTACTCCCCTCCCTGGGAAGACGGGGTAACCAGCGACACCCTGGCCTACTACAAGAGGCAAAAGTGCGAGACCCACTAGGGAGAAGCCAGCTGTTTCCCACACTATGCAGTGCAATACGCAAGGCTATGCCTCAGACCACTTCAAATATGACTCATGTTGGTCTGCTCCTTGGTGAAATGCAGCCTGGACGTGGTCCTCATGATCCTGCCCCAGGTACTTACCTCATTGGCTTGGTGGACAATCCCTGCGCACATAGCAGAGGGGGTTTCCTTTGCAGCCCCACATGCAAGGTTTTCCTTGGTGTCGGGTTGTTGAGGGATCTAAAGTTACATATAAACGTTAGAGAGCTCAGGGCAATCTGCCTGGCATGCAAGGTATTCCTTCCCCAGATGTCGGGAAAGATAGTGTGAGTGCTGATGGACAACATGGCAACAATGCACCATGTCGGCAAGCAAGGGGAAGCAAGATCCTCAGCCCCATGCCTAGAGGCACTCAGCCTGTGGGATTTGTGTGTGGGACACGTGATCCACCTGGAAGCATTTCACTTTCCCGGGGGACAAGAACACATTAGCAGATCACCTAAGAAGGTCTTTCTCTTCTCGCCACGAGTGATCCCTGCACCGGGAAGTAGCAAAAGCTATCTTCCAGAAGTGGGGAATTCCCCAAGTAGACATGTTCGTGACCAAACAGAACAGAAAGTGCCACTGCTTTTATTCCCTGCAGGGACTTGACAGCAGCTTGCTGACCGACACCTTTGTCCTTCAGTAAGAGCGAAGATCTCATATATGCTTTCCCACCAATTCCTCTTATCCACAGAGTCCTCGTAAAGATCAAGGGGGATTGGTCATAATGATCACGTCAGCATTGCTTCACCCACACTGGTTTGACATGCTGTAGGATCTGACAGTGGCAGACCCTTGCACACTACCAGCCCATCCAGACTTAATCTTGCAGGGTCACATTTGGTTGTTTCACCCGGACCTCGCCTCCTTGCATCTGATGGCGTGCATGCTGCATGGCTAAACCAGGAAGACCAAGCCTGTTCCACCAAGTCGAGAAAGTCCTGCTGGAGAGCAGGAAACCCTCTACTAGAGCAACTTACCTGTTGAAGTGGGAACACTTCTGCTGGGCAATGTCGCGTAGCCTCTCTCCATCCCAGATACCAGTACTTCTCATTTTAGAATACTTACTCCACTTTAAGCATCAAGGCCAAGTGCTATCATCAATCAAGGTACACCTAGCGGCTATCTCAGCATTTCACCCACATATCCAAGGCAATTCAGTCTTCGCTTGAGAGAGAGTCTTGGCTGGGATGATTTAGTTGGGGTACGTGCAGGTCACGCACCCGGTTCCTCCATGGGACCTCAACTTAGTTCTGTCCAGTCTCACTGGGCCCCCCTTTGATCCCATGATTTCCTGCTCCCTTCTCCACTTGTCTTAGAAAGTCGCCTTCCTAGTGGCAATTACATCAGTGAGGCATGTCTCCAAAATCCAGGCTTTAACATCAGAGCCTCCCTGTGCTTCAAAGATTAGGTTTAGCTGCAACCTCACCCTGCATTCCTACCAAAGGTGGTGTCACATTTTCATGTCAACCAGGACATCTTCCTGCCAGGGTTCTTCCCAAAACCACACAGCTCTCATGAGAAAAGACTCCTACGCACCTTAGATGTCAGGTGAGCGCTAGCTTTCTATACAGAAAGAACTTCCAGATATCCACGCAGCTCTTGCTGATGCTAAGTGAATGAAAGCTCTACCAGTTTCATCACAGAGGATTTCCTTTTGGATCATCTCCTGCATCCATACTTGCTACGAACGGGCAAAGGTCACACCTCCTGTCTCTCTGACAGCCCACTCGACAAGAGCACAGGCCTCTTCAGTGATTTTTCCTAGCCCAGGGCCCAATACAGGATGTTTGTAGGGTTGCAACCTGGTCTTCAGTTCACACCTTCATGTCCCACTAAGCCATCACACAACAAGCTTGAGACAGTGTAGACTTTGCAGAGCGTCGTAGTGATTGGCACATCTGTGAACTCCTGGCCCACCTCCAGAGGTACTGCTTGTGAGTCACCTAATGTGGAATGGACATAAGCAAGCACTCAAAGATGAAAAGATGGTTACCAAGATTCCATAACTGTTGTTCTTTGAGATGTGTTGCTTATGTCCATTCTATGACCCACCCTGCTTCCCCTCTGTCAGAGTTTCAGCAAGAAGGAACTGAGAGGGAGAGGGGACTGGCAGCACCCTTATACCGGCACCTACATGCACCACTGCAGAGGGTGTGAGAGCCTACCCTACAGATACCACTAAGGGAAAAATCTCCAGCACCAGCGCATGTGTCGTACTCATACATCTAGCATGGAATGGACATGAGCAACACATCTTGAAGAACAACAGTTACAGAAGGTGTGTACTGTGCCTGTTACAATGAGACTCTGATTTTGGTTGGGGCCTTTAGTAACTGTAGTAATATATATAATAATTTCTGACTGAGCTAGGATACCGTATATGGATCTTCTGTATTTTGGTAGGATTAGTCGTCACATTTAGCTCAGTGACTTCTATAGCATCTTTCTCTTCGATTAGCATTTGAGGTCCAGTTCCACTAGGCCAAATTTTGATTTCTTCAAAATAAGCAGTCTTTGTGCAGAGGACCTAAAAGGAGTTTGTGGAAAAGAATCCAGGGGTTTAGCAGGGAGCAGTTTGATTCTGATACTACAGGTCCAAGGGTTATAGTCTTCACTGGCTCTCTGGCATACCCCTATGTAGAAAGTTTGAGCCTGATGTAACTATATAATAGTGGGTTCACTGGCCACTCCCCCACTCCACCACATCTTGTTCATGCAACTTGAGAGAGACACATTGCAAAGCAGGGGACAACGGTTCTAGTGTATTCGTGGCCTACAGCAGAGAGTGGGGCAGCCATTGACCCACGTTAATAAAAGACATTTTGTCACAGGCTAGTAGAAATAAAAAAATCACATAAAAAATTAGATGAAAATTTTAAAAAACATTTTCATCAAAAAATTGAAATATTTTGGGGGTTTTCTGTGTACTGGCTTATAAAATGCAAAGGATGTCTTTTAATCAGTCTAGCATTTTTTTCAAGAATCAGAAGTATGCACTTGACTAGGAGATAGCAACAAGGTGAAGTGTACAGTGTCTATTCCAATGAGAAGCTGATGAAACGACCTGCTCTTTTTTATTGAGTTTAGAGTGGGTGCTTTACCAAAACTAATGAGCTCTTAACTGAGATCTCCCTTGTTAGTGACCTTGTTCTGTATAGTGTCATGAAGTCAAACTCTTAAAACACCTTGGCTCATTCAGATTGTGTCTTATCACCAGAGAATTTGGCTACAATGAAACTCCCCTCATAATGCAACTTGGAGAGTACAATTCCATTTCAAGCAAATCTCACGAAGAGATTTATTTGTATAATGGGTTCATTATACAATTCCCTATCTCATCCTATGGATGTTCAAAATCTGATCTAAATTATGCAGCTCTGGTACCACTTCAGCCAGAAGTAGCAGGACTCAAGCTCATTGCATTTCCAGTACAACTGTCTTTTGCTTAAGTGCAAAACTGTAATTTCATCACCAAGGAGTTTTGAGGGTTTTCTTGGACTAGTACTTGGTTTTATGCCCTGTGCAAGGTGGTCCTCCTCAGACATTTATTAAGCAAGCTCTAGACCTCTTGGTCCATGACTCAGAGACAGACACTTGCTGTGTGGTGCAAGTCAGCTGTGAACAAAATATGATCTGAGAACAGCATGTCCGCTATTGGGATTCCCTCTGAGACCTCTTTGTACCTGGCTTCACAAGAACTCAGTTCAACTCCAGGCTTCATCACTCAGTTGTCTTATTTGGTGTACAGCAATGCTATGCTGAGTTGATCAGATTCAAATGCAGGGGGTGGATGCAGGGTACTTCACAGATCCAACGTTACACAACAACCTCCTCCGCTATATACATTTACACGTCTCATTGCATTTACTATACATGGCATGATCCGTTCTGGGATTGGTTTGGATACTTTATAGCAACCAGTGCCTGTACAGCATGCTCTCTCCATGCACTGTCCATTTTTGACCTACTCTTTATGTTCCTCACTTATCTTGTCCATTGTTATTTTGTTCTTTGTAAATGGTTCCCTGCATTCACGCCCATTGTCTCAGCCAGTTCAGACATTCTGTCTCTTAACTAACTGATCCATTTACCTGGCTTAATTAGCACAGACCTTCTGTTTTCAGGCTACTGACCTGCTTACCTCCCTAACCCTGTCTTCCAAGAAATGCAGCTTCCCCCATGTTTAATTACTCATGTCAAGCCAGACCTACATTCCATTGCCTTTGTTCTTTGTCTTTTATAATAGCCTTTGTTTCATTTGCATTCTGTCTTGCTGAGCATTATTTTTTTAAATTTATCACCCAGCAACATTTTCCCACTGTGAGGTGCAAGCCTTCTGGTTTACAGGTTAACTCTCTCTCTCCCAGGAGACTTATGACATTTCTGAAGCATCTCTCGCTCGCGCGCAACACTTTGCCCAGAATCTAGCACATTATTATTCCTTTATCTAATCACATAAATCACAAGAGTTCAGATCAGATAGAAAACAATAAACATCCCAATGACAATTCCCTTTACTAACTCACCCTTCCCTTGGCAGTTCTAGTGAGGAGATCTGTCTGAGCTCAGGAAAGCACGCCAGCAGGGTTGCCCCTTGTTCATTCAGGCTGTTGTATGCTGGCTAGCTTGTGTGGTAACTTTCCACTGCTTCTCCATTTCCCCTCCCTTCAGATGGAGGAGGAAGTATTTTCTCCACTGTGAGCAAACCTACTTGGCATAACTACCATGGGCAAAGCACACTTGTTTAAACTGAAGTACCTTTCTGTTGTCCTCAGTATGGAATGTACCTGAAATTTGTCCAGTTGCTGTGATGAATCCACATCCATACAGGCTTTCTATGACAGTAATTTCAGAATACAATGTCAAAATGTCAACCAGAATTCATAAATTGTACAGACACCACCCCAAATCATTCAGCTAGTCACTCAAAATAGCAGTGTTTCACATCAACTTAGCACTGGTACGAATGACTACACTATGTGCATGGCAATAGAAAATCTGGTCAATAGAGACTAAATTACACCTGTTGGTGCTAAGGGTGTTGTTGCATCATTAGGGGAGTAATGCCTCGCCACCTCGCCCTGGTCTCTCAACAGTTGGTTGCCCCATAGATTAATGGGCCTTCTAGCAGGAGCACTTTCATCACTGGAGTCCTGTGCCTTCATTTACATTGATGGAGTGAATCAAGCCCATGTTTATAGTGGGAACTATAATATATGTAATAGCCCACTGTAAAATGTGGACAAAATACAGGAAACACCTAAATGTGCTGGAGAAGTATCATCAACGCTGTATGCGTAAAGATTCTCTGAATCAAAATGGGATGATAGACACACTAACATCAGCATCCTCTCACAAGCCAATATTACGAGCATTGAGGCAATTATTGTTCATCATCAACTTGTCCATCCATGTTTGTTGAGATGCCTGATTCCAGACTGCCCAAACGAGTCGTCTTTTCTCAATTCAGTGAAGACAAACATGTTGGAGGAGGGCAGAAAAATGCTATAGGAATGCCCTTATGGCAAATGTGAGGAAATGCAACATTGAGGTCAACTCATGGGAACATATAACCACCCAGGACCAATGACAATAGAGGAGCTACTTGAGGTAGGGAACTTAGCACTTCGAGAATCAGATGTGACTACACGTAATGGAAAATGAAGCGACAGAGCGTGATAGGGCCCATAACATTACCCCAGGTTCCTCTGCCCTGCTCCAAAATACATATCTGCAATGTGACAGTCTGTGGCTCCTGAGTGGGCCTCATCAGCGGACCCACAGACCATTTTGAAATGGGCAATCCATGAAAGACAATCATCCTCGACTTTGAGGGATTCCCCAATGATATCTAATAGCCTAACATGCAATTATGATCTAATGCAGGTGGGATATTAAATGAGCAAAGATAATATCTCAGTTCTATTCATTTGTAATCTCTATGGAAACTGGCTTTATAGCATGCTCTGTGATAAAGCATTGTTGTCACTCTTAGGTTGTCTCCATAAGCTATACCATCACTTTCTGCATTACATCACCCCTAGAAAACTGAAGTACAGACTTTAAAAATATGGGCTAATACATACTGTCTTTAAACTAATACTAGCAAATCAATCCAACACTTCATTAAGCGTTTAAACACACACGCATGCACTCCACAATGTAGAATTGATAATAGACCAGATGCTACTTTTTCTTACCCTTCAGCTATGCTCTTTTTATTTTATTAAAACATAATAAGCTCTACTAAAAATATGTTTTACTATGTCTGCATTTGTTCACAGACTGGTAGGAATTCTAATTATTATTGAGTTTCTCATAGAGTTTTACAAAATGCCCTTTCCTTAAATTTCTAGAAGCCTCTTCAGCTGCAGACAATAGTTGTATAAATATTTAGCTGGAATATTTTTATTTAAAAAAAGCTGAAATCTTTGGTGCTATACAAATATTGTTACGAATATAAGTGTGGTAGCTTCACGCTTCAACTGTTAGTATTATGGTGATCAAGTGGCTAGAGCAAGGGCTTGAGGATTGGGAGTCCTGAGTTCTAATCTTGGCTCTGATGCTGACTTTGTGAGTGACTTTGGGGAAAGTCACTTACAAATGGAGGCATAGACAGTTTAAGATTTGTGTTAAGGACTAGGTATGGGATTTTCAGAAGTGTGTATGTGTATGTGATTTTTAGGTTTGCAGTGTTGTTGTAGCTTGGTTGGTTCCAGGATGTTAAAGACACAATGTGGGTGAGGTTATATATATAACTTTTTTTTTTTTCTGAACCAACTTCTGTTGGTGAGAGAGACAAGCTTCCAAGTTTACACAAAGCTGAAGTGACCATGTGACCTGAAGAGCTCTGTATAAGCTGGAAAGTTTTTCTCTCTCCAACAGATGTTGGTCCCACAAAAGATATTGCCTCACCCATCTACATGATTTAGGAGCACAAGTCCCACTGACTTTCAGTGAAACTTGTGCTCTTAAGTCAAGCACTTCTTGATTACCCTTTATAATCCTAAATGCAAAGATGTCATAATGTTACTGTTAGGGCCCAGCAGTTGAAGCAACCATACCCTGGTAAATTACACCTGGGCCTTCAACGCAAGGATTATAGTTTTGTTATAGAATCCTAGATTCATAGAAATGTAGAACTGAAACAGACCTTGAGTCATCCAGTACTTCTTCCCTCTATGCTGAGGCTTGACCAAATATACCTAAACAAACCCTGAAGGTGTTCTGTATCCACGTCTGGATATGTACTTCAGCTGAGGCCTCACTAGTGCCAAGTAGAACTGAACAATTACCTTCTGTATTTTACATACAGCACTCCATTTAATAGATCCCAGGATATTAATAATTTTTTGCAACTGCATCACATTGTTGACTCATGTTCAATTTGTGATATACTAGAACCCCTAGATCCTTTTTTTGCTGTAGTACTGCCTAGTCAGTTATTCCCCATTTTGTATTTGTTTGGGTTTTTTTGTTTCCTTTGTAGGAAGGTGCAGGGACCTTCCCCAGCGGCTGGGCCCCAGGAAGGGCCGCCGCCCCAAACACAGAAGGACCAGGAGTTAAAACCCCTGCCTGCCCGTCAACCCCGGAGGCGGACTGAGATAGGCCCAGCCGACTGGCCAATCCCCTCCGCGGAGAGCGGGACTTCCCCCAGGGAAAAGGGGTTAAAAGGCAGGGCCCGCTGCTCAGTAAGAGGCATACGGCCAGTGGGGGCAGAGGTACCTTCCTGCTGGCGGCAGAACCGGCCTGAGCCTGGCCGGACCGAGACTCAGTGTAGGGCCTTTCCTGACGCCCAGAGCTGGGAGCGACCCCACCGCCCCAGTCCCGATGACTGGATCGGGCCCCCAGACACCAGGGAATGGGCCGAGCCCCTGGACCCTCTGGGGTGGGTAGCCCCTCCCGAGGCGGGCCTTGACTTGGACGAGCTACCTGCAGCAGAACCCCCGGAGGCAGGACCGGACCTGGAGGAGCTGCCCGAAGCAGAAACAACCCCAAAGTCCTGCGACCTGGAGGAGCTGCTCCTCGCGGAGGAGCTCCCCGACCTGCCACCCGTCGACCAGGAGGGCCTGCTGACTCTGCCCAGAGCCGTCTACCCTACAAACCCGGAGGCAGGAGGTACCTGGGAAGGGAGGGGAGGAAGTAGCCCAGGGGACAGCCCAGACTGTTGCTGCGGCCAAAGGCCTGCCACCGCTGGCATGTTGCGGGAGGACCCTGCCGGCACAGTGGCAACGCCTCTGCCACTGTTAGGGCCCTGGGCTGGGACGCAGTGGAGTCGGGTGGGCCTGCGTCCCCCTCCCCCTTCCCCTTTGTCCCTGGCGAACCTCACAAACCCTCCTCCACCCCTACCATAGACTCCTTGCTTGCTCGCCCGCCCTGCCAGAGGGCCGGGGCGATAGACTGCTTGCTTGCCCGCCCTGCCAGAGGGCCGGGGCCAGGGACCGATTGGTTCAAGCTAATTCCCCGTTTCTCTGAGGAAGGTGCAGGGACCTTCCCCAGCGGCTGGGCCCCAGGAAGGGCCGCCGCGACCAGCGCGGGATACGCGCCGGCCTACACCTTCCTGCATGTAGTGCTCTGCACTGTCTCTATTTAATTTCATCTTGTTGATTTCAAACCAATTCTCTAATCAGTCAAGGTCATTTTTGAATTCTAATCCTCTACTACAAAGTGCTTGCAACCCCTCCTGGCTTGGTATTATCCACATATTTTAGACACATACTTTCCACTTCAATATTTCCATTAGTGACTCAGATAATGAATAATGCATAGTGCCTATTGAATAGGGCATAGGACAGAACCCCGATGACTATGTCCGCCCAGTTTGATAGCAAACCATTGATAACTACTTTTTTAGAGTGATCTATCAAGCAGTTGTGTGCACACCTTAAAGTAATTTATTCTAGACCACATTTCCCTAGTTGGCCTACGAGAATGTTATCTGAGACTGACAGATTTTTCCATAGCACCTTGTATAGTGGGGTCTTGGTCAATAATTGGGGTCACATGGAAATACTGTAATAGAAATAAGTACAATTAATAAGCAAATCAAGATTTCTGTGGATGGTTTTTCCTGCTTTTAAAATCGAGGTTTTCTGTGTTTCTTCTATAATGCAGCATCCAGGGAGGATGGAGCTAGGCTGTTCTCAATGATAGTAGATGACAGAACAAGGATCAATGGTCTCAAGTTGCAGTGGGGGAGGTCTAGGTTGGATATTAGGGAAAAAAATTCACTAGGAGGGTGGTGAAGCACTGGAATGGGTTACCTAGGGAGGTGATGGAATCTCCATAGAGATTTTTAAGCTGCAGCTTGACAAAGCCCTGGCTGGGATGATTTAGCTGAGGTTAGCCCTGCTTTGAGCCAGGGTTTGGACTAGATGACCTCCTGAGGTCCCTTCCAACTCTAATCTTCTTCTTCTTCTTCTTCTCCTTCTATCAAAGTCAATGGCAAAGCTCCAATTTTCTTCAGTACCACAGAATCAGACTCATGGGTCCAGATTCAACTGAGTACAGAAGTTTAACTGTCAGCATGCATGGTCCAATGGGGCTAAAATTAAGCACATACTTAAGCACTGCTCCTCTGAATTAGAGTGACCAATCTCAGTAGGAACTGAAGCCTTTAAGCACCTGCCAGAGTGTTAATTCAGAGAGGCACTTTCTCCACTGAGAACATCCTCTGTCCAGTCTAGTAAAGTTAGCTTTCAAGAACTTACTGTAGCAACTGCCTAGTAAATCCTGACTGTGCTGATAGAACATAGAGCAGTGATTTTGCCAGTAACAGCCACAGACCTTTCAGAGACAGAGAGTGAAAACTAGGCTCATTGAAGTCTGTGGTGAGGCTCCCTAGGACTTCATGGAGGACTGGGATTTTATCCTTAAATCATGAATAAAAAACACCTGCAGTGCACCCATATGTGAACAGTCAGACCATGCGAAGCATGGAGTGAATAAGTTATATTCGTTGAGCAGTTTGACCTCAACAGTTGGAAGAATATGCACTCCTCAAGCTGCATAGGCTAGAGATGTACACACTTGCAAAATTTTATAATAGGGCCTTTGACTGTGAAACAAGCATATATTGAGTTATGGAAAATCTAGTACTTGTAAGCAGAAGCTGTGCTTCCCAACAATAATTAACCAAGGCACCTTACATACTGGGCCAAGTAGAGCTCAAAGAATAATGGATTTTTTGATTCAGTGGCCAAATGGAAAAGATTTAATTTAGAATTGACATGAAATGAATTTTTTGCCTTTGTTAGTATGCTTTCAGGTGTTTTATCTCTCTCTCTTTTTTTTTTTTTTAAAGCATAATTTTGAAAGAGGTAAAGGGGGTAACCTTGCTGATATTTACAGTGAGCGACTCATATGCATGACAGAGCATGAAAGAGAGCAGAAAGTGGCACTAGTTTGCCAATTTAAGAAGTGTGAGACAGAGTCTGGCATCAATCCGTGATCAGACATGTCAACATCTTAATAGTGAGAGATAATAGGCAGGATGGGGATAGGTCCTAAAGGGCTTTGAAAGTGAAGACAAGTAGCTTATGCTTTTATGTAATGGAAAAAGGGGTTGATATTTGAAGGATTCTTCAGTGAATGACTATTCATTCCACCCTGCCCCTCTACCCTGCAAAAAAATCACCCAGCTTTAGTGTAGAGGGAGAAGGCAGCCAAGGACAGAGCCCGGGGACAAGGAGGTTATGATGAAGGAGCAATGAGAGAGGTAGGAGGAGAACTCAGAGAGGATAGAATCACATAAGCCAAGGAAGGACAAAATTTCAAGAATAGCAGCACTGGTGAATGTGTCAAAGGCCACTGACTGGTCTAAAAAGGATGAGAATGGAATACTGGTTCTGAGCTTAGCTAGGAAGAGGTCATTAGAAATTTTGGTGAGTGTGCTTTCAATGGAGCACAAGGGGCAGAAGCCAGATTGGAAAGCATCAAGGATGAGATTGGGGGAAGACTGTGACTGTAGACCGAGCACTCAGTGAATTTAGAGACAAAAGGGAGAAGGGGAGGAGGGTAGAGTTAGCTAAGCAAGTGGCTGAGGAGGGGGGTTGTTTGTTTTAGATGAGAGAGACTAAGGCACACTTGTACTGGTCAGGGGAAGAGTCAGAGGGGAGAGAGGTTAAGGAGAAGAGGAAAGGAATGGATGAGTGTCTTTGAGGGAGATCAGAAGGCGAGGGGGGTCACTGGAGCAAGTGGAGGGATTATAAAAGGGAGAAGATTAGGATCTTCATAGGGGTCCTGTGAAAGCGAAGACAAATAGCTTGTTTTATCTGATAGATGAGGGATGTTTCAGCAAATGCACAAGGGAGAAGGAGGACAGAGTTGTAGGAAAGAAGGTGAAGGCAAGCTGGGGAGGGGGAAAGATGAACGACAAAGAAAATAGGTCACGTTGTATTTTAGGAAGTAATTGGCAAGATGCAGTGTAGAGAGAAGTGGAGGGTTTGAGGAGGGAGTCAAAGGTGGCCAAAAGACAGCTGGATTGTGATCATGGGATTCAATTAAGCTGGAGAAGTTGAGTTGTTTAGCGAGGAACATGGCAGAAATAAATGAGAATGAAACTAGCGGAGAAAGTCAGCATGGTCATGGGATTTCCACTAGAGAAGCTTTGCAGTAGAATGGGGGTGCAGAAAGCAGATGGTGGTGGTAGTGGTGAGCCAGGAGCGGGGGTTGGCAGGGAGGACCCTTCCCGTCTCCTTTTGCAAAAAGTGTACAGGGTGGAGGAGATTGAAGCATGGACAGAATCAATACCTGTGCCAATGGAAGAAAGGACTGGGGGGGAGAGGGCTAAGAGCAGATGGAAAGTAATCAGCACCAATCTGCTGGAAGTCATGGAATGAGTGAATGACAGAGTTGAGCATAGGGCACCAATGGAAAATGGTTGCTGAGTTCCCCCACTCCAAGAGGGATCAGAGATAGAAATCAGTGCTTCGGGAAAGACCAAGTCAAGTGAATTTCCCTTTTGGTGAATGGGAGAGTTGAACCAGAGCTGAAGGTCAAATAAAGAGGAGAGGGTGAGAAAGGTCATCAAAAAAGTGAAAACTTTTTCCTAATGTCCAACCTAGACCTCCCCCACTGCAACTTGGGAACATTGCTCCTTGTTGTGTCATCTTCTATCATTGAGAACAGCCTAGCTCTATCCTCCCTGGGACCCCCTTTCAGGTAGATGAAGGCTGCTATCAAATCCCCCCTCATTCTTCTCTTTTGCAGACTAAACAAGCCTAGTTCCCTCAGCCTCTCCTCATAAGTCTTGTGCTTCAGCCCCCTAATCATTTCTGTTGCCCTGCCCTGGACTCTCTCCAACTTTTCCACAGCCTTTTTGTAGTGGGGGGCCCAAAACTGGACACAGTACTCCAAGTGCAGCTTCACCAATGCCGAATAGAGGGGAATAATCACTTCCCTCGATCTGCTGGCAATGCTCCTACTAATGCAGCCCAATACGCCATTAGCCTTCTTGGCAACCAGTGCACACTGCTGACTTGTATCCAGCTTCTTATCCACTGTAACCCCCGGATCCTTTTCTGCAGAACTGCTGCCTAGCTCATCGGTCCCCGGTCTGTAGCTGTGCATGGGATTCTTCCATCCTAAGTGCAGGACTCTGCACTTGTCCTTGTTGAACCTCATCAGATTTCTTTTGGCCCAATCCTCCCATTTGTCTAGGTCACTTTGTATCCTGCTCCTACCTTCCAGGGTATCTACCATTCCCCCTAGCTTAGTGTCATGTGCAAACTTGCTGAGGGTGCAATCTACCCCTTCCTCCAGATCATTAATGAAGATGTTGAACAAAACCGGTGTAGGTTCAGGCCCTAAATGAGATGAAGATGCTCTTGTCCTCATGGGAGTTGTTCTGCACCTTGTCTAAACACAAGTTGTACTACTTTAACTATCCTGGGATAGTTAAAGGAAACCCTCTTCTTATGGAGTTGCAGTTTTACTGGTATAAAGGTGCATATACTAATATAGCTTATTCTCATAAATTTTGGGGATAAAATGCCATAATGTGGTATAACTGTCCATTCTGGGTGCTGTACTGATAACTACTTTAGTAGACCATCACATTCCCTAAGGGTACGTCTTTACTGATGGCAGCAAATTCGCCGCCATCAGATCATAGAATCGTAGGGCTGGAAGGGACCTCAAGAGGCCATCTAGTCCAGTCATCTGCACTCATGGCAGGACTAAGTAATATCTAGACCATCCCTGACTGGTGTTTGTCTAACCTGCTCTTAAAAATCTCCAATGATGGAGATTCCACAACCTCCTTAGGTAATTTATTCTAGTTATGAACCACCCTGACAGTTAAGAGGTTTTTCCTGATGTCCAATCTATCCAGATCGATTGAGAGGTCAGTGAAGACCCGCTCAATCAATCCAGAATTCAACTTGTTAAAACCACTCAAGTGGCATAGTGCTGTCAATGGGAACACAGTTCTCATCTGTGCAGCGCAGTGAAGACACTGCATAGAAGAGGAGTTACGAAGTTGATGGGAGTTACGCAAGCTACACAGAGTAGCTTGTGTAACTCCCGTCGACTGCTGCCAACTTTGGCAACAAAGTGTAGACCAGGTCTAACTGATATAGCTATATTGGGGGGGGAAAAGTGCGTACTCCTTGAACTTCAAGGTGTGGCTCAAGACTTTTCAATCTGATTTTACAAATGAAACGGGCTTATTTATTTCTTGTAACTTTGTAGGGTTTTTAACTGAGGTGAAGCTCCCCTGTGACAAGACAATGGATTCTTGTATAAACTAAATACTCTTAGATGATAGCATTGGTACCAAAGTGCCATGTGCTGCAGAAGGGAGTTTAGGTCAAGGCAGTTTTATTCCTTAATGGAAATGGAATAACACCTGTTTTTCACCTAGAAATAGAAAGGTGGACATATATTTACAAGTTAAGGGCCAAATTCTTCTTTATGTGGATTCTGAGCATTCTCATTGAATGTGAACCCTGCATACATAGATTAAGGCAGAATTTAGTCCTGAGTACTTGATTCACATTCCTTTTACTACACTGAGTGTATAATCAACAGAAATCTTGCACTTTTCTGCATCTTGGCAATTGAGTATTAGAAATTTGAAGTCTGAATTGACCATGATTCATTGGGTAGTTAAAATACCTTCCAGTTACAGGAATAAGACATTTATTATAATATCCTCTATCCACTAACTGTAATCTATAGAAAATGATGACCTGGTATGTAACCATCATGAGTCACATTGGTCACTGCAAAGCAACTGAGTTTAGGAAACTAAAAAGAAAACAATGCAATGGGATTGTTTTATGATTACAGTCTCCAACTGTGCATAGGCTGCGATCTTGGAATTATTAATCATTTTCTACCTGGCTGTTCCTGGCCCATGAGATGATTCTCAATGGAGAACAGGACAGAAAGAACCTCCTCCCTGTCCTGTACTCCTTCTTTTTGCTCCCATTCTACAGGCTGGATCCAAAACCTTAGGGGCATAAGAGCACATCAGGTCTACTGTCCCTATTGGATTTAGCCTCTCTAATGGGGGAAGAAAATGGGGTCATGATCCAATTTCCATCCACAGACTGTTCTAACAGCTGGACAGAGAAGACAGTGGATACTGTTCACCTTTAAAAGGTCTCATAACTACCACACTCTTCTTGCATATCCTGGAGCTCCAACAGACATTGTACCCAAAATAGATTGGGGTTGATGTTATATAGGAAATGGGTCAGTAAGTAGCAAATGCAATTTAATGTAGAGATGTAAAATAATTAGGGCCATAGTTGGCCCTCATGCCACGCTGTGGACATGTCATGATATTGATAAAATCAAGGGAAAGATAAGGTTCTTGGTCAGGAAAGAGAGAGCCAACTTGAAATTGAATTGTCATAAAATAGCATCTTCCATCTGACTGAAAGGAAGTTCATCCCTGAAAGCTAAGCAGATTCTGCAATCCCTTCACATGCTCATAGATTTTTAAGGCCAGAGGAAACCATCATGATAGTTTAGTCTGACCTCAGTATTGCAGGCCACAGGACATCACCCACCCACTCTTGTAATAGGCCCATAACCTTTCGCTCACTTACTGAAGTCCTCAAATCCTGATTTTTAAAGTTTTCAAGTTAAAGAAAATCTACCATTTTATCTTTGTTCAAAAGCAGCACGTACTCGTATCCCACACTGCAGAGGAAGGGAAAAATCTCAGGCTCTCTAGTATTGTGAATTGGGTGGGGGACTCCTTCCTGACCCTATATATGGTGATCAGTTAGACCCTGAGCATCTGGCCAGAACCCACCAGACAGACCCCCTGGAAAAGTATTCTCTATGGTAATTCAGAGCCCTCCTGCTCTGGTATCTCATCTCCAGCCATTGAAGATATTTGCTAATAGCAGTTGCTGATTGGCTACATGTCAGTGCAGCCAATTTCATCATATCATCCCCTCCGCAAATTTATCAAGGTCAGTCTTAAAATAAGTTAGGTATTTTGCCCCTACTATTCCCTATGGAAGGTTGTTCCAGAACTTCATTCCTCTGATGGGTAGAAACCTTTGTCTAATTTCAAGCCTATTGATGGCTAGTTTATATTAATCTGTTTTTCAGCCGACATTAACCCTTGATTTAAATAATTCCTCTCTGATATATTTATGGAGAACAATCATATCTCCCCTCAGCCTTCGTTTTGTTATGCTAAACAAGCCAATCCCCTTAAGTCCCCTCTCCAAGGGTAGGCTCTCCATTCCTCTGCTCATCCTAATCGACCTCCTCTGTACCAGTTCGTTTGAATTCATCTTTCTGAAACATGGGAGGCCAGAATTGCAGACAGTATTCCAGTTGAGGTCTCAAGTGCCTGTATAATAGTAATAACACTTTCCAATCTCCATTGGAAGTACCTCACATGATACAGCCTGGGATCCCATTAGCCTTTTTCGCAGCTGATGGTCATTCTGTGATCAACCATTACCCCCAGGCCAGCCTTCTCCTCTGTTGCTTCCAAGTGAAACATTACTCTAAACTGGGAACAATTCTTGTTAGTCCCTAAATACATGACTTGGCACTATTAAATTTCATCCCATTTCTGTTACTCCAGATTTCGAGGTCATCCTTCTAACTCAGCAATCACTTCTCACACTGAGGATAATTAACTCATGATTAGTGAATGAGCACTACTCAACACATGAATGAGTTGCATAATCTGACTGAGCTAATAAGAATGTTTCTATAGAAAGGTGGCTCTGTGTGCTTCAAGGTAAAATGAACCTTGAGAAAGAAGTCATTCTTTTTTTGTGTACTCTCAATATAATTTCCTGCTTATTAGAAATCTAAAGACTAAAAAAAGCTTTATTTATTGCAATACTTCTGCTCAATGTGCAGAAGCTGCCAGAAAGCAAAAGATATAAGGAATGGATGGAGGATAATATGGAAAATATTTTAATTCCATTACATAAATGAATGGTATGCCCTAACCTATAGTACTGGTCAACTCATCTCACTGCAGAATTAGAGGATTGGAGATGAGCAGTGAAAATGACCAAGGCATGGGGAAAAAAATCTCAAAGATTGGAAAAGAGTGGAATTTCTTGACTCTTATTCTTCTTTCTAAGATAAACAAGTGTATAAAATAATGAATGGTAGAGAAATTAGATCATCAGTTTCTGTTTTTTGTCACAACACAAGAACAAGGAGACTTTCAATTAAACTGAAAGGTGGTGAATTCCAAACGGATAAAAAGATACTTTTTAACTCAATGTATAATTAGACTATGCATTCATGGTATGTCATTGAAGCTAAGGATTTAGTTTTAAGAAAGGAATAGGATATTTATATGGATAACAAGAATATCCATAGTTGCTATATCTAAGGCAAATAAAGAATGATGGAAAGGATTAAAACCTCATCCTTCACTAATGGGAGGAGAACACATAATCCAACATCTGTCTGCTGTGGTGTTCTTGCACATTGATCAATCATTTTCTGGTGGCCATTGTTTGAGAGAGGATGCTGTGTGAGATGGACCTCAGGTCCAATCCAATATGGCAATTTCTTTGTTTCTACAATTCTTGTGTGTCTATATGAGAGTTCATTGGGATCATTCAATACACTGCTCTCTGGAGATGTGGGTTCCAATCCATCAGTCACAAATAGAATTAATTGGAAAAACTACATTCTTATCCTGTGGAGAAAATCCGGTATTTTGACGTTTTGGTTTTGTCCCATATCAGAATGGGTGTAATTGGGAAATGTCAAATGTTGTGTTGACACTTTTGACAATGTTTTGTCCTTGTTCATTGGCCTGTGATTCTTTGATTTTGACAAAACTCCACTTTCCAATAGGAAAATGTTTACTTTAAAATAGTTTTACTAGTTCTCATCCCTAATGAAGTATTTTAACTGGGTGGCCTTCCTACCATCTGCTAGTAAACCATCATACAGTTTGGTTGAAGAGAGGCTTGGGTCTGAAGTAGGAGTATTGCAAACCTAAAGTGGGATGTGCTAACTCTGGAGATTTTGGGACCATATCCACTAACACTACATCTCTCTCTTCTCTCTTTCTCTCTCTTTCTCTCTCACGTGCCCTGCACTCATTCACAGTTGTAAGAATGGATCTAAACGTAGTATTCTCAACATTTGCATTTTTCACTTTAAGGTATGATGGGGAAAATAACATTCCTAGGGCAAGTCAATTAAATGTTGATGGTTTGCAAAACGAACATGGAAAAGATCTATTACATGATCAAGCCCATCTTCTTGACAGCACACTGCAGAATGTTGTATGAACATTTCACTTCTCTCTTGGGGGCAAAAGTATTACTTCTGGTGATCACTTTCTTCCTACTGATTTATTTATTCATGTATTTGCTACGAACTTCCATATGGTTTTCCTGCAGTAAAGTAAACCATTTATATGACATGAACTCAAAAATTAGTTCAGTATCTTTGGGATGAATCATTTTCATTCCATAAAAACTTCAGTTCAGTTTTATTTGAGGCTATTTTTAATACACTTATGGTCGTGGGAGTAGCGTACCAAACCATTATTGAAGTAATAAGGGAGATTTTAAATGTGAAAATGGTCTTGGTAAGATACATGCCTGATGGGAGCTTCAGAACATCGAAATGGAGAGAAGTAGCTGAAGTTGTTCGAAGAGAAGTTGTGAGAAGAAATACTGAAAGAAAGGGGAGAAAATGGATTGTGCAAAATTAAATCTGAAGGCCCAGGCAGCAGTTTGAGCTGTTGTGGGTAACTCTGTTATGCAGCAAATGACCCAATTAACAAATCTAAAGGAGGGCTATGTAAGTGCTTACATAAAATGAATATGTTGTGAATATTTGGATACTGATAAACAAATGTAATTAATCCCACTTAACCTGAGAGGAGAAGTGACCCTTGACTTTAATGGAAGTCTGAAATATTTTATTATAGGGTTGTCACTTATGAATGTTTGTTGGTAGGAATAACTTTGTGTAACCTGATTCTATGATGGCACTGTTGCGACACAAATGAGGCAATTGCATTCAGAACACATCATTTGACTAACTGCACACCCACATTGGAACACATGAGCTGGTCCCATAGTACTACTACAAAATTTAGAAATTCAGAACTAAACAGCTACTGCTCTTCTGTTTAATGGCCCAAACTGGAACCCCTAATTCAAACATCTGAATTTGGAGAGTTCTATCCTCACTTCAGCGTCACAGTTCAGACCCATTTCAAAATGACATCGTGTTCCAGTGAAATGTCATCTAGCTATTAGTTTTAGGGGTCTTTTTCCCCTTAACATGCAGTTCTCAACCAGGTTCAGTGAGGCAAGAACCTCAACCCAAAGAGATCAGCAATTAGTTTTGTCCGTTGCCTCCCCAGAATGCCCAGAAAAAATCTCCCTATGTTGCCAGACAGCACAGAATTGCTTGT
This sequence comes from Mesoclemmys tuberculata, assembly GCA_007922155.1. Lineage (NCBI taxonomy): Eukaryota > Metazoa > Chordata > Testudines > Chelidae > Mesoclemmys > Mesoclemmys tuberculata. The sequence continues at coordinate 7,951,837 of ML675690.1, forward strand.
TGCTGCTTCTATTTTTATTGGGGAGCATATTCAATTGCCCATACAACCTGATGAGTCTTAGTCCCTTCTTTCCGTGTCCTTCAGAGGAGGATTTCATGGTCCTCTGTATTAGAAACTGCTGAATAAATGGTAAAAATGAGCGTGGACAGTTGACCTTTGTCCATCTCCAGGATGAAATGATGAACCAAAAATGTGACATTGGCCCATTTTCCATTCCCAGGCAGATAGATAGGCTTGAAAGAAAGCAGTGAAATCCAGATGCTGTCTAAGTGGTCTGACTACAATTTTGTTGACAAACTCTGCTGGAAAGGAGAAATTTTTGACTAAACACGAAGACTCCACTTTTACTTTAAGCTTTAAGCTTTTACTTTGGCTTTAAGACTAAGCTTGATAAGTATATGGAGGGGATGTTATGATGGGATAGTTTAATTTGAGCAATTGATTTTGGATTATCGGCAGATAAAGTCTGCTCAATGGTCTGTGGGAATGTTAGATGGGATGGGAACTGAGTTACTGCGGAGAATTCTCTTTTGGGTGCTGGCTGGTGAGTCTTGCCCACATGCTCAGGGTTTAGCTGATCGCCATATTTGGGGTCGGGAAGGAATTTTCCTCCGGGGCGGATTGGCAGGGGCCCCGGAGGTTTTTCGCCTTCCTCTGCAGCATAGGGCATGCGTCGCTTGCTGGTGTATTCCCTGCAGCTTGAGGTCTTCAAATCTCACTTTTGAGGATTTCAATAACTCAGTCATGGGTTCGGGGTTGTTATAAATGTGTATGGGTAGGGTTTTGTGGCCTGCCTTGTGCAGGAGGTCAGACTAGATGATCATATTGGTCCCTTCTGACCTATGTTTCTATGTTACTAGCTGGCTTCTATTCTCACAGTAGTGGGATTTGCAATCTTCATCACTAAAGAATCCAGTTCTCCCTGCTGACTCTTATCAGCAGTGATTGGCAATGGTCTGACTTCCTCTTTCTGATGTTTATTTGATCATCACTGTTGTATCCAAGCACCAAAGAAAGTGGCACACTGGTTCTTATCATGCTTCTGCGTGGGGATAGGAGGGAAAGCACAAATCACTGGAAGTTAAAACCAGACCAATTCAAATGAGAAATAAGGCACAGTTTTTAAAAATGAGAGAGATTAATTATTGAAATCACTTACTAATCGGAGCAGTGAATTCTCCATCCCCCTGTCTTCCAAACAAGACTGAGTAAAACATGTCTTTCAGAAAGGCACCCAAACACAAGTATAAGCGGTTTAATGCAGATGTAACTGGATGAAATTCTATGGCCTGTGTTATGCAGGAGGTGTGACACACCCTGCTCAGGTCACTCAAACTGTGAGCCACTGTTACCGCTCTGCCTCAGCAAGGGTGATCTTTGCTACAGCTAAGCTACACAGCTTCCTAACCCACCAGTTTGTCTGGCTTACTAGTAAACTCCTCAGGCCTCTGCCAATCCAAACCGTGTCTTACAGGGAAGTTAGTGAACCCCAATTCTAAAGTTCCCCAAAGACCATTTTCTATAGTGTCCATCCCTCTCACTGGACTCTCTCAGAAGTTAAAGTTCACTGCCTCCAAAGAGACAGAACACATGCCGGTTAGTTTGACTGAGGATTTTCTCCTTCAGTTTACATCCCACAGCACTTGAAATAGTTTTGTTTTATTATAAAACTTGTATTCATTAACAGAGAACAGATGTGTAAGTGATAGATTAAAAATAGAAGACAGTTATGGATACAAAGAAAACACAACCTGCTTTCTAGTACTTAAAACTTAATTTCAGGAAGTCATAATCTTGGCCTAAACCTATTTATCACCTCTAGTCAGTTCCCAGAGACTTCATCCCCCCTCTTCTAGAGCTCTGTGTAGCTCAAAAGCTTGTCTTTCATGAACAGAAGTTGGTCCAGTAAAAGATATTACCTCACCCATCTTGTTTCTATATCTTGGGACCAACACAGCTACATCAACATTACAAACAACAATATGGAAAAGATCATGCTGTAATAAGATTGCATTGAAGTGTGTAGAAGTGGAAGGTTTTTTTTTTAATAAAACTCTATTGATATCATCCCTACTAAGTTTCTCTAGGATTCTTCCATAGGGAAAAACAGCTGAAGGGCCAAATCTTTTTCTGGTGGTGGTGGTGTTAAAGTTCCATTAATATCAATGGATCTGCATTCTGGAGAGAATGTGCAAGAGCTTGTGATCCACATAGGACACTGAACGGCCTCGTATTACTTTCCAGTCACTAATGGGTTGAGCTGGATTTGAACCAACAAGAGCTATATTAGGTGATCAATTATCATGAGCCCTATTATCTCCCCCAAAATAGGATTTTCCAGCTAAATTCTGCCTGTCTTCAACAAGGTCAACAATAACATGGGAAATTCTATCTTGTCTCTGTATTCTTTTCTCTCTCTGGTTCCCTTGCCGCCGATTTTAAAATGGGGGTTGGCTGTATGAGGCGATGAGTAACCAGAGAAGATAGGCTACCACTCCTCCTATAAGGAGGTATATGCAGACCACCCCGAGGTCTATTAATCCCCTAGAGAGAGCCAGGACGCCTTAAGGAGGAAACTTCCCCCAATCCCTAGCAGAATGATAGAAGCAGTTGGGAGGTTAAGGGGGTCTAAGAAGAGAACTAGAGTTGATCCCAATACAAGTCCCCCAACCACATACCAACAGCACGGGAAAATTGTTAAAGAAATTTTATTATCCGCCAGTTTCCCATTGGGGGATGGCTTAAAAATTATTAAAAAAAAAGACAGACAAACAACATTTATCCTAAACCTTTTTAACTTCAACTACTACAAACCCACTATTTTAACTAAATAATACACAAATTTATTCTTTTTAGGTCAAGAATAAAGTACAATGGCCGTAGGGTAAATATCCTCCTAAATTTGGTCGATAAAATTATAACACTTAATTTCTCCCAGGGTGTGAGACGCCACACTGGTAATTTTAGGCCTATGTTACAAATGAGGGGTCGATAGCCTTGTTGCCCTACCGCCAGTGGCGGGATATAGCAATACAAGGTCTTGATCCTCTCACTTGCCAATATCCGCGTGCTTTCCTTTTAGCTGAAAGATTTTTTGGAAGATAAGAGAGTTTAGAACAGGGGAGGGGCCGTCCCGATGTGTCCCCGTAGGGATCCCAGTTTAAGCCACCTCCGAGTAGGAAGGAGGAAATAAGAAAAGGAGGAAAGCAAGTGGAAGAGACAGCCCCAAGGCCTAAACCAAGCGGGCCGGGAGAAATCGGACTCAAGAGGCGAGACCCGATGACTCATCGTTTGTGAGCTGGCGTGTTGCTTAAATATCTTTTGGTGTTTCCATTATGCCCAAATAAGCTTTCGGTTTGTACATCATTCTTGACCGTTGCAGGTTTTCTGACGCCTTTTTTACTGCCTCTTGCATTTCTGTGGGGGCCAGCGTCCATCCTGAGGGCTAAGATAAGCTGAAGGAGGCCCACAGCCCTGGACAAAAACAACCCCCATTGAGCATACTTCTATACTTTCCTTAGAAGTTACCTAAGGGCCTAAAACCCCAGACAAAATCTTTTTACTTTTACATTTTTGTGGTCAAGCCATTTCATTCCCTCTTAAGCTGCAAATTATATTTTTAATAAACACTTCTAAACTTCCCTTTTTCTTTAACAACTTACTTAACACTAACATATTCTCCCCTATCTTAAGACATTTGAACATATTACTAACAACACTTATTCTAATTAACACAAACATTTATACTACTTAACCAACATGAGGGGTAGGGGTGGCCAGAGGCCGGGGAACCCTACACAGTCTCAATGTCAAAAATCAGGAAACAAAGGCCAAAGAACCTTCTGGAACCTTTAGGGTTTGATTCCAGTATAACTTTTCAAGGGAATATTAAGGCCACTTTTTTCCATCTCTTCAATGTACCTAAAGAAGACCCATCATGCTCATCTTATATGGGTTTAGTGTAAAATTACTTGTCAAAATAAGTCCTCAGTGGGTAATATAGCAGGAGAGCAATATGTTTAAGGCAAATGAGCTCATGTCTTTAAGAATATGAAAATTGCTTGAAGGAAACTAGGCATTCATGTTTACTAAAAGAAGGAAGAAGAAAAACAAAGACACATCCTCTGCATGAAGTCATGAATATGTAAGGTGGTCATTGAAGAGAAATATGTCAAGATTCCTGATGTTATCTCCTACTTACGACTAGATGGTTTTCTGGTCCATTATGTGAGCTTTCCGAATAACTGTGGCAGTGTCTATTCATCAGTGCTGTTAGTAAATGTGACCAGAAAAGTGAATTTCATTTATTTAGCTGAATATCATTAGTAAGCAGTCAGCTGTATTGAACTCCCCTTTCTTGTTTTCATTAGGAGTGTTTTTACATCCAGATACTGTCAAGAATGCATTCTGACAGAGGTTAGTGTCAGTGAAACACCACTGTATATCCAGTACTGATAAATGCAGTCCATGTTCAGACAGCTACTGCATCTATTCTGGGTAGATTTGGGATTACTTATTACATAACTGAACTTTTTACTAGTTACGTCACTCAATAATGTGCGTTCTCTGTGTTGTACGTGATAGAAAGTTTCTATTTTCAGTTTAGTGTTGGCATCACTATAAACACTTCTGGTTTTCAGGTCGGTTATAAATTGTAGTGGGAGAACCTCCAAGTTTGGATGCTAGGTTCATATTGGATGCACACCTTGACAGGTTAGAAACAAAACATCTAATCAGCAAAATGGGATGGAAAACCTCATTGTCACATGCTTTTAACGCAGGGCTTCTGATGCTTCTCGCTCCAGTCTGAGCTTGACATAGCATTTACCTAATAGTGGGGTTTATGTTATGATCCACTGCAGAGGAAGAGGAGTTGCCCCTCAATAGAAGCCCAATGAGGAGTTCTTGTTGATTCAACCTGGATTTCTTTTAGAGCTTTGGATAATGCTGGTTGGGAATTTTGTCAAAACAGTATTTCTTTGGAAAATGTCTGTTTCATGAAACTGAAACTCTTCATGGGAATATAATAATTTAGACCAATCTTTAATCAGGAAAAGTTTCCATGGTCTAGGATGGAATTGCTGGTCAAAATGTAAGCACAATAGACACCGCAGAGAAATCTAGTGGTTGAGGCATTCATCAGGGATGTGGAAAATTCAGGTTCATATCCCTGGTCTGCTATTCTCCCGCATCCCAAGTAAATGCCATGACCATCGTGCTATTGACCAGGAGAGAAGATTTCTAGGAATGTATTACGCCATATGGAATCATAGTCCTCCTTAAGAAGGAGGTGGTTTTTAAAGAAAACCACTACAACGTTTCCACACAGACTTCATTTTAGTTTACCAGGGAATTCTATGCAGTACACAGACACCTAGTAGTTGAATAACTGCAAGTAAACAAGGCCAAGGCCATTTATTCCTTGGCTGGTTTTGAAAACTTGTCTTCACTTCAGTGTGAGCTCAAGGTGTAACTGATGATTGCCCCTAACTTGACTCCCATTCTCAAACACAGTTCTTTAGTTGGAGTTAAATGGTGCTTTAACATTGAGCTATCTCATCTGTCGAGGGCTAGGTTGAAATTGAGTACTGTGGATGCTGATGCTAGTAATACAGTGGGGACTCAGATACTCTGTGCTGCTGATCCAATTGTAGCCCCATAACTAGGACGTCAACACAAGGTTGGGGGTAGACTGAAAGAGAAGAGGGGCAGTTGAGCCAGCCTTAGAAGCTGATTTTTATTTTACTTTTTTTTCTTATGAAATAAGAAAAGAAATCCATGTTCAGTATAACAAATATTCAATCATTCCACACATTCAGATTCAGAAAAAATATATATATATATAAGTATAGATCTTAACGTAAAAGTGCACTGTAACATAAAGGCAGGTCATGAAACTAAAGTCCAAGTCTATGAAGAAATTCAGATGCCATTATTCAAGAAAAGACATCCAGGTTCAGTTCTGAAGTCAAATCACTTTTACTAGAATTAGGTTCTATTTCTTTCATGGGTCATGCTCATCCTCTGGTGTGATGAAATGATTTTCAAACAAAAAAAAAAAGGAATTCTCACAAGCTCTTTTGATGCTGCAAACAACAAGACTACTATTGGCATTTCAAAAATATATGAGGAAACCTCTGTTAATTCCTTGGTGACACCTAGAACTTAATTCTTTGCAATTTTTCTTATCTATCAGTGGTTTAAATACAGCCATTTTAGCTTTCACCTTCTGACTATCTAATCCAAGCAAGTCAATCAAAGTACACAGTGATTCCAATTTCAAGAAGTCTGGAGAGCTGGTGGAATAGATTGTTAGCAGTGTATAATATAACTGGGAGTTCTCAGAAAAATCTCCTTTGCAATTAACCACTGGTATCATGAATTGGTTGATGAAACGTCTGGGGCCACAGATGCTCACTTACACTTTGGAACCCTTGTAAGTGCTCAATGACTATAGAATTTTGAAATTATGGAGACAATACCTTTTGGCTCTCTTAATGGCACATCTTAATGTTGATGCCTCATCACGTGCATCTTTCAAAACAGGGTGCTTGGATGAAATCTCTGAAGGTAAAAGAAAAATCTTCATCTTTTTCTTGGCTGAAGCTCTTCAGAGGCAACGGTGAGCAATTCACTCCTTTAGCAAGATGCATTAGTTCTGTTTGAAAATTGTTCAAAGGAGCAAAAACTTTCAGAGTCATTCTCATAACTTCAGCTAAGAACAAGAATCTGTAACTGCCAACAGCCCTTGCTTCAATGGATGGATTGCCATATCCAGTCACAAAGTTTGATAGAATACTCTGAATCTCTTCCAATGTATTGAGGATTATTTTCAAGGTTTCCAGGGAATCAATCCATCTGGTTTCTGAGTCTTTCCAGGTGCTGACCTTTGTACAGCACACTCACTTCATACCTGCACAAAAATTCATACAGATTTACAATGAGAGAACACATCTGCACTGCTGAGTTCTTCTCACACATTAGATGTAAGTGGTGCTTCATGCAGTGTGTGTAAGGCATTAGCTTGTTTAATTTAATTTTAATTGTTTAAAACATTTATATGCTTCCTTTGCACCCTGACATAACTTTGGCAACATCAAAGCAAGAATAAAGTATTTTAAGGGGCAAGACCCAATTTGTGGAGGTCTTCCAAAATTGGTTGTGCAATATCTTCAGCAATGAGGCCATTCAATTGGGCTACTCCAATAAGGTTCCCCTTGGCTTTGCCATCAAAGTAGCGTAAAATAGTGGATAAATATTGTCCATTCAGAGCATCCCTTGTCAAGTTCTTCCGCCTAACATATGACATTACATTACCATTTTTCTGAATATCTTCAACAATACAAAATCTTTATCAATTGTTTCATTCTGAATTTCAGCAGAAGTGTACATTGCATTTTCAGAATAATTTTCACAGCATCCTTGAATTTTGGATCTTGTTTTGCAGTAAACTTAAGTAGACTGATTGAAAACTCCTAATGGATTATCCAGAGTAAGACCTACATCTGTGAATTTAGATATCTTGATCTCTTCTCCAAGGCAACTCATTTATCAGAGCAAACTGGATAAATTCTGCCAAGGTTTTTAAATATCTGTTTCCTTCAATTTGAGGATGACTCCAAAGCAGCAATTCTGGCACCTGAACAATGAAGTTATAAAATATTATAATCAAATTTATAGTTCAGTAATGTTGAACAAATGAATAAACTGAAATTATAAAATTGGTAATTTTTTTTTCTAGGCTGTATCTACCACATGCAGCTTTGGAGTTTTCCTTACGATAAGGTGTGGTTTTGTTTTGTTTTTTGTTTTGTTTTTTTTGTAGTTGCTCAAGAGCCTGTTTTTAAAGGGTTTCTTTATCTCTTGGCATGGTGACTCATGGTTATTCACAGAGGGGGAAATGCCCTCCTTTTATTTTTTCCAGAGCTAGGCTTTCTTTTCCATTTAAAGTTTTCATTGTTTTCCCATTAACTTTACACCCTGGAAAAAAGACAATGGTAGACCATTGAAATGTTGAGTACTTGGCGCTAGTCTCTTCTGGTTGGGGAGGTGCCCTATCCCTGTATTTTCACTTTCCTATAGTGAGGTATAGCTGAATGTTGCAGCACAAATTCTGAGCACAGTTTTATATACACCAATATATAAATTCATAACCACAGTTTGTATACCTTTCCCCTAATAGCCATCAGGTTCAGAACATTATAAGCTTTCATAAGAGACCTTATTTGACAAATTACTGTATATGGATATTGTATACAATCAATTGATTCAATTGCATATTAATTGCGGTTCAGACCCCCTATTCTCCCTTTGAGGTGTCTGGACACTGATTGTCACAACAGTGTAGAAAAAGCAAAATAAATGACCTGTAGCTTCTCCCCTCCTTGCTGCAGGCCATTGCATTCAAGTGGACTAAGCAGTTTTTTCATTTGATTAAACCTTTGGCTTGAGAGAGTGCATTTTTTCCAATTGCAAAATCCAGGTTTGATAGAAACCATATCAGTTCCCACTCCACTAACATTGCCAGGGTGTGCGCACAACTGACAAGGAAAACAAAAGGCCTTATCAGCTTTAACAGAAATGGTACTCGCAATCCTGTTGGCAGTCAATCTGGACTTTCCCTTGACTCTGTACAGTCCCCCCCCCCAAGTCAGTATCTAAGGCTTCTTCTGAGTTCTAAAGGAGCATTCCAGTTCTAGTCTGCCCATCCACATGCCCTCATGTGCTTCAAAAGGAGCTTTCTTTCTTCTCTGTCAGTTGGAAAGAAACTCTTCCCTTCTTTCCCCTCCATATAGGTAGGCAGGGTCAGGCCACACACTCCGGCATAGATATCTGTGATCTCACTTTGCTGCTTTTGTATCCTTTGTAAGCCTCCCTGCAGAGGCCTTCTCTGAAGATGCTTTCTTATCGGGCTTACACAATCCTTATTATAGCAGTGACATAAGGAAATCACCACACTTGGCTTAGTTCAAATGTGGTCAATAACACCACCTTTGCTCTCAAGCCACTAGAATTGTGACTACTGCTCTGTGGCCTTAGGACTACAATCACTCATCTGAGGGAACTTGGACTGAAAAATTGGAACACGTCTATTTCTACAGGGGAGGCAAAGACATTTTAGGGGCAATTCTCCTTCATGCTCCTTCCCACCCCTCCTAGCTATGGATCTATCACTCTGTGCAGCTCAAGTGTTGTTCTGACGCATGAAAGCATAGCTCAAAGGAGAGCAAACTTGAACACTGAACTTGAAATAACAAGCATTTGTCTTCACCATACTGACTCTGACAACAAGAGCTAGTCATCCTACTGGTGGGTGGATGGTAGATGTTTGTTCCCTAGGAACTGGATGGAGGTCACCAGCTCGTCTGCTATAGGCCACCAACCTGTCATCCAATGTCACGTTGTGAGATACACCGAGATCAATGATGTAACAGTTACTGTAGTGCTCCTAAGACAGTGGCTGTTCTTACAGCATGATTGTTGTAATGCCTAGAAACAATGGGTCGTTGCTGATGTAAACAAGTGAAATGGCTATGAACCCAAAGACGCTACACCCATTTACACCAGCAGAAAATACGACTGCTTTGAGGAGTCAAAATTAGGCCTGGTTTTTCTCCTGCACCAGTGTAATTTGGGAGTAATTTGAATAGATTGCCTATGAATAGAATTGAATTGAATAGATTGTAAAATGGAGATGAGAAGACAATCAGGGCCAGATTTTCATTCTTCTATCATAAATCTGACAAGTTATAATTTGACTGTACCTCTTTTTCCCTTCTGTGTCTGATTTAATAACACAATTGATAGGAGAAGTTAGGTGTGTAAGTGAGAAGGTACCGGAAAGCGATATATATCCTCTCCCTCTCCCTCTCCCTCTCCCTCCCCCCCCATACACACACACACACGTTGATTTGCCATGTAATTATTTCAACAGCCTTTTAGTTTCATTAGGGATTCTGGTACAAATCAGGATGTCACTTATTTTTATTTAAAGGTTACAGGAAGGAAAATGAGAACTGACATCTTCTCTAAGCAGAGCTGATTCATCAGCTATCAGCCATAACTCCGTCATTGTTCACTGCTACTCTAGCTTGGCTTTTTAAACATGAAAGGGATATTTTCAGCTTGTTATGGGGCAGTGGCCTCTCAGTTTGTCTTGTTCAGCTGGGTTTTTTATACTTTATTATTTAAACTGTAACACTCTAATTAGCTGCCATGAGAATTTGTAACCGACTAGTAGGTACTGGAACCCTAAATGGAAAGGTCTTTCTGGCAGATGGCGCTTGTTAACCCCGTCCTAAAAAAAGTAGCATGTTCTAGTAAATAGTCTTCTGGCTTGGGAATCAGGACACCTGTGTTCTCTTTTTGGCTCTGTCACTGACCTACTGTGTGACCTTAGGGAAGTCACTTTCCTGCTCTGTGCTTCAATTTCCGCTCCCATCCTTTGTCTTGTTTTTATTCAGCATGTAAGTTCTCTCAGGCAGGGACTTTCCTCAAATGATGTATGTACAATACTTAATAAAAGAGGGCCCTGATTTTGGTTGGGGTCTCTAGGCACTACCATCATACAAATAAGGTAGGTGGGAGTGGCTCTCTGCAGAGGTGGAAATAGTGTCTAAGGAAGAGAGGTCCTAGGAATAGTACATCTCTGAGAGCGTGTAAGCTGAGCTATATTTTAAATTGTTTCAACAGCAAATCTAAAGAACTACTCCAGGAAGAGGGGTATGCTGTGTGGTCAGGACTTGAAGGATATCTGCACTAAACTGCCTTTTGACCAGACTAAGGGAAGAGAACCAGTCGAAACAATAGTGGCATAGAGCTGAATGCTTCCCTCTTTATTCAGCAAAACAGTCGTAGGGTTGCCCCAGTATACTGGACTAAGGCCGGTAGGTCAAGTCCAGTTCCTAGTGGACAAAGGACCCACATAACAAAATGACCACTGTAATTGGGGCTTCATTGGTAGTCTAAGGAGTGAGGCTATAGGAAGCAGGAGATTATCCTTCCCTCCCCCCGCAGCACATCTTGGCTTTTTGAGTCTTGCTTATCTGAATCAAAGACACAAATGCTTTGAAGTTTGCTTGTCACCAAAATGCATACACCTATGCAAGGTCTGTGAAGGACAAAAAGTAATGCATGCAAAAGTAAACTCTTTTGAATAGAGCCATTAGACCTGCTAGAAAAGCACAGGAAACCCTCCAGCAACAATGGAAACGTTAGCAGGAACACTTTACCCTAAATAGAAAACATTCAGGATGACATATCAAAGCACAATAGCCTCTAGTGTTGCATGCAATGTGTTACACGATTCTACAAGTCAGGTTAAAAACAAATGGCTTCTCACAATTTTTCATAGCGTGTGTGTGCTAAATTTTTAATGACAAAAAATCCAAAATACATGAATTAGTCGTCTTAAATGTCTGGAATTGTGGTAATCTGAAGGAAAGCAGCTCAGATTAGATTCAGAAATATAGCGTCTTCAATGGGAAAAAAAACCCACCCTGCTGCATTAAGACATGGTTAGGAAAGCTAACCCGTTAACAGAAAAGTCACATACATCTGTGTCCTGCAATTTGCCTTCAATGTACAAGGGAGAGGAGAAAAAAATCTTGCAGACACACTTGAATGCCAGTGTGAATATCTTGAACAACTTAGTTCGTTCTGCTGTCTCACACACAAGACAGATCACTCCTTAGTCTTTGTTGTTGTTTTGAGCCTGGGATATTTAGATCTGGCATTTGGTTTGAGACTTATATAAATAAATGGCTCCACTAGGAAAACTTGGATCAGGTCCATGTACAGATTTTAAAGCTCTCCCCCCACAATGTGAACTATTCAGGACCTGGCTTGGTGTAGGCTTTTTTACCCCTCCTCACCCCCAGATTTCTGCCTGCTGTTAGTGTCTGAAGACCTTTAGGCTAATTGATTCCTGATGGCAATACTAGTTACCTTAATGAACAGGTTGAATCTAATCTCAAATATCCTGCTTGTCCTCATGCTACCCTATCATGTCCCGTTCAGCAAGCTGTGTGTCATTTTGCCTAAGGCTTCCCATGCAGAGAACAAAAATCCGTCCCTTAGCTGGGAGTTGTCAAACTCAGTGGGACTTGGGACATGAAGGTGCTCAAATATCATGGCAATGGACATGTTGTAAGAACCTAATTAGAGTAAATTATCTGAACTCACTGCTTATCACGCACCACTGCTCTCCATATTTTGCTCCCTCCTTTCTTGTACTGCTGGGACTGGGCAACTTAAGGAACATGTGGCAGTCTTTGGGCTTCAGTCACTCCTATGCACTGCTCAGGCAAGAGATGTAGGGTACATACTCCTATCCTCAACCATGGAATGGATGATGCTCTTGCGTACATCTGCCATTAGTGACGGTGTGCAGCGTCATAGCCATGTTGGTCCCAGGATATTAGAAAGACTGGGTCCATGAGGTAATCTTTTACTGGGCCAAGTTCTGAGGGTGAGAGAGACCAGCTTTTGAGCTTACCAAGCACTCTTCTTCAGAAGAGCTGTGTGGCTTGAAGGCTTGTCTCTCCCCACCAGAAGTTTCCTCACCCAACAGATATTATCTCACTCACCTTGTCTCTCCATCAGTGATGGTGTGAGGAAGGGCTGCCATACAGCCTCTTGAGGCTTAGGGATGTTTGTTTTGGCCAGCTGTTCTCCCTGTGCATAGTAGTGATCATCTCTAGTGTGTGTCTTGGGGGGTGGGGGTGTAGAAAAAAAATCTTAAACAGCTCTTAGGCTAAAGATTGTTTTATGGGCCATTGAAAACAGATTGAAACTGGGAAGCTTCCTCAGCAGATTGCACTGTATCTGAGCAAGCATCCTGTATTTTGTGAGATTACTTAGCTACATAGGATGGCTAGTTGTACTATAATTATCTGTAGAATAGATATATAGTTGCAAAGTCCAAGAAAGTATGAGCAGTTACTCTCAAATAATATTTTACACAACAGCACTTGTAAGGTACTAACATTTACAAAGCATGTCTACACGATGCACATTCTCTCTCAAAGCAGTGCTTTATGAATCCTGCTAATGCTGCTGATGTAAAATCATTAGCTAAAAGGGGGCCTTGCATGCCTAATACAAGCATCACATGCTTTATTTCTTCCTTTTGCATGGCATGAAACCCACTTGAGTTGCCCCCTTTGCTTTTCTCCTCCCTGTCAATGCAGGCCTCTAGGAGATGCCACCTAGGCTTATTTTCAGTAATTCTCTGATTAAAAAGCGTTGCTCTTCCTGGATCAGTTCCTTTGTTCGTGTGAAGTTCTGCAGTGTAACTTTCACAGGGGGCTTTTAGAGGAGTCCAGGCCCAATCAACTAGTGATGGGTTTCTTTAAGGAAAAAGAGCCGCCCATCTCAGCGCATATTAAGTAAGTAGTTGCTTAGGTAGCTGGCAGCTAATTGGCTGGGGAGTGCCTGGACCTGATAAAAGGCTACCAGAGTTCAGCTGAAGGGGTTGCTCCTAAAGAGAGGAGTTCTTGGGGAAAGTGAGGTAGGGAGGGAATGCCAGGTAGCCACAGGAAGCCCCGGGAGGCTTTTGTGTATTGAAATCATTGACAACCCAATCGGGGAAATGAAGGCATGGTGTTCCTGCAGTTTCACATGTGGCCATAAGGGAGAGGGGGGGTAGGGCAGTAGCACACACCTTTTTTCAGGTTCATATGGGTGAACCCTTGCACCAGCACAGGTGTCCCACTGAAGTTTAGTGGGGTTCTGCCCCAGTTCACCCATGGATCAGATTGCAGGATTGAGGTCTAGCTAAGTGTCCCCAAACTACATTTCCCTTTTACCTTTTCATCATTCACATATTTGTTATACTTTCGACAGTTCACTCAGATAGTGAAACTGGACTTCTTGTTTCAACTCAGTTTCTCTTGGTGCCTAGTGGGTTTGTGTTTAGGTTTTCTAGCACTGTTGGTGATGCTTTCTAGTGTGTGTGTCTGGGCAAGGAGGAGAGGGAAGAGGGCAGATGGAGGCACAATTCCCTTTTCGCAAGATTTCTAAACCCCCTTTTTTTTTTTTTTGTGAACATCTTAAATGTCTTTAAAAAAAACCAAAACTGTACAGTTTACAGTTAACCTTCTCATTCTGACTCCAGTACAGTATAAAAATCTGCATATTTAATTGGAGAAATCAAAATCTCATTATTCTCTGCAGTTATAAAGAGACTAGAAAACTGTAGCTACTAGATCCTATTCTGGGTAATCCTATGCCTTTAAAATGTTCTAAATATGTAAATTTAACACTAATATTGGAGTTGTGGCCCTTATTCATGCATTCTTTTTTCCTCTCTATACAGGGTTCTTCTGGGGTAACAGTACATGGAATCACTAGGATTTAGTATTCTGCAAATGTTGAATGGAGTATCTACTCAGCAAACAACTAAACTGGTGAGCAGGTTGCTTTATTCTTTTGCAGTTTTTAATCTTGAGTTGCACAAAGGGGTTTGCCATCAGAATTGTGGTCAATCAAACATTTCTTAAAATGAAACGCTATTCTAAATTTCTCGCATCCTGTCTGCTTGCCTGAAGAACTTCACTGTCCGCAAATTACATTTATGCCACCATTTGAAAGATGCTGTTTTCAATTTGCAAGCAGGCCATTTTATTTCCTGGTGCATCATGAGGCTATGTAGACAATGTTTTATCTACTGCTGCTTCCTTAGTCAAAATCCGTGGCTTTGAGTTTCATGTGTACTTATGCATGAGTGAGAAATCTTGTTTAGTTTTTGGCATATACTTGGTGCACAGAGTTGATTGGAGTATTGTATTGGCAGTTGATTTTTTTCTATGTCTATAAATGCTAATGAAGCTTTTATCTGTCTGATTAGTGCCATTCAGAGAGCAAATACATGGATGTATTTAAAGGGATACCATCAAGTATCAAAATCTGAGGGAATGGTTCTAGTAACTGGCTTACGATGTGAACTTGCACATGTCATGTTGCTTCTCTTTTTTTCTCTCCAAAAGTAAAATGGTAAAAGTAAAACCTGTGTCTTCTTCAAAAGAACCCAACAAATGCATGAACTGGGATCCTCCTTTTCCTCTATATAATCAGTGAGTTAATCAGACAGCTAATAAAAAAACTACTAAAAAGTCATTAAATCTGCCCAAGAACCCACTTCTTTGAAGAAGCCTAGGAACAGTGAAGAAACTTAAAATGAAACTTAGCTCATTATCTGAGTCACTGGTAAAGCTCTTGCAATCCTTCCATTCCCCAGCAATGCTCCCATTGTTTGTTGCACGTGCTGTGTACAAAATCTAGATCACAAGCTCTTCAAATCAGGGATTCTGTCTGTCTGACCTGCACGGCACAAAGCTATATTGCAAATAAAACAGGACTGTGGTGGGGAGTCCACCCCACACAAGATCTGAAGGGGTTAAGGTGGCTAGGTAGGCCAACGAACTTCTCAGGCTGCACCTAGAGGATAAGCCAGGGAACAGGGACTGATTAGTAACAAGACCAGTGGGACAGGAACAGGAGGGACCTATATAAATGCCAGGGACAGTAGGGAAGTAGTTATTAGTTGCTTCCTGGGAAAAGAGAGGGTGTGGTTGGCAAACCGAGAGAGTCGGGGGGGGGGACGACAGTAAGGCATAGGACAGTGCAGACCTAAGTTGCTCAAGAGATGGCCCCTGGCCTAGGTTCCCCTACCTGCTTCTGAGGAAGTGATAAAGGCATATGCAGACACATGTCCTACATCTCCTGTATGCTGATAGAGAGCAGAGAGACTCCTGGTTTGACTACAGTGTAGCTGGCTGAAAGAAGCAGTTTTGAAATGCCTGTAGATACTCATAGACTCATAGGTCAGAAGGGACCAATATGATCATCTAGTCTGACCTCCCGCACAAGGCAGGCCACAAAACCCTACCCATATACATTTATAACAACCCCGAACACATGACTGAGTTATTGAAATCCTCAAAAGTGAGATTTGAAGACCTCAAGCTGCAGGGAATCCACCAGCAAGCGACCCATGCCCCATGCTGCAGAGGAAGGCGAAAAACCTCCATGGCCCCTGCCAATCCGCCCCGGAGGAAAATTCCTTCCCGACCCCAAATATGGCGATCAGCTAAACCCTGAGCATGTGGGCAAGACTCACCAGCCAGCACCCAAAAAAGATTTCTCTGCAGTAACTCAGTTCCCATCCCATCCAGCATTCCCACAGACCATTGAGCAGACTTCTCTGCCGATAATCCAAAATCAATTGCTCAAATTAAACTATCCCATCATAACATCCCCTCCATATACTTATCAAGCTTAGTCTTAAAGCCAGATAAGTCATTTGCGCCCACTACTTCCCTCGGAAGGCTATTCCAGAACTTCACTCCCCTAATGGTTAGAAACCTTCGTCTAATTTCTAGTCTAAATTTCCTAATATCCAATTTGTACCCATTCGTCCTCGTGCCTATAATAGTACTAAACTTAAATAATTCCTCTCCCTCCCTAACGTTAATCCCCCTGATATATTTATATAGAGCAAGCATATCCCCCCGGAGCCTTCTTTTGGCCAGGCTAAACAAGCCAAGCTTACATAAACGGTAAGGAGCAAGCAGTAAATTTCTGAGATGTCTGCTCTGGAATTGTGCGTGCTGCCTGGATCTCTACTGAGTGGACAGGAGACAAATCTCCGTATAGAGGAAGGCAGTTGATGTCCTCATGTACCTGGTGTTGATACGTGTAATGGTTGTGGAGCAGCTGTGTAATGATATATTAACGTAGCTGTTGAAAGAGACTATCGAACTTACACTGGGGATGGAGGAATGTTTGTTTATATGTCCATAATGAATTCAGTGGGGGTTGAGAGAGGAACAAGATGGAAAACAGCATGTGGTCCCAGACAGGAACATCCAGGCACATATGTGGAAGAGGTGGGGGAAACAACTAGCTTTGAGAATCCTATATGTTGCCCCCAATGAAGATGCAAGCCTTGTTTTGCCAGGCTTGTAGCTTGGAGATCCAGAAAACTGGTTTTTCTTTGTTGGTTTGTTTTTGTTTTTTGTTTGTTTTTGTTTAAGGCAACGTTCCCTGCAGGAGGGGATAGAAGTGTATTTGTGAGTTAAGGGAATAAACTATGCCAGACCGGAGAGGTCTTGGGGGGGAGGGAAGGGGTGTCTGTAGGAAGCTGAGACTTCCTAGGATCCCCACATGGGAGATGGTTAAGTAACTGGTTAGCTAGACACACATGTAATTTTGTTTGTTTGAAGATGCATCTTCGCTGAAAAGTGATTGTTCTCTGTAAACTACTTTCCTAAAGCAAAGTGCTGTTCACTGGGTACCATGATCTTGGCTATCTGAAGGAACACACTTGCACGTGCTGCACCAAGTTAGAACTTATGAAATAACTGTGTGTGACATACAGGCACGTGCAGCCCAAGGCCTTGTCTGGGTGGGAGAATTGCACCATTACAAGAAGGGTAATGACCAGAGAGGCCTGATACCTGAAAGGGGTTTCACACACAGACAAGAGGGCTCAGAGGTGCCGTTTGCCTGGTAATTGACAATATGATCTGTGGCAATAGGTCTGTATGACCAATACCAAAATGAATGCCTAATAGTCCCTTTGGGAAATGGGAGAAGATAAAATATGGTTTTTGTGACTGGCTGGTCACCAATTCTCTTCATTTTGCAAGGCCTAGCTCAGACTTTCTCTAAACACTGTTATCTTTAAAGGTGGGTAGTTCATAGTTGGATATCTAGTCTGGATTTACCTAGCATACCTTAAAAAAAAAAAAAAAAAAGGTTCCTTCTGCCTATGAGATTGGTTGTCACCAGCAGAAAGTCACCAAGTCCAGGTAGGTATCCAAAAAAAAGGATGATCATCATCTGTCTGCTAGCTCTCTGTATCCTATAAGAATAGGATAGTATCCCTTTGAAGAGCCCTCACTGTCATCTAGGTTTCAGAACCACCAGAACCTTGCTAGAAAATCAGCTGTTTTGAAGCCATGGGTTGAGTGAAACCTCATTGAAACTGATGGGCATAACAGCCACTCTTGATTTGGGTTAAATGTAAGGTCATGTCTACACTACCGCTTACGTCAGAAAAAATTCTTTTGCTCAGGGGTCTGAAAAAAATCACACACGTTTATGTCAATGGGAGATGCTCTCCTGCCATCGTAGTTAGAATCATAGAAGAATAGGGCTGGAAGGGACCTCAGGTGGTCATTCAGTCCAACCCTCTGTTCAAAGCAGAACCAGCCAGGACTTTGTCAAACCGGTCCTTTAAAACCTCTAAGGATGGAGATTCCACCACTTCCCTAGGTAACCCATTCTAGTAATTCACCACCGACCTAGTGAAAAACTTTTTCCTAATATCCAACCTAGACCTCCCACTGCTGAAACTTGAGACCATTGCTCCTTGTTCTGTCATCTACTACCACTGAGAACAGCCTAGTTCCATCCTCCCTGGAACCCTCAGGTAATTGAAGGCTGCTATCCAATCCCCCTGCCCCCACCCTTCTCTTCTGCAGACTAAATCAGCCTCTCCTCATAAGTCATGTGCTCCATCCCCCTAATCCAGGGATCTCAAACTCAATTGCTGTGGCGGGCCGCATTTACATTGAGTGGAGTTCAGGGGGGCCGCACATGACACACACTACTCTACTGTACCTTTCATGCTCTACTCTCCGCCGAAAAAATCTCCACGCAGGGTAAAATTCGGCGGCACAGTAGGAGAGAGAGGCTCTCACAGGGACTTGCAGGCTCCACTGTCCGCCGTCAAATCTCTCTGTGGGGCCCACATTCGGCGGCCATTTCCTTTTTAAGACGGCCACAGCTTCCCGGAGCTCCGCTCAAAAAAAAATGCCAGCACAAGCCTGCAGCCGGATTCGGACTGCGGGCCGCATGACACAAGCCCGCGGGCCGCAGTTGGCCCGCGGGCCGCGAGTTTGAGACCCCTGCCCTAATCATTTTTGTTGCCCTCTGCTGGACTCTTCAATTTGCCCACATCCTAGTGGGGGGGCCAAAAACTAGATACAATACTCCAAATGTGGCCTCATTAGTGCCAAATAGAGGGGAATAATCACTTCCCTCAATCTGCTGGCAATGCTCCTGCTAATGCAGCCCACTATGCCGTTAGCCTTCTTGGCAATAAAGGCACGTGGTTAACTCATGTCCAGCTTCTTGTAACCCCCACTGTAACCCACAGGTCCTTTTCTGCAGAACTGCTGCCTAGCCTGTGGGTTCCCCAGTCTGTAGCTGTGCATGAGATTCTTCTGTCCTAAGTACAGGACTCCTGCACTTCTCCTTGTTGCACTTCATCAGATTTTTTTTTTTTGTCCAATCCTCCAATTTATCTAGGTCACTCAGTATCCTATGTCTGTCATCCAGTGTATCTACTGCTCCTCCCGCCCCATCTTAGTGTCATCTGAAAACTTGCTGAGGGTGCAATCCGCCCCATCCATCATGTCGTTAATGAAGATGATGACCTAAACCAACCCAAGGACTGACCCCTGAGGCGCTCCCCTTGTTACCAGTTCCAACTAGACATTGCCATTGAACCCAGTAATCTAGCTAGATTTCTCTCCATTTTATAATCCATTTCTCCAACTCACACTACTTTAACTTGCTGGCAAGAATACTGTGGGAGAACAGCTTGTTCCGTTGGTTTTATTATGTTGATGGGAGAGCTCTCTCCCATTGGCATAACGCAGCTACATGTGTGATTTTACAACTTGTAATCTTGTAAATGTAGATAGGGCCTAAGAAACAGTAAAGCTCCTTTATGGAACCAGAAAGCTGTTGGAAAACAGCTTTACCCCAAAACACTAGCATATGTGGGTGGTGGTGTCTTGCTGGCTATTGTTTTGTGATGGTTTGTGTGTCTGTGAAAGAGAGGTAGAAAGGCAGAGCCATGGAGAGAGAGAAGCACCAGATACAGAGTGAAGAAGCACTGTTAAAAAGGAGAGGGAGATGGAGAGCGCACACTCTTGGGACAAGTGATTTCTAGAAAGAAGTTTTGGAGATGGGAGCAAAGAACTGTCTCCTACTGCATTCAAGGAAACAGGATTTTTTGTCTTCTTTGTAAATAAACAGGATCTCATCAGAAATATCTGGCTCCATTATCCATTTCTCCTTCACCTGTAATAACCTGCAGAAGCCTGAATTTTGCCTAACCACTCAGGTCAAAAAAGGGTCATGATATGCAATTAAGCCTGGTATGTTTTACATGTGTCGTATATGCAGTCATTTGAGCCCCACCTTACCCTGGCAGTTCCTTTGTATTACATATCCCATGTAAAAAGCAAAAGCCATAACACTCTTCTGCTTTCCTAAGGGGCATTGGGACTGGTATCTAGTAGTTACATGTTTTAGGGTCCTAACACGCAAGGCTGTAGCACTTCTGGCTAAAATACTCTGAGATACAAAAGTGAGTTTCTTATGGGAATCTTCCTACTTCCAATCATAAAGACTCAAAAAGGCATCCTCTACAAGTGCAAATCTCTTAACCAAATCATGGAGCTGTTTGGATTTCATTTTTTTATGGTGTTTACAAAGTAAGGCCCCCAGCTGAGATTAGGGCCCCTTCTTACTGTATGTATACATAGTGATCCCTGCCCTGAACAGCTTTCAGCCTCAATAAACAAAAAAGACAGAGGACATGATCTGCCCTAAGCCACACCTTCTATGTCCAGCTCAGCCAAAGCCGGAGTCCTATGAACCACACTACCTCTTAGTTACTCTGAGGAGCAACACCACTTCGAAATGTTTGGATTCATTCTCCTTCTCCCCCCAGTAGAAAATAATGCTTGCCTACCTCATTAGTGAGAAATTTCTAATGACTGATTAGTTAACATTTTATATAGTGCTCTGCACATGTATACAACAGCCCTTACTTGCAGGGCTAGTAAAACATTAGGTGATTAATAGTTAAAAGGGGCTTGTTAAAATCAAATTTACTTTTCATTGTTTTCATTTGTTTTCTGCCCTTCACTAGCTTGAACATGGCAGAGTAGACTGGTCTGTTTCAGGTTTTGTTTAGTCGTTCATTTTTCTCATACCTTAGTTACATATTTGGGGTTTTACTGCTCCACGGGGTTGTTTGAGTAAAAATGTTTGTTTGGTTTTTTTAAATAAATAAATCTTGCCTTTTGTCACAATTCAAGACAACTGCTCTATTCCTCCTTGATGGCTCAGCAAGGTCACCCTTCTGACAGAGGTATTTCCAGGCTGGACAGTTCACTTCTTACACTGTGATGTAGGCCTCAGCCAAAAATAAGCTGCCTAAGCAGGCTTGTTTTGCCTTCTCTTCACATATGGTTAATGGTATAATAACCAGAGTTAATCCACCACACAGGTCTTTCTAAGCAAGCACATTTTATTTTTAAGGTAAAAGCATTACAGAAACGACATGTTAAAAACAACACTAATAAGCTTACCAGAGATCACCCCAACTCCACTAGGGGTTTGTCAGGTGAGCAATCCTTCAAACCTCACACAAGGTTTTCCTGCGGTTTCAAGTTCATAACACTCTTTGCTCAGAACAAGAACACTGTCTTATGAGGCCTCGGTGGGGCACAGTCCTTCCAATCTTTTCTTAAGGATTGGGGCTCTCTGTGGACTTGAGGTCCTGTCTGTTCGTTGGGTCAGAAAGAAGGCCCTGAGTCAGGATATTTTTCCAAAAGTCCTTTTGGTCTGTCTGTCTGGTCCTTGGAGAATCCAGTTTGAACTGGATCATGCGAACCTCTAGGGGTGGTGCTTCTCTGGAGCTGTTACAACTTGAGTGATTTTGACTAGAGACTGTTCTCACTTCCTAAAGGAGCAGGATTTACCCTTCCCACAGAAACATATACAATCCTTGGCCTGGAAGGATACATATTGTATTCATTTAATACAATGGATTCTAAAGACTTAATCTCCAGGTCAGTAAGGTTTAACTTTAATTTAGTAAGGTTTATCCAGGATATTGCCCTGTTTGTCACACCTTAATCGATTAGGTCCAAAATGTTGGTATCTTAACTTCTTGACAGTGTCCATTACCTCTGCTCTCCTTGTTCTTTGTCCTCATTGGAACTTATCTTGGAATATTGACCATACAGAACAGAATTGATAGTGCCAGTGCATTAGGTAGTACTGCTTTGTAACGCCATATGCAAGGTGGGGCTAAACATTTATAGCCTGGTGTTTTTCTAGCTGATCACTGGAATTGTGCTGGGGATGAGAATAAAAATGCAAACTTCCCTGCTCAAGACATTTTCTTAAGAGATGTAAATGGCTAGTAAGAGTGGTTAGTAGTGCAGGGGCTCTCTGCAGAAGCCATGGGGAGCCACACCAGATGGCCTTTCACAAATGAATCCATTGATCAAAGTGCTCTGGCAGATTCCCGTTTCAACACAGGTTAAACAATATTCGACCAAGAGATTCAAATCGCAGCTGGAGCGTTTTAAATAAAGAGTTAAACACAAACTAGGGCAGAAGCTGGAAGCTTCTGCCAACTCTTATTTGAGCACTACAGCCCAGGTCTTATTTTGCAGTAGACCCCAGGTCAAGGGGAAAGTGATTAATCTTGCTTTTGCTGGAGGAAAACATGTAGCCCTCCTCTGTGAATGTTTAAAAATGCAGTTTTACTCCAGAAAAGTTACATTAATCATCATCCACTGTTTTTCTGAAATGGTTTTGTAGAACTGTGCTACCTGCTGATTAATGCTCTCCTTCAGTTGTTCAGCACCACCTGTGGAAAAGCTGGGCTTACACACTTGACTTGCTTGGAATTTTACTTTCCACAATTCCTTTCCATGCAATTGCATTTTGTTATACCAGGCTTAACAGCTCATGCTGACTTTGTCATTGTGCATCCTTGTGATTTGCTAACCAGTAGAGTGGCCTCCTCTTTCCCATGGATTTACATTAAATTGAAGGTGATAAAGTGCTGTTCAGTTAGAGGGGGAGGGTGGGGACGAATGACAACTGTGTAATGGCAGACACCGGTTAAGTGACAGTGAATGTGCCTGCTGAATCTTTCAGCATGACCATGCATCTGAATTGAATAAGTGCCTGTCTTCAGTCGGATAGAGAGCAGGTGGTGTTGCCACAAGGTTCAAAACGGAACAGCAATATGGTGTTAGCCGCCTTTTCAAGGGAAAGGATTTTTGGAGGCTTCTGCCTCTGTCATTTCTAGGTTTAATTAAATAAATCCAACACATCAGAGAGTCTTAAAGCAACCAGAAGAAAATTAAACATTTGTCTATTTCTATGTAAAAATCTATGCAGCATGGCTAAGTGTGCGTTGGGGTTGCATTACACATTCAGAAATACTGTTCAGTCTGAAATTATAACTGAATGGGCCAGTGTCTACATCCTCTTCAAACATTAATGTGTCGTCAGATCTACATTTTGGACACTGTCACAGGATAGCTGGCTCTTGAAGGGGAGTGGGACCTAGCCCACCTCTGATTAATTAACTGGCACCCAAATGAAGCTGTGAGGCCCTGGATCAGGTGAAAGCTTGAAGATTACCTAGTCCTCGTGTATTAGAGAAGCAAGTAGCTCAGTTGAGCTGGAAAGACACAAGAAGTAGGAAGGATCCTGCAGAAGTCCGTGGGTCAGCGAAAAGGGCCCAATTTATATGTGACTCTTGGGCAAAGGGCCTGCACAGTGTACTCCTGTGGGAGTCAAGGCGAGCTGCTCTGCTCCTAGGTGGATGGCCTGAGGAGTGTAATTCTGTAAAGTGTTAACAGGTCCTGCAGAAGTCACGGGGAAAAGGCCAAGTTTGATATAGTAGACTGGCTTTGAAGAACCGAAACTGAAGCTCTGAGGAGAGGGGGACTAGAATTGTGTGACAAGAGTGTTCTTCAGTGCACAGGCTGGAGAGTTAGTCCACTGGCTTATGGATGCTAACATGAATTGCAAATGCTTATTTTTCAAATGATAAATGTTTAGCTAATCTGAGTCAATCTGCGACTGAATCAATAGCAATTAATTCATCCAAATGGTACTTTTAAAAAAATGATGTAGCATTGTGAACCCTGTGGCATCAAGACGGACACTATTGCATTACCTAACAAAACCAACTTTCATTTGGTGCCTTGCAGCTGCAATGGTGCCTCAGAAATGTAAGATAAAACCAAAAACACAGGGCTGACCACACGTTTCTCTGGCTTGCGTATCCCATTAATCAAATAATAGGACACAAGTTGTTACAAATGGACTTATTCTCTTTGTATTACAGGCCTCTCCTTTGCATCCAGTTTAGTTATAGAAGATATCTGCTACTTCACATGCATCTCTAAAAAAATTTTCATTTAAAAATGACTAGTGAAATTTGGTGATCTAAGGCAATTCTCTCTATAGATAACTTAGTTCTCGTTCCAGCATTGCATAGGCTCAGCCCCTTTTATCAGGTAAATAAGCACATTTTACTCCTTTCTTCTCTGATACCTCCACTGGCTCCCAACCCACGTTCACTGTCCGCTCAGAGCCTTGTTCCTGCTCTTCATGTGTAACTGGACCCTGACTTCTTGTTTTATCAGAGGCTCTGTGTCCATCCAGGATGGATGGGATCCTTTTGGGACCATGCTGTTGATAAAGCCTTGGATGAAATATGTGAGAGATGGAGATAGTGTTCTTGAGTAGTTGTGGAACAAACTTCCAGAAGGGAATCATACTAGTTAAGAGTTCAGGCACTTTCAGGGCATGCTACAAACATTTCTTTTGGTCAAGCTTTCTCTCTGTTACCAAATCCAGAATGACCTCTTAGGCAGTCACAAACAGATCCTTGACCTAAGTGGTGAAGAAGAGCAGAAAAGTTCATGAAGGCCGTTAGACCTAATTTAACTGGGAAATATGCATATATGTTAGACAGGGGTTGTAAAACAACCAGAAATCAAGGGTGGCATGTGTTTAGCAGTAGAATGACTTCTTGCATGATCACTTCAGAATGCTGAAGCTTTGATTTGAGTCCCGCGTTAGTTCACTAATAAATATGGCTTCTCATTGGACACTTGTTTCTCAATTTAAAAAGTCAACAACTGCAAAATTCAGTGGAGCAAGCAGTCTGTTTAATAGAGATCCATGATTCAAACCGCTATGGGGCTTAATCTACCAAGGAGCATGAAGAAATCAATAATAGTTCAAAGTTTTATAACACCTTTCATCCAAGGACCTTGCAATGCTTTACAAACATTAATTAAGCCTCGTACCACCCAACAGCCCTATGGACTAGAGAAGTGCTATTTTTTCCCACATAATTTGTGATATATACAGGTTAAGTGGCTTGATGACTGTCACATAAGTTGATGGTGGAGATGGCAATAAAATCCAAACCTCCTGACACCCTGGTCCATGAGCTAACCACTAGGCAGTTACCTTCCTCAGGGTTAAACTCAGGGTTTTTTCTCAGCTGTCCTGTAGCAAATATGCTTTTGATTGTAGAATGTAAAAAAAACCCAACATTTTGATCTTTACCCTTTCCAGAAGACTAAACTACTAAACAAATATTTTGGATGAAAATTAATTTGTTACCTTGGAGCCAGTTAAGGGCTGCTTTCTGCTCACAGAATTTGGCTGCAGGCATGATGAATTTTTAGGGAGCTATTAACAAGAGTGTTCTGGCTTAGCACACCAGGAAAACTGGTGTTTATAACAGAAAACACACAGAATGACATCATGGAATGCACGGTAATGCAACGTCACAATCTAGCTTAAGGTTGTCATGGAAATATCATATTGGAAAATGATGGTTAGTTTCTATGAGTCAGTGTTGTGGGCCTGAATCAAAATTCCAAGGCTGAACAGCTTCAAAGTTTGGAACCAGGTCTGGACATGACACACAGCTTGTCACTTGGTCCACTTGAAGCTCAACCAAAATGCCAGAACCAAGTGACCCCAGAACTCTGGCATTTAGAAAGGGTCTGATTCGACCCCATTGAAGTCAATGGCTGTTGTGCCATTGATTATAATAATCAAGTCCTCACTA
Source organism: Mesoclemmys tuberculata (assembly GCA_007922155.1). NCBI lineage: Eukaryota > Metazoa > Chordata > Testudines > Chelidae > Mesoclemmys > Mesoclemmys tuberculata. Next base: position 7,977,767 of record ML675690.1, read on the forward strand.
ATGCTCAAACTTTGAGTGTTGAATCCTCCACTCTCTTCTTCAGAAATGTTACGCTAGCAAATAGCAGGAAAGAAGGGAGAGAGAACTCCATTGCTGTCTCATTTAATAGTGGCCGTCTTGCTGACTACTAACTCAGATAATATAAGTTTTTGCAGTCTAAGAGCTTTTTGAAGAGAGCAAAAACTAGGTTAATTCCAGTGACCTACTTTTTCTGTTGCCAGCCTCCCTGCCTAGCATATGGGTGTGCGCATGCATACACATGCTAAAGGGTTTTCAATATTTCTAGAATGGGTTATCATCTGGGATGACTCTCTGGCATTTAATGTGCACTGAGAGGATATAACCCAGCACAGGCCTTGCATAGAGAAAACAATCTGTCTTCAGCTATCCCTTGATATGAGGATGTCTGCAGACAGCGTTCTATGTTAGATTTTCAGATTGCTGAAGAGTCCAATTTGTACTCTGCAGATTTTCCTACAGAGGTGACAGGTATAATCTTGGAAGAGACATTTGTTGGCTAGAGAGTTGTCCTTTCTTTCTTTCCTTTGTCACTTCTCTGTCTCATAAACATGCCTGTTCTCCTCAAAATGGGCAGTAGCTTGGTATGTGGTTTGTGTTCTGTTTTGCACCAAGTCTCCCAGTTTGTTGGATTGATATTATCTTTGTTGAAGTGTACTTTCAACATGTCTTTGAAGTGCTTCCACAAGCCCTCCTTTTCTGATTTTAACTGAAAGAAGAGGATTTGCTTTGGGAGGCAAGTATCAGGCATACATACACAGTGGTCAGCCCAAGAGAGCTGGTGTTTCATAAGCTGTGCTACGCTGCTGTTAGCTGCAGAGAGAACGCTAATGTTAGTGTGCCAGTCTTCCCAACAGAACTTAAGGATCGTCCAAAGGCAGCGCTGCTGGAACCACACTAGCTACTTGAGATGTCATCTACAGATCACCCGGGTCTCACACCATAAAGGAGGGTGGGGGTGACAACTATTGTTTTTGTGTTTTAACCAAGATCTTGATGCCTGTATATAAACTTATTTCAGCAAGTCTAATAGAAAGCGGTGAAAGGTTAGCCTATTGTTTACAGCAGGTCTTTGGGAGCCAGAATTCACTATTTAGGGCCCTGTAAGTGATCCACAGCAGGGCCTTGGACAAATCCCTTTTTGCTTGTGCCTTGGTTTCTTCATCTATAAAATGGGGATAATACCACGTGCCTGCTAGTAGCTGCAGGAAAGGATTAAATCTAGTTTGTACAAAGTGTTATCAGTACTATTTGGTGTGACTAGCTTGTAAATGACAAATTAACTAATTAGTGCTCACTGTCATAACCAGGTACCTCCCATTCCTGTTTAAATCCAAAATGATCCAAACAAGCTAGTAAGAAGTCTTGTTTTGTAGCCCGTGCCACAAAAGGCGATACGTGCTCTTCTATATCACTCATGCTGCACCTTCCAGCAACTTTCATATATTTGATGGTTATTGCCTGTCTCCTTGAGAGCATTAGTTCCCTGCAGAGGGAAGACTCCATCATCCCCCTACCTTGAATGCTACGGTAAATGCCTCCAAAACACTTCCTGTAATAAGGGGCTTGTGGAATGGCGGTAGGAGAAACTACTGTTTTTGTTCACACTAATTCTATGTTTTACTTCCGTGAATACCCTACTCAGTGTTTACTGGAAGGGATGTGAACCCCTAACACCAGTATTTTGTGGTCTGAAGTAAAGAGTATGAAATTCAATAAATACAACTGCAAAACGCTAACTATAGGTCAATAGTGTAACATTTGCTGCAAAAAAAACCTAAACATCATTCTGGGATGTATCTGCTGGAGATGGACATAAGAAATAATTCTTCTGCTTTGTTCCATGCTGTTCAGATCCACATTCCAGGAAAGATGTGGACAAATTGGAGAAAGACCAGAGAAGAGCAACAAACATGGTCTGGAAAACATGACCTGTAAGGGAAGATTGAAAAAACTGGGTTTGTTTACTCTGGAATAGAGGGAGGGACACATTAGTACCAGTTTTCGAGTACATGAAAAGTTGTCACAAGGAGGAGGGAGAAAAATGGTTCTTGTTAACCTCTGCCAACAGGACAAGAAACAATGAGCTTAAGTTGCAGCAAGAGTTGTTTAGGTTAGACGTTAGGAAAAATGTCTTGCCAGGGTAGTTAAGCACTGGAATAAATTCCATAGGGATGCTGTGGAAGTTCCGTCATTGGAGATTTTTAAGAGCAGGTTAGACAAACACCTGTCAGGGATGGTCTAGATAACACTTAGTCCTGCTGTAAGTGCAGAGACTGGACTAGGACTAGACAATCTCTTGAGGTCCCTTTTAGTCTGGGTTTTTATTTAAAAAAAAAAAAAAGACAACCTAACTCAATGAATTAATTATGCTTATCCAATCATGGAATGACAAAAATAGTATCTGATCAATGTGTGTCCAATCAAACGAGGCAGCACATCCTTATTTTAGATCCTCTCTATAACTTGATGGCAAATAACTCTGTCTCAATTGTTTGTAAAGTACTTTTGAGGAATAGCTTTAGATAACAGACGATTCAAAAAATCATAAGCTGCTTTTTGACAATGCATCCATAGGAAGAGAAGCTAAATGGCTGAAATAAATTATTCACTGTAAACAATTCATTTAGGAGAGCAAGGGCCCCATATCCTTTTAAAAGCCACTTCTCTATTCAGCAGAACTATGTCCTGGATCCCAAAAGTTGGCTCCAGGTTTTGTCTGGTGGCCTAGAAGGCTTACGTTACAGCTGTCAATTATCAGAGAACTGTAAAAAGCATTTATACATAAACATCATGCTGTATAGACCCCCACCTTCCATGTTCCCTTAGCACAAAGGTTTGCATTCTGGACCCGATAACCTTTTGGTAGGCAGGCTAAGAGAAGCAAAAATGCAATCACAATGCACACTTAGAGAAGTCAAGTTCTCAGACCAGTCATGCCTTTGTTATTTCTAACTTGTAACTTTGGACTCCTATGTCCTTCTACAGTAAGCAACAAAAACTTAGCTCTTATTCTCCGGATTTAAAAATGACCTGGGGTATGTTGACTTAAACTTCCCTCATGTCCCTCTAAAAACTCTCAAGTTGATAGACAAGAACAATCAACAGTCTCAAAATGTATTTCTATTCATGTTGTTACTCGGGGTTCTTTCAACCCAGTGTTCTTTGTAACTTTACTCTGTGCAAAGTGGTAATAGGAAATAAATCAATGGAGACAAGGCTGTCCACCCAATAGATGGCTGGCACAAACAGTACAATACAAGAGTGTTTTCACTTAAAGCCGCACGTTAGTGTAGTTTCAAGCACTTACACACATCTGCAAAAGGTTTATAAAACACCCCAAAAATCAGTAATTACCAAAGTTTGGTGTGGCTCTTGAGTCATACAATAACAGCTGTCCAATTCACCTGTCTTTCAGCTGCCATCGATGACCTTCAACTGTGTCCATGAAGTTTCCCTGAAAAGTCTGCCCACCCCATACTTTCTCTCTCTATTTATTGGTTTAGGGTAACAATAAGCCAATAAAAAAAACTTCAACTCCAAAGTTGAAGAAAGAAGTTTCCCCAAACTATTAGACAGATATGTTTTTGCAGAGTCTGCATGTCTTGAGGGCCCTGCCAAACATATCCCAAAGGGCAGATACAGAAAATCATCCTGTTTTTCCAAAACACATACCTCAGCATTTTCAACAGAGATCTTAGCAGGAAGGACACAGGGTTGGCACCTCCTTCAATTCCTTCCCCTCCTGGTTTCTTCCTTAGATATGCTAAGGTTGTAGCAGAGGCCTGCTAGGATCTACTGATTTAGCTGCTTTTGGGAACATGCATGATAATCTATATTCCAATTATCAGTAGACATCCAGGCATTTTGCTGGTCTACCAAAATCTCCCTGTACAATGGTAGGCAGGATTGCCATACTATCAATGATTAAAATGGACTAAAAATCTTCTTTTTAAAGGCATGGAATAAGACATACCAGCAGTAATTCATCACAAACATACAGTCTAAGGTGAAGTAAATAGCTTCACGCCACAACCAAACTAAGCATAATGTAGTATGAAAATTTTATATGGTAAAAAGCCCAGTGCAGAGAAGTTTCAAACTTTATTAAAATGGGATTTCCAAGGGCCTTTTGCTTCAACATTGCTTAACATAATGGAAGGATGAAGAATTTCATGCAGATAAGAAAAAGATGAGTGATCATGCCGCTTCACCTTTCTGGGGAACAATTATGCACTATGCTGTGTAAGCTCTCGGAAGAAAAATTATTCATCCAGGTGGCTGTTTCTTGTGGGGGGCGATCATCTCTATGAAAAGTGTTATGGTTTTTCTGTTTCCATTCACTTCATTCACAGCAAGAAGCATCCAGTACTGCCAACTCCAAGGGTTCCAAAATCAAGTCAGGCAACAAAATGTTCTCAAACTTTTTCTCCGCAATCATAAGGGATAAATGTGCCTGTGAGAATCTCCATTTTCATGACTCCCAGGAGCTGGGGCTCATAATATATGGTGATATTGGCAGGCTTGCAGTAAAATAATGGGAGTTGGCAACACCATGGTAAGAGGAAAATTCTTAAATAGGGTTTTTCTTTCCAATAGTGTAAGAGTTCTGGTAGAGAGGAAATATGTGCCTGAAATTCACTCATTTCAAAAAAATGCCAGTTTCTGAGAGTTTGAGATGTTTTTGTAGCAGCGTTTGGTCCCAGAATATTGGCAAGACAAGGTCGGTGAAGTAATATCTTTTATTGGACCAACCTCTGTTTGGTTAGAGAGACAAGCTTTCAAGTTTACATGGAGCTCTTCTTCAGATGTTAGATGTAAAGATATTACCTTGGCTGCCTTTTTCGCTCTACTTTCTGATAAGGCATTTTTAAAAATGGTATGTATTTAATGTTTTATGCCCTTAAAGTTATAAGGGTATTTTGGGTCTTCCCTAACAATGTGTATTTTCCACAAGGGAGAAATGAAGGAAACCGTGTAAGTGACAGATTATTTAAAAAAAAAGGGGGGGGGGTCCAAAGACTAAACTGGAAAATGATTTTTCCATTAATTTTTCAAATATATTTATCTTAGACTATTTTGAAAAAAGAAATTTTCAAGTTGGTTGATCATGTCCTTGTGAAGATGTGGTTAGCAGTATTTTGGGGTTTGCAGTTCTGATCATGCATCTGACTCTAGCGTGTAAATCACCTTCCATTCACACTCTTCTATTTATGAGTTTGTCTTTTGTGAAGGAAATCATAGCTATCCACTGTTTATGCACCTTCTCCAGCTATTCCAGGAAGTATTCCTTAGAATTTCTGATCAAATTTCCTTAGTGTATCCATGTCTCTTCTATGTTTACTTTCCATTACAATTATAATTAATGAGTTAAACTAGCAGAAATTTTTTTCAGAACCTGCAAACTTTCAGTGAACATATCAGAAAATCTGCAGAAAGCAAAGTCTGATTTCATAATCTGGAGGATATTTGCATTAGAAACTTGACTGGATGAGAAACTCTTACAGTTACAGAGCAGAAATACACTGTGCCCTATTTGGCTAATGAAGGCTAACCAACATATCTCAATTTTAAAATCATCTAACTTCTTGCAGACAATGTGTAGGCCAAGATTTATTCAAGAAACCTACAAGCTGCTGTTGGACAATTCAGAAAGAGAAAAATCCAGAAGATGGCTGAAAAAGATATATATTTACCATTATATCTCCCCATATAATCACGCTGTGTTTATGACCACAAAGAAAGGAGAATGAGCTGGTGTAAAAATGATGGAGTTAAGCATCATTGAGGCACTACGTTTCAGTCTTTGCTCAATGCAATAAGTGTAAGGAAGAATCTGTAGCTGGATGCTGGTTTCTGTATTGATGAGTTATAAAACCATAGTGACTAAAAAGTCTGTATAGTCCATCTTTGTTTTTAAAATGAAGTCACTAACCTGGTTCCAAATTTGAAATGCATGCAGAAAATTACTTGTCTAGTCATGCCCTCCTAAAATGCTTCTAGATCGCACTAATTCTTCTGAGATGGTCTCGGTTACTGTTTCATAAAAAGGAAAGTCTTCATGAAAATGGAAACTTGTGCTCTTCCTAAAAGAAATGAAGACTCACCTTTTCATTGTAAGTTTAGCAGTTACTCACTTTTTGCTGCATTTCCGAGCACATTAAGGAAGTTGTTCTCCCAAAATTGCAAAATATCTTCTAATAAATTCTACTGAAATTACTGAAGTCTTATTCTGGAAACACTGGTCACAATTCCATAGTCTGTTTGAGTTGAGTTTTATGCTTAAAGCTGATTCAACCACATTATGTATACAGAAAATAATGTATCTCCCCAAAATTACGGTACTTACTCATTGAGTATACAATGAATTTTCTGAAAATTCATAAGTAAATCCATTAATTAGTTAAGGAGTTAAAATTATTATAAAATGACTCTTTTAAGAAATTAAGCATCTTGGGTCAGAGTTTATATTTTTGGTCATTCCTAAAGAATGGGCATTATTCTATTCTTAAAATCAAGCTCTCCGTAGAGTTAAAACTCAGTCATTTTGTGCAGTATCTACATTTGAAAAAAGTGTAAGGAATAATGGTAACTTTTTTACCATTACTGTACACCCTTCAGAAGGGACTCACAAATAAACTTTAAAGAGAAATCTATGGAGAACTGCTCCTTCATAATGGCTGCCATCTCCTTTTGTTCTCAGTGGGACTTTGGCCACAGATGCCCTTCTTAATAATGGCCACTGCTAGGCAAAGCTGGCTTTGCGGATGATGGTGGTATTCTATGCTTTCAAGGACATCCCCACCTCTGCCCTCTAGTGAAACCATGGAGTGGTGGAAACTTTACAAATCAATTTAATCTAACCTGGGACTACAATTTTTAAATGCTAATAATAATTGGGTGGCTTCTGCATGGTCTCACTCCTAGGTGAAATTGAAGTTGTTTGGGTGTCTTTACTGAGTCCTTCCATACCTGAGTGTATTTCTTTCTCATTTTAACTTTAACTCTGAATTTCTAGGGCCAGTAACAGTTGTGGGATGAACCTGCTGATTCATTGCTAAGTGATCTGTTAACCTTGTGTTCAGCTTCCAGCTGCTAAAGGGTTCTATCGTTCCCCCAGCACAGGAAAGGGTGCCCCAAGCTGAGGTCAGGGGAGGAACAGTCTCTGAAAGGACCCAGAGGTTGTCTGTGCTCAGGAGCAGTGGCAGCCTAGGACCTGGCTGTGGAGGGAAGGTTGGATAATTGGCAGCCTGAGGGATAAATCTGGAGGTCCTGAGAACTTCATGGAAACGTCCCCTTGTTGTTGTCAGGAAGCCACTAGTAGCTGCAGCAGAAAGACCTGAAGCTATAGATGATAGGCACAAAGACAGTATGTTGGATGGATTTACATTACGACTCAGCCACTTTGATACCCGTAGACTGGGTTGGGAACTAGCAGTTTGGGGTTTGATTTGGTTATAACCATTAAAGCAAGAGCACCCAGGGTCTCTGTATGTCTTATATCTAGCAACCTTAGTAAAGGAATCTTGTCACTTGATGTGTGCAGGAGTTCCTAGCAACCACTCCAGCCTAGAGCCTGATGAACCCAATGCTTAGAGTACCTAGAACAGGGGTCGGCAAACTTTTTGGCCTGAGAGCCATATAGAAATTGTATGGTGGGCCATACAGAGGGGTGGGGGGGAAGGATGGGCTGTGGGGGGGGCGGCTGCAGTCAGGGCACTGCTGGGGCCCATATGGTGGGAAAAGGGTTGGGGGAAGGGACAGGGTTGGGAGGGGGAGTGGACACTACTGCGCCGCACAGCTTGTTCTGTAACCAGTCTATGGATCACTGTTTGAGCTGCAGGGACTGATGAAAAGCTCAGACTGGCTGTATGCAGCCCGCGGGCCGTAGTTTCCTCACCCCAACCTAGAACATTTGCCTCCAAGCTTGTGTTAGATCTACCATACAGCATAAGGAACGTCTAGAGGATTCGTGTACGGAACACTTGCAGGGACACCCTGCAGTAGGGCCAGTTACACCAGTTAAGGGGATAAGTACAACATCGGTGTAATGTTTTAACCCATATATGCTCAACCTCAACTTCTGTTTAACTTGTAGTTTGTCTGGGGATTTAAACTAAAGGACACTAAAGCACTCCTTTTCTTGTGGTGTTGACTAAATTTATTATCCCACTAAAAACCAGCACAGAGTCTCTGTGCACACATCCCTTTGATTCTGTAGTTGCTCACTAAGCATTAATGTATATTTGAAACATGCTGTGTGTGAGGCTTTCTTAATAGAAACGAGAGCATGCTTAAGAAGATAATCTGATAAAAGTCAGTCACACTTTGGGAAGTTTATTATCCTGTTGCAGATCTTTGCTGTAGAGACCTCTCATTACCAGAATGTATGTAGTTCTTACCCCTGAGAAGAAAAAACAATAGATTTGTTTTTTCTCTTGATTTTTAATTTGTGTTGATTGTATTTGTGTGGCTTTCTTTCCATCCATCCACTTCTAAAATAGATTAAGCTAATGAGGAATAGTTAAATTGCTTTAAATTCACTGTATACCTGATTCCAGATTACCTTTTGTCCACAGATAGAGACTAAATCTCAAATTAGGCTTCCTCCACTTATCTCACAAGTAGGGAAGAGTTCCAGAGGGGTGGCTGTGTTAGTCTGTATGCAGCAAACACAATGAGAGTCCTGTAGCACTTTAAAGACTGACAAATTTCTGAGGGCATAAGCTTTCGTGGGCTGCAGCCCACTTTGTCAGATGCATGAAATAGAAATCAAATAGGAGGTGTGTATATATACATCCAAGGATAAGAAACAAAACAATGGGGACGGTAGGTATAAGCAAAGTCCATTCAGTTAGAGAAGATGAGGCCTGTTGATTAGAAGGTGAGAATGTGTGAACAGTGACAATTACTTCTTGTAATGAGAACCATTTCAAGTCCCTATTCAGACCCAGTTTGATTGTGTCAAATTTTCATATGAGTTCCAGCTCTGCAGTTTCCTGCTTAAGTCTGTTTCTGAAGTTTTTTTGTAGAAGTATGGCAACTTTCAAGAACAGAAAAAGGGAGGTCCCAAATCACCAGACTTGACACCTTAAATGCCATCGGTAACCCAGCCATCATTAACGTCTCATTTCATGTTCACAATAAGATCCACAGCTTAGAATACAGCTTTAAAAGAAATTATAATAGAATGGTAAAGCACACAGTGGCCTGGAGACTACTGCATTTAATTTTGGTATCAATGAGAAGGCAACAATAATAGAAGGGGTTCAGAGATTAGCAATGAAAAAGATCAGGTACGAGGAGACACTGAAATGACTAGGCCTGCATAAGTTTAGAAAGTAGATGAATAAAAGGGGTCACAATACAGATGTAAAACAATGAATGATTTAAAGATGGTAAATTAAGGAATTCTTATTTATGTAAGGAGGCTTTAGGAGTCAACATACTCCTAAAGGCAGCTAATCATCAACAGGACCCTTATCTGGTTTCCCTCTGCTTTGACCACAGTGGGTGGCAGCAGCCGGCTTCTAAGCTACTAATTGGTGGTGCTTCCACCGAACTGTTCAAAATAGTCAGGAGCCCCACCTTACCTCCCTTTGTGGTTTCAACTATCCACAACCCGGTATTTACCCTCATGACTAGCTGGTACCTCGTATATGTGCTCTTCTGACAGCTCTGTAATGGATGAACCAACGAGCAAGGTACACTTTTTATTTACCATGGGAAATATGGAGGAAACCTATAAAGGAAGGGGAAGATTGATTTGGAGTGGGTACATCAGTAATGCCAAACGACCCCCATGTAACACTCCCTCCTGAGTGGATTTCCCTGGATTCACACATCCAGATTACGCCCTACTAGTGGAGGAACCCACGTGCCTGCCATGATTTATCAAAGCCTGAATGTGCTTGAGTGGAGTGAGGTGATGAGCCCAATGGGCTAATCTCTCTGTGGCAGCGATAGGCTTTACTCATAGGGGAAAATGTACCCATGGCATAGGGGTCCTCCTCTGTGTTTCTAAGTCCAGCTTCTGTCTCCCAGAGTAGTTCAGCAACTCTGTTTCAGGGCAAAATAGGAAACACAGCAGGTGGGGGGAGACAGGCAGGAGATTGGCTGCAGGCCAATTGGACATTGCCTGCGTTACCTCAGGCAGAGTTGTCCTCTTAACCCCCTCCTGATAGGCTTAATCAGCCTTTTGTCCCACAAGGTTTGCCCAATCACAAGGCTCAATGCCTTCGGCAAGGTGAGCACACTGGTCTTCCCCATTTCTCATCTACCTGGCAACAAGTTTGACTCCCTTTTTCATCAGACCCATTAACCCAAGTTACGTTCACATTTTTTGTGGATATGCAGTAACTTAGATTGAATAAAAAAGTCTTAGTGACCTAAACCATCATGCTTCAGGGCATAAACCAATCACAAAATTATAAGGGTTAGGAAGAAACTTCCATTATAGGGATCTTATTCCTTAATTGTCTGCTGCAGAGATTTTTGTAACTTCCTTTGAAACATATAGTACTGGCTACTGTCAGACAATATTTTGGTTTGGTTGCACCACAGGTCTAATACGATATTCCTAGATATGTCTGAAAGAGTTTAAAAAAATATATTAGTGGTACTATGGTTAGTTACTTTATTGGCAAAGCCAGATTCCTTTTATGAGTTCCAGTGCATAGGTCTCAAACAGAGAGAGCGAAATTCTCCAAATAACATCACCACTTTAAGTTATGTCTTAAGGTATACTAGGGCTACGAATAAATGCCTTGTCCCGTTGGTGCCCCAACACCATTTCCCATTTATAGTTCCTGATGTGTCATTGAGTATTAGGCCAGAAGGAACCACCAGATGATCTAATCTGACCTTCTATATATTACTTGCCACTGCCATCATCCAGTACCACACACTAAGCCCAAAAAAACAAAATTAGAAGCATTACAGCCCACAGGAGACTAGACTGTTACGTGCCATAGACATAGAATAGGAGGGGTCTGAGGTGCACCACTGCTCAAGGCCACCCCAATGGCAAGGGAAAGATTGATACAGTTTGCCTTAAAACTGTCTCTAGTGCTGCTACAGGGTATTGACTATCTGGAGCTCAGATGAGTAAATTTGAAGGGTAATTATATCTATGGAAAAATGAGAACATTTCTCTGGCAGGTAGTTGATTTATTTTTGATCAAATTGAAGGGTTTGTGGAATATGTTCAGAGTTCTGGAATGTTAGCCAGTCTATCTGATAGCGATACTGAGAGAAAGAGAACGTTGTATAAAGTCTGTATTGTCATGTTTCATCTAGCCGGGTCACTCAAAAAGCAAAGCTCTGTTAGATAATTGGTTAATTGTTCCCCACTGAACAAAATCTGAGTACATGTACAATCTACATTTAAGTGTCAAGCAATGGGATTACATTTTCATCCTTTGGAGACAACTGCAGAGATTAATAGGCCTCACTGTCTAATAGGTCTGCCTTTCTCTTGTCTTCCACCTGATCGCCAGACACTCAGCAAGTATTTTCGATTTCTCAATTTCATCCCATAACTTCCAGTCATAATCATTTTCATTACCGTAAATTCATCGTCACCCTTCTTGAAATTTAAACTTGTCAAATATTCATGTGCTGTTATCATTTCCCCCTCTGAGTATTTGAGTCATTTTGTTGCTGCTCTTTAAAACAAAAATTAATGCAAAATGAGTTGAAGGAAAAATCCTCTGGTGACTATAGCTCTATTGGATTTTTGTTTGTAACCCTGAAAAAACAAAACCGAGTGGTGCAGACCTAGGTCAGTACTGTAGAATGAGAGATTAGGGATAATGAACTGCTTACAAAGGTGACTTACAGAAGAACAATATGGAAAATTGCATTCTGTACAACGTTTGCATAAAACTTGCACAAGTCCCATAGAAACCAGCCAATAACTTATGGCAATTGTTTTGACTTAATCTGCACACATCACTTCAAATAGCCTTCCTGCACTTCCTACCCCCTTCCCTAATGATAGCATTTTAAATTGCTTTGCTTCGAAATATATTGTATTTCAGTAGTACCTAACTTTTTTCTTTCTCTGAAATACAGAAAGGAATTTTCCATGGGGTGAGACGATTTTGTAATTGTACTGAGTATATAAGAAACGGAAGCAGTGATTTATGCGATGACAAAGTTTTATGATCCATTATGGTAAACTATAGTACAAGTTCAGTATGTCAGTGGATCAACACTCTTACCCAGGGTCTATACTGACGACAGCAAATTTGCCGCCATCAGATCGAGGTCTCTGGATCGACTGAGCGGTCAGTGTAGACCCACTCAGTCGATCCAGAAATCGACGGAGGAAAACCCCCCTGGTAAGTGGCATAGCACCACGTTGAAGGGAACGCTCTTCCCGTTGGCACAGCGCAGTGTGGACGGCGCGTGGAACAGACACAGCGAAGTCAACAGGAGATACGCAAGTGTTTTACGTCACTTGCGTATCTCCTGTCGACTGCCATCGAATCTGGAAGGTAAGTGTAGACCAGGTATTAGATTCATGCTCCTTCATGATGAAACCACTGGTACAAAAAGCTATGCAGTTTGTAACAGATCTGACTATATCCTGGACAAACCTTATGGACTTAAGATAAACATTGAATTAAGTTCAATGCCTTTGAAGTCCGTTCTATTAAAAGTGCAGCTGTTTTGTGTGCAGTTGTAAGAGTGTATGTAACTTTGGGGATGCTAATATAATTCCTCTGGTTATCCCTTTTTGTATACACTGATTCAGACTGGGTTATTCAGGGACCAAATGAACCGGACCCTTGGTCCCTGGGTCCCCTGATCCACAGTTTTGAAGGACTGCTCCTGCTAGAGCCCAAGTTAGGGTTGAGGTGCAGGGGTGCTGTTGGAGGGGCTCCTGCCCCACATTTTGTACCACCAGCTGGGAGTCTCACTGCTTGCTCCTCTCCCCCTTTCCATCACCAGGCAGGAGTGAGGTTCCCGTCTCCTGTCACTGGTCTATTCTTTGTTCAGCCAATAAGAATGCAGGGGTGTATCGGGCAGAGCCAATAGCAGGGCTGGGAGCCTCTGCAGCACTTTGGCATTCCTGAAATATGCTCAAGTATAGGTGGGATGAAGGAAGGTTTCAAGCTCTGTGCCTAGGTTGGAAGATGCTTGCTGCAGATTTCATCATGATCTGCCTCTCACCTTCACATGTCAACATGTTAAAAAGGCAGGGGCAAGCCCTTTGTGGCACCAGTAGACACAGGGCTGCTCAGGCCGGGAAGGGGGCTGCTGACGCAGGTACATTCGGGGGATGTTTATCCTCACAGACAACCCAGCTTTGGAAGGTTTGGGCTGTAAGAGCAACGCTGAAGAATGACCCCCCCTGTAAATTTTTCATGGCCATGAAGAAACTAGCACGTGTTGTCGCATCACAAATGTTGTTTAAATTACACTTTATTTTCCCATTTCTCTTTCCAACTCTCTCCTTTTTTTTTTTTTTTTTAGTGAATGGCAGAATACATGTGTGGCCATTTATTCTGCCATTTAGTCCCACTTGTCTGTGAGAGACTTTCCTTAACTTGACCCAAGGCCCATTATAGGCAACCAGGTTGGTCCATGTATACTGTTACGCACAAATGCCGATTCCTCTGTGAATGCCTTGATCTTACCAAACCTCCCCAGGGTTGCACTTTTCTAGGACCTTTTTCCCAGAATCCCTTTTGAAGAGCTGCTGGTTCTGTATATGTGCAGATACACAACGGCTGCCCTCAAGCAACCATTTTGTAGCTGTGTGCCTGCTGTGCTGTATCTCCTTCCCTTCCAACTGGTAAGTAATCCTAGTTCCTGTTGTACTCAGTCTTTGATATTTCTGAGGGCGGCAGAGTCTCACAAACTTGTGTACCATCCATACATTTCACTGAGCTAATGTTTACTCTCACCAATCCTTATAGCAACACACTAGAAACCTCCTTCCAACTTAATTCTTTGTTTTTATCATAACTATTTTGTATAAACCCTTCAGTGAACATAAACTCAAACTAATCTGAACAATTGGTAAGATTTGGCTGCCAAAATTTGTTTATTATAGATCCTGTAGTCACTTGGGGTTCTTTGTACCCTTTCATTGAATATTCAATTGTAGAGGATTCTGTTTTTTGCTTTCCATGCCATCAAGTTGATAGTCAAAGCACAACTGGACCAGGAGACCAATTCAACAACAGAACATTCACTGAGCGTGGCTTTAAGAAATGGAAAGGTTTTTCACAGTTTGTTAAAACAACATTCACTCAGTTCCAGGCATAAGGCAGCTTTCGTTTCATGGCAAGACTACTTGAAAATTAGGATCAGCAGTTTGAAAAGTGTGGCAGATCAACTTGTTTCCAGTCATCAGGTTGCCATAGCTGAAAATTGCCAGCTTATTGACACACTCTTAAAGGTCTCCATGCTCTGTGCAAGACAGGGTATTGCTTTTCATGGCTTGATGAAACACATGAATCTAGCAATAAAGGAAATTTCACTGAAATTCTTGAGCTGGTTGCTTCCATTGAGCCCAGCCTTTTGGATCGGCTAAGAAGCAGGTATGAACACTATCCCTCTCAACAGTAACAGAATGATATAAGACATTCTGCTGCAGAAGTCCTAAGAGAAAGCATTGCTGAAGCGGTCAGATAAGCCAAATATTTTTCTGTCCTGGCTGATGAAACTAAAGATGCATCAAAAAAAAAAAAAAGAGAGAGAGAGAAAACAGTTGTCTCCTTTTATGCTACCATCAAAAAGGAATCATTCAGGAAAGAGCACTGGGGTGCTTCCACATGGAAAATCTAAATGCTGAATCTGTTTAAAAAATGATTATTGAAGAACTAGAGCATTTGAAGCTTGATATTAATTACCTTGTTACTCAGAGCTATGAAGGAGCTTCTGTCATTTAACAGGAGTATAAACTCAAATTCAGGAAAGGATTACACATCATTTATGTGCACTCCATGCTCACAGATTTAATCTTGTCATTGCAGTCACATGTTTCAGCATCACCCAGTGTCAGGAAGTCTTCGCATTTGCTCAGGAACTGTACATCTTCTTTAGCAGCAGTTACAAGCACTATTAACTGTTTGTTAAGGCACAGGAGGAGCAAGGCTAGATGATAATCGAGCTAGGCAGACTATGTGAAACTCACTGGTTGTGCCAGCATGACTCCCTCCAAAAACTAAATGCAAGATATGGCACTGTAGTGGAAACACTGGAAGTCATTCCGACTCAGAAAGCTGATGACCCATTAGCTAGCACTACAAAGGGCTTGATGGCAAGGCTAAAGAGCTATTCCTTTCTGTTGAGGCTCTTGGTTTTGGAAAGACTATTCAAGATTTTGCGTAGTGCTTCAGAAGAAATGCAAAATGAGAACCTGAATTTATCAGTGCTATGGAATGAGTAGCAAGCAATGCTGCTGCTCCTCAAGAAATGAGAACCTCTGAAATCAAATGGAAGGAGCTATGTGATAAAGCTGAAATCATTGCCAAGGAACGTGAAATTGCTCTTCCAGGTCAAGCAATCACAACTGCTGAGCACAGCAATCGAAAAATGGCAAGAAGACCTAACAAAATATCCTCCAAGCTGGCCTTGTTTTTTGTTTCCAGTACACTGAGTAAGTCATCTACACATGATGTTCAGGAGCATTCAAGCATCTATAAAATCTGACTTCTACTATCCTGTTTTGGACAGAATTCTTACAAAGCTTTTTAGATGATTCACCTCCAACTCCAGTTTGCTTTCTGTATTCACTGCTTGTGATCCAAAGAGTGAAAATGTTCTTGATTATGAGAAACTGAAAATAATTGCAGATCACTGTAGATAAAAGGCACTTTTTGACTATTTGGGTGCAGAAATTGAAGTTGCCAAGAAGCACGTCGCACCAAAAAATTGACTTCAATTTCTGAATTCTGGAATGTTCTCAATGACTTAGCAAGGGGTTACCAGTCTTTGCTGTCAATTATAGATATTGTGTTGAGCCTCTTGATTTCCACAGCATCAAATGAGAGGTACTTCTCAGTGTTCAAAAGAGTAAAGGACTAAAGAGCCACAATAGGAGATGGGTGCTTAAGTGAAAAAAGAGATGGGGATCATGGTGGATGATCAGCAGAACATGACCTTTAAAACTATGAATAAAATGGTTAATGACAGCCTAAAAGGGCAAAACAAAAACAACCTGAACCATTGAACCAGGCTGGCAGTGATTCAAGGAATCTGGGCCTGATTCTGATCTCCTTGACCCTCACTGGTGTGCAAATCAGGAGTCATAGTCTCTGCTGTTGTAAAGCAGCATCGCTCCACAGTCAGTGGAGATCTCCCACGTTTTGCCAGCAGAGAACTTGCCTCTGGGAATAACATCACTGAAGTCAGTGTTACATTGGTGAGGGATCAGAATCAAGAACAGCTGGTTTGCCATGCCTTTGAGGAAGAAAATGGAGGCTGTGTAATCTCTCTGGCTAACTAGAAAAGAGCACAGGCTTATAAGGGCTGAATAAGCTTTCTTTTAAAGAATTTGAAATCCTACCCAAATGCCACAAATATATTGGGATATAAACTACCTCAACTAAGGTGCAAATTGCAAATAAAAAGGACAAGGTGATGATATGGGCCTAATTAGGAAAAGGATAGTGCAGTACTTTGAGAATAAGATCAAACCATCTTGCAGTCTCAAGGGGAAAATTGTGCCTCTCTAACCTGTGAGAGGTCTTTGGAAAAGTTAATAAAACAGTAGATAAAGGTGACCCAATGGACATAATTTACTTGGACTTTCCAAAAGCTTTTCATAGAGTCCTTCATAAAAGACGGTTAAGGAAAATAAATCTCCACAGGGTAAGGAGCAGACTCTTGCTATGGATTTAAAAATTAAGTAAAATAAAAACTAGTGAACAACTCAGAGTGAATAGAGGCAAGTGTTGGGTCAGAGTAAAGGATCATTATTATATTTATTATTGGTCTGAAGGATGCAATGATCAGTGCATTGCAATATTTGCTGATGGCACAATCCTCTTGATTAGTAGAAATTTCAGAGGCTTACGAGACCATCCTGATAAATGTAAATGTATTTATCAATTATGTTGTGGTAGAACTTAAGAGGCCTTAATCGTTGTTGCCCCATTGTGCTAGATGCTTTACAAGATAAAGTAAATGACAGTCCCTGTGCCAAAGACTTCACAATCCAAATGAAATGGGCATTATGATGGCAGTGAAGCACAACTTGGTAGTTTACATTTGACAAGGATACTGCTGGGCTTTGAGCTTTTGGGGTCCTCTGAGGAAAAGGTGTGTAGTGAGCCATTGCATTGCACCTTGGACAGTCACGTCCACCAAGGCAAAGTGAGTTTCATGTTCTACCATTCTGATTTCTTAGCATTTCACACCCACTTTGTACTGATGTAAATGTGCTAAGGAACAGAGCAATGAAGAAGCAGATCCGGAGACTCGAGTTACGATGGATTGCTCAAAGAGGTTGGCCCAGTGTGCTTCAGTGGCAGTTAAAAATTATTATTGTCTGGTATAAGAACCAGTCCAGAGAGTTGCTGAGCATCCTTGACTTTCATTAGATCACAGTGGGAGTTAAGAGTGTTTGACATCTATCAGATCTGGCCCTAAGACTGCAAACTCCTTGGGACAATAAACATCTCTTCTTGTTTGTTTTCCTTCTGTGCTGTGTATGGTTATAGGGTTATATAAGTAAAAATAAATATAAGAGCTGATCCAACTCCCTTTAAAGTTGTCAATGGAAGACTTCTCACTGCCTCTAACGGGAGATGGATGAGGCCTATCTATCTTCTGTGATATGAGGGAGAGACTGTGTGTGCGTGCGTGTGCGCGCTCTATAAATGTTTTGTTAACATGATTTTGGATTTGTCCCCTCATCCACTTATTATGTATTATATTATTAATAATTACTTATATCACAGTTGCACCCAAATGTGATAGGTGTGCTTAGGCTGATCAGCCAAACAAGTGCAACTTATCCCTTTATATCTGGGAACTTATTTGCCTAATCATTAAGGGTAATGAATAGAGGAAGAAGGGAACTCAAAGATGTTTCCACTTGGCTTTCTTGCCATGCATATTTAACCTCCCAGTAGGATTAAAAGGACAATACCGTGTTGCATCTGATTCGAGATAGTACTTCTTGAAAAGTCTAGCTTACACATTCACACTGATGAACAATGGTTAGTGGGCAAGAAACAGGACTGTCAGCAGATTCCATGGAAATTATATTAATCTCCAATTTGTGGGCTGTGGGATTGGGCTGACAAAAATGCTGTCCATGAAATATGCTGTTAAATGCTCACATTCTTCAATTTAACTAGATCCAAACTGACGGAAAATTGCTGTCTTGGGTGCCAAGACAGATGGCACAGAAAAGTCTAACTGAAGATGCTTAGAAAAAATACAGGGCACAGAATTTGCTTTTTAGATGGTTTTATATATTTGCCAAGTGTCTTAAGATTTAACACATTTTACTGGATCTATGACAAGGTACAATAAAGTACTTGGAGGCTTTAAAAAAGACCAGAAACATGTGCCGTGAAGTATCTAGTTAAGAAGTCATCTTTACTAGAGTGGTAAGGTGCTGCTAATAAAATTGACTTCTACTCTGACCTGTTCTGCCTCTCTCTTTTCCTCTCATCCCTCATACTGCTTATGCTTCCCATTTCTGCTTCTGTCTTTTAGGGTATTATCTCACAAAGCTCTGAGCATTCTAATGCTTCTTCAGCAAAGCACTTAAGCACATGCTGAACTTTAACTCTGTGGGTTGCCCCATTGACTTATGATACACTGCTTTGCTGGAGAGGGCAAGGGTGGTCATCAGCTTTGAAGATCGAGCCTGTATTCCCTTCACAAAAGGCTCCAGAGATGATGCTGGCAATTACAGGCAGGTTAGCCTAGCTTCAGTACCAGACAAGTTGGTTGAAGCTATAGTAAAGAACAGAATTATCAGACACACACAAATGAAAGCGATACGTTGGGGAAGAGTCGGGGGGTTTTGTAAAGGGAAAGCATGCCTCAAAAATCCACTGGAATTCTTTGTGGGGGCAACAAGCATGGGGCCAGTGATCCAGTGGATCTAGTGTATTTAGATTTTCAGAAAGCTTTTGACAAGCTTCCTCATCAAAGGCTCTTAAGCAAAGTAAGTGGTCATGGGATAAGAGGGAATGTCCTCTCCTGAATCAGTAACTGATTACAAGGTAGGAAACAAAGGGTAGGACTAAACGGCTAGTTTTCAGAATGGAGAGAGATAAATAGTGGTGTCCATCAGGGGTCTGTACTGGGACTAGTACTGTTCAATATATTCATAAATGATCTGCAAAAAGGAGTAAACAGTGAAGGGTCAAAATTTGCCGATGATATGAAACAACTCAAGATAGTTATGTCAAGAGCAGACTTCAAAGAGTTACAGTGGAAGCTCACAAAACTGAGTGTCAGGGCAACAAAAGGCAGATAAAATTCAATGTTCATTAGTGTAAAGTAATGAATATTGGAAAATGTAATCCCAACTATGCATATAAAATGATGGGGTCTGAACTAGCAGTTACCACTCAAGAAAGAGATGTTGGAGCCATTGTGGATAATTCTCTGAAAACAATGTGCAGTGGCAGTCAAAAAAGCTAAGGGAATGTTGGGAATCATTAGGAAAGGGGTACATAATGAGAAAGAAAATATCATATTGCCTCTTCATCAATCCATGGTATGTCCAAATCTTGCATGCATGTAGATCTGGTCGCCCCATCTCAAAAAAGATATATTGGAATTGGAAAAGGTACAGAAAAAGGCAACTAAAATGATTAGGGGTATGGAACAGCTTCCATATAAGGAGAGATAAATAAGACTGGAACTTTTCAGGTTGGAAGAGAAACGACAAAGGGGGCATATAATACAGGTCTATAAAATCATAACTGGTGTGGAGAAAATAAATGAAGAAATGCTATTTACTCCTTCTCATAACACAAGAACTAGAGGTCACTGAATGGCATTAATAAAACGAACAAGAGGAAGTATTTCTTCACACAGGGCACAGTCAACCTGTGTAACATCTTCCCAGAGGATGTTGTGAAGGCCAAGAATATAACAGGGTTGAAAAAAGAACAAACTATGCTCAGAGTATAGGTCCATCAATGGCTATTAATCAGGCTAGGCATGGATTTCAGTTTGCCAGAGGCTGGGAGTGGCCAATGGGATGGATCACTTCATGATGATTACCGATTTTATTCATTCCCGCTGAAGCACCTGGTATTGGCCACTGTTGAAAGACAGGATATTGGGCTTGATGGACCATTGGTCTGACCTAGTATGGCCATTCTTATGATCTTCTGCTGCTTGCTCCCTGCTGCCCTAACTACACAGGCCTAACAACCATGCTTAAGCTCAGTTTGAACACAGCTATGGATGAACAGTCTTCAGACATAGCTTATGGATAGGGCCAAATCATGTTAGAACACCTATGTTCTAGCTTAGATTTCTCTCTGCATGAGTAAAACAGGTCCCAGCCAAGGTGTGTTAGAATCAAATTCAGCTACAGCTATGTTTTAGGCTATGTTCCTGGCTGGTGATTTAAGTAGATTGCAAGATGTGTGCTTCTCTATCCCTGCCCCTCCTCGCGCTGCTCTCCTTTCATCATGCTAAGGTCCATGCATCTGTTAGAATGAGTACTTCATCCTGCTTGCCACTTGGGTTCAGAAACAGACCTATCGGTCACCAGTCACAGGGGAATGCTTAATGTTTTTTCTGCCTCTGTAGTGGTTGGCCACTCCGTGCTACAGAGATTTTCTGAAGGAAATTCAAACTTGAAATAAAGCGTCTGGTTCACAATTTAGCTCAGTGTTTCTGTCTAGTTCCCAACTGTGTCCTGGCACTGCATTTCTCTTCTGCAGTGATTGTCCCATCAGCTCCACTTCCCCTGGTACCGCTTCAGGGAGAAATATAGGCCCAGAAAAAGCCCAAAGCAAAAGGAAAGGTCTGTATCTCCTGCATTAGCTCCTTATTGAATGTCTCATTGGGGATCTCGGATAGCTCTGTGAGCAGAGTACAGAATGTATTCTACAGCCTCGTGCAAAGTCTGTGATTTAACTAGCATCTTAACTAAGTGAAAAATAGCCTTGATTTTATCCATGAGGGATTGATTGTGGATGTATAGTTGTGTCCTCACCAGAAGGTCAAGTCTCTATTGTATAATGTTCTCATAGTGTTAAAAGTTTTGTACAAATCCCAACGTTAATTTTTTTTCTCAAGGACAAATTCCTTTTTCCAAGCCCTTCTACTCCCTCCCCTGCCCCCAAAGGTTATAGAGCATGGCCCTGGAACTTTTTATTCTGCTCTTTAGCGCACTACTCAGATTGAACGCCTACTGGATGTGTTGTATTTCCTATCCAGTAGAGTAGGCCTCCCAATGGCTACTGTCTCCAATCAGATGAAGTTTTTGAAGTTGGGATCTGTCTCTGAGATTCAGAATTCAGACAAGTAGTCCTAACAACTCTCAATCATTCATTTCCTAAATAAATTCAAGAAATATTCTTCTTTTTGAGTAACCATTAAATGCTGGTCCTTAGTGTGATCTCCTAGGTAGCCACGAGGCCATCAATACACAAGTTCAACAAATATTGATTATCCATTTTTTAGCCAATGCCATTTTTGGTCGAAGTCTTTTCCACACCATAATGTCCAGGGAAGTGAGAGTTTTGGATACCCATCTTTAAATGATAATCCTGCTTCTCACCCTAGAGGTGCATGCTGAGAGACATCTGTGGTCCCCTTAGCATGATAAAGAATAGAAAAATCTGTGTTTACTTGAAAGTTTCCTTTCTTCTACTAGTAAAATCCACTGATCCGTCCCACCTTGGAGACAAATGGAACATGCAGAATAGAAGTGGAAAATGACATCCAAAGACTTGGGTTTGTGTAGGTGGAATCTTCCATACTCTGAAGTGGGAGAAGTTGTTGTGCTGTTAAGTACGTTTGACACAATCTATAATTCAGGAAAGCAAAGAAGAATTATCCTGGCTTTGCAAGTTGCTTCAATTGGAGCAGGTGTGGCATTCCTCTTTCTGCCAATGACTAATAGGTCTGCTTCTGTGTCTAAGCTATAAGCAAGCTGAAGTACCCATGTAACAGATCTCTGGACCTTATTACTCAAAGGAAAGTTTCATGTAAGCATAGATAGATTTTCCTATTCTCCTCTGGATACACTTGTCTGTATTTTTAAAAGCCAGGTTTAAATATGGTGTGTGACTCTAAGGAACTAAAACAGAACCTATCCTCAGCATAATAAACAGGCAATGGGCCAAATTTACCCTTGGTTTGACTCAACTGGATCACAGAAAAATAGAAAGATAGGTCTGGAAGTGACCACAAGAGGTGATCTAGTCCAGTCCCTGTGCTGAGGCAGGACTAGTGATGTTGCATAAGGGAATTTGGACTGCTCTTATTGTCTCCCTTTTCACAATTTCTGATATGAATGGCAAACATTTTTTTTTTAAATCATTTACATAATTGTGGCAATTTGGACTAAGAAAGCACAGCTGACACTGGGAAGCAATTTTTTAATTTTTTTTTTCTTAATTAGACTGACCATACAGAAACTTACCTTTTTTTGCTGGTGCGAAAATAATTCAGACAATCAGAAATATTTATTTGCAATGTAAGTCAGGAAAAGGCTAGATTAGATGACCCTCATGATCTCTTCTAACTCTATGATTCTAAGAGGAGACTCTGTCAAACACTGTGAATTAATTGAATTCTAGCTCTTTATCTTTCTATATATTTCTTATATATATTCTCTTTTCTTAGATTATAATACAAAAGAAACATTGGGTCATATTTCTTACCTGGGCAACATCCAGCTTAGTTTGAAGTCCCAAGAGCCTTTGCTCTTTTGCATGAATAATCTCTCAAATACTTCTAATATATGATGGCTTCATATATTAGGTTTAGTATAGTTGTAAAAAGTCAGCCAGCATTGATTTGAAAATTCCACAACAGAGACTCAGTTACAGACTCTAGCTACGGGGTTTAGAGGCTTCTAATTCTACAGGCTCTCAGTTTAATCCCCAGTCACAATCAAGTCTGAAGTCTTCCCCAAGAAAGCCTCTAGAGGTTGAGGACTAGAGCTGGTATCTGTAAACAGATTGTATTATTCTTTTCAGTAAGGCACAAAGGGTTTGTATTCGACAATTAAACTGTTTTTGTGTGAACATAACAGGGTAACCAGAGCCTGCTGTCTGCAGTTCTCTGGGCTGCCCGAAGTTCTGAACTCTGAATTTTCAAAATGGAGGGTGACATTTTGTCTCTGTAGGCACATCCCTGATCTACATGCTGTTCTCTATGGATCAAGCCCAGAGGAGAGCGTGTAACACAAACCGAACCATGGGTTGCATTTGCACAGCCCACTGATGGAAATGAATGGTAGCACTGACGAGATCATTCTGACCCTAATAACCTCTGTAGTCCCAGTTTAAATGGTTGGTGGAGAGATTGGTTTTAACAAATTATACAGGCTGATCTTGAATGGGGTGCAGAAGCAACTGAAGTGCTAATAGAGAGAGTTGGACAGACAACAGAATTTAGCGTCTGCCACTACTTCTCCCAGCATTCTTCACTCTAATTACCATCTCTAACAAAAAGGTCCGAAGTTACAAAGCCTGACCACCAGGTGGCAGACAGTACCAGACGCAGAACAGTTTAATTTATAGATTCTGGTTTCAATTTCTGCTGATTTTTTGGGTATTTATTTTGTGCTCATTATGTGCCCTTTTAACTTAAATATAATTCTTCAAGTCCTTGTATGTGTGTCCATTACACTGCAGGTGTGCATGTCTCATGCCAGAAATTTTTCTCTTGTAGTACTTATTGGGGAGTTCCCGCCACATCCCAGCTCCACATGTTCGGAAGGATGAATATAAAGGGTGGACCTGCCCCATCCCTCCCTCAGTTCCTTTTTGATGTCAGTGGTCAGAATGTTGTGTTCCTTGCGAACAAACTAGCCGCGACTTACCTGTATTTGCCTAGTGATACTGTTTTCTTTTCATCCTTTGGCATTTTTTTCCTTTTTTTCCTCAATTTATTAGGAATTTGAGTTTTAGTTTAAAATTTTCAGTCAGACTGGCCTTTGGGGCCTCAACCTGTACCAAGGGAGTCTATGCCAAGATCTGCAGATCACAAGTCTTGCTTGGGTTGCTGAAAACCCCTGGTTGTAATTGACCCTGATTTGTGCTGTCCCAGGTGCTTGGGTGAGGGCCACATAAAAGGCAGGCACTCAATCTGCTGCAGTTTCAAGACCAGGACAAAAAAAAAGCTATGGGAAGAGTGCCTTCCACACATTCTTAAGGATGTCCTGCCCATACATAGTGGTATTACACCAAGACTCTGTAGTGAACCCTTTCTTCCATGACATTTGTGGCCAAACAAACAGAACATAAGTGCTGGGCTCCATCCCAGCATTTTGAACAGTTGTTGCAGTGGGAAAAAAAGGAGTCAAGTCCAAACTAATGCTACCCACAAAGAAAAAGATCCAAAGAAGCTTTAATTTCTTTGGGAAAAAGATTGATTCTGCAGCAAGTTTACAGCTCTGAGTTGCCAACCATCAGGCTTTAATGTCCTGATTATGACTATTCTAACTAGTAGGCATCTCTCAGTGGGAAATCATTTGCGGAAAAACTCTAGAGAGCAGTTTCAGTCAATCATTGCAGGAGATGGCCTAGTTTACTGTTTGGCTCTGCCAGCTTCCTAGGATGTGGCACATTCTGCTAGCGGGACTGTGGCAATGGCAGTGATTCTGCACCGTTCTTCCTGTCTGCAGTTGCTGGGGATCCCTATGGAATAGCAACAGACGTTTGAGGACTTCCCTTTTGAAGGCTATGACTTATTCTCATCCAAAGCATCAGAAGCTTTACACAACTAATAGACTCTAGAGAAGTTCTGAAGTCTTTAGGTCAGTACACACCTGCTACGAAGAGGACTAAATGGCTGAGGTAGCAGTATTTTTCCTTTTGACAGCCTGGTCATTCCAGGAAATGGCAAAGATATCAAAGAACAGACATCCACCTTCTCATCATCTAGGCCAACCACAGGCCTCAAAGCAGCCTGTGAGAGTCCTATGTCAAGGACAGTGAATTCATCAACCTCAATCTTATTGGCCCTTCCCTCCCTTCCAGGACAGGTGGTTCCACTTCCTACATGCATACCAGGTCATCTTGGACTACTGCGTGCTAATCATGGTAGAAGCAGAACTACCCTTCAATTATTTTCTCCCACCTTCACAACCTACATCTAAGTCCGTCTTCAGGAACCCCTCTCATGAATCTGACTGAGGCAAGTGCAGACTCTGTTCTTTTGAATGCTACAGAAGACGTATACAGAGAAGATCCTTCTCTCCCCCTCCTAACTTGGGTAATGGATGCTTTAGTCATTGGGTGGGGAGTACATCTAGGTGAAGTGCAGATTCAAAGTTCATGGACAGCCACGAGGCCAAGTTATACAAAATCATTTTCGAGTTGCAAACAATAATTCCGTGCACGTCAGAAGTAAGGGCAAGACTGACCTGGTGCTCACTGGCAATATCCCAATGGTGTTTTATGTGAACAAACAAGGAAATGCCTAGTCGGAAGGACTCTGTCAGGAGGCAGTAAAGCTGTGGAATGTATACATAAAGAGCTCAGTTGCTCTTGCCGTTCCTCTTGCCAGGTGTTCAGAATGGCCCAGTGGATCACCTGAGCCGATATTTCAACTTCGATCACTAGTGGCCTGTCAATGCAGCCATTCTTGCTTTGGAATGATGGTTTGAAGTAGGCTTCTTTCACACCTGCATGGGGGCCTAGTCAAAATCAATCTGAATTCTCACTGTGGAAACCCCAACATCTCTATCCAAATCAAGTACAGTGAGGAGATAGCGGTTCCCCCTTGTCTATATCACCCTACCCACACCAATAGCCTGAAGACCTGAACCAGCAGAGGTGGAGACACCATGCTGCCCCTTGTAACTGGCTATATAAGGATTGCTCTGGCCCATGCTTCCCTGCTCTTTTGAGACACTACACAATTTTTGGGGGAGCTGCCATCAGGCCAAGTACCTCCATGCACACTTACTGTATGGCTATGGCTTTAAAGCCAAACTGTAGTCCAATGTTTTTCTAATCCTAATCACTCTGTTTCAGTTCAGGTCACACTCTGGCACACTTTATCTCCACCCGCATGTCATGTCAATGGAAAGTCTAAGTAGGCTGCTGAGCAGGATTTTTGGATCCTCCCAAGGCAAGGAGAACATCCGTTTATCTTTCCTTGTGTTATGGCTTGCTGAACCTTGTTTGCCTGCTGTTTAACAGGAATCATGTTCATGGCACTAGAGTATACTCAAAATAAAAGTTTTTCATGATTACCAAATGACTCTGTTGTCACCTGAAGCAGCCTTTCTATATTCCTCTGCTTCACAGACTTGACATTTCACTTCAGATCCACTTTGAAAATATAATTCTCCCTCCCCCCCATCCTTATTACTTATTTTTGTGCTCTCTCCATTATTATTTATTATTTAAGTATGCAATTGTATTATTTACCGTAACTGTATAAGGTGCCTGGGGGAAACTTGCAAGACAGAGCATCTGAAAGAGAATAGGTATGTTTTAAGCATCTCTGATATTCCTATTGGGGCATGGAAATGGATATAGCTTTATGCAGTGCATCTCATCCTTCTTCTTCTTTGCCCGCACTTTGAATATTGTGTGCAGTTCTGGTAGCCCCATCTCAAAAAAAGATATCTTTAGAAATGGAAAAATTACAGGGAAGGGCAACCAAAATGGCTAAGGGTTTGGAACAGCTTCTATATGAGGAAAGGTTAAAAAGACGGACTATTCAGCTTGGAAAAGAGGCAACTAAGGGGGGGATATAATAAAATCATAACTGGTGTGAAGAAAGTGAATAAGGAAATGTGTTTTATCCTTTTGCATAACACAATAATCAGGGGAATCACCAAATGAGATTAATAGGCAGCAGGTTTAAAACAAAAGGAAGCATTTCTTCACAAGACAGTCAACCTGTGGCACTTGTTGCCAGGGGATTTTGTGAAGGGCAAAACTATAACTGGGTTAAGAAAAGAATTAAGTAAGTTCATGGAGGATAGGTCCATCAGTGGCCATTAGCCAAGATGGTCAAGAATGCAACCCTATGCGCTAGGTGTCCCTAAGTGTCTGACTGACACATGCTGGGACTGGATGACAGGATAGATCACTTGATGAATGCCCTATTTATGCCACATTGGACACCGTCAGAAGACAAGATACTGGGCTAGATGGACCATTGATCTGCCCCATTATGGCCATTCTTATGTTCTTGTGTCCTCTTGTCCTGGGAATCTGAAATACAAAGAAGACGAATGCTCTGAGCTCAGGAGTGGAAGCCAAAGACCCCCCACCTCAAGCTGTTGCCCTGGTGCCAGCACTGGTTACTCCTGTGGCACTGGGCAAGGCACTTAAACTCTCTGCCTCTGTTTCACCAGCTATCAAAAATTGATAATTCTCACTGTGCTCCTGGGCGAGAGGAAAGTATTCATTAACTGGATGAGTTGTGCTACCTACTTGCTAAGCGGTGGTGGTAGCAACAAAAATCTATCCCAAAATTCTAATTGGGAGAGATTTCTGCCGAATTCTGATTAAACTGGAGTGGGTGATGGGGGAGAGAAGAGGTTCGTTACAGCCTGAACTGGAAAAGCAGGTTAGTGACTGTGAGCTACAGAAGGATCCACAGTGACAAGATCAGTATTCTGAGCCCCAAGTCTTCCAAATTCACAATATTATGGGTCTGTCTTAAAAATCATGAGATTTTTAAAAAACCTCGTTGGTAAGGCTGTAAGAAAACTGTGGGCCATGGTTTTGTTGCAGAAACTGCAACTTTGAGCATTCGCCACAACTTTTTATAGCTGCCACAAATCTGCAAAGCCACAAACCTGAGTAGCTTTGAGAGCCCATGTGCCAGGTCAAAACAGGGTCATAATGCCACTGAACTTTGGCCTGGCCCCCCCTTGGCCATGACCCAGTGTGGGCAGTGACGGAGGTGGATGAGGAGGCAGACGGGGCCAGGAATGTGTGTGGATTGCGGCCAGCCACCCTGGGGGACTCAAGCTACTTTCTGCTCTGGCTCCACACTGATTGGAACCGCCTGCGCACGTCCCTGCTGGTGCTAACCTCACATATCACCAAGGTGCAGTTCTGTCTCCACCAGGTGGTGCTGGCCCAGCCTGCCAAGGAACAGCAGTTCCTGCACAAATTCACGAATTTAAGTTCCACGTCTGCCCAGCTGCGCTGGGGGATGGGCTCAGAGAGGTTGGGGCTTGTATCCCGCATGGGGCTAGGACAGGGGAGCCCCAGTGTGCTTATTTGTAGCCTTGTTTGCTTATTTGTAGCCTTTAGAGTTCACATTTCCAATCTCTTCCATGTTATCTTGAGGGCTACAAACTTTCTTTTCAATGGAGTCTTGCATAATGACGTGACTCCAGGAGCTGGATCTTTAAGAAAAAAACAAATAGCGTGAGACTCGATGACATCACAAGAGTTGTTAACACTGAACTGAAGCTCTTTAGACTAAAGAGGGACAATTGTACGTTAGTGAACCACTAGCCAAAATAATGGGGTGGGAGGGGAGGACCCAGATTCCCCTTTGGGTTTAAAATAAAGCTTTGGTGATTATTAAAGGAACAGAACATGTGGCGTGAGCTACCCATAGAGAAATGTTGGGAAATAGAACTTTGCAGAGGAAGAAAATCAGAGTAAACGTTCCCTTTA
Source organism: Mesoclemmys tuberculata (assembly GCA_007922155.1). NCBI lineage: Eukaryota > Metazoa > Chordata > Testudines > Chelidae > Mesoclemmys > Mesoclemmys tuberculata. The sequence goes on from ML675690.1 coordinate 8,006,563, forward strand.
ATAACTGTGGAAAGAAGAAATTGCTGGTGCTCAGAGCTCATCGGTGGTAGAGTGAGAGTGGATGCCTACATAACAAGGATTCTCTGTCGAAAGCCATAGATCCAGAACTAAAGTTATAAAACTTGAGTCCAAGTCTGCAACCAGGCTCTCTCTGGATAATATAATAGTGCAGTCAAATCCATATCCATCATATCTATTATTAATTCATGGGTGAGAGAGAGACAGCACAAGCTGTTTAAATTCTGACATTGGCTGAAGGGAAATACAAGAAGTGGGTGGCTGAAAATTTATCACTGAGCAGTTTAATTAGGCAGATGCACTATCTCTTTGTACATATTATTTTGTTAATCTTCTGAGGGGACTCTGTAGAATGTCAACAAGTTGGAACAGGAGCACAGGAAACAGAGACTTATTTTTAAAAATCCAATAGTCCTGGCAATGGACTCCTCTTCCCTCCAACCCGGCTGTTGCTTATTGCAAATAATAACCCTCTCCCCGTCCTCTCCTGTGACCGCACGAGGTATGTGGCAGAAGAGGAGCAGAAAGACTTGCCAAACACTTTTTGTGGTTTTATTGTTGAACTGGTGAGCAAGTCTGTTTTCCTAAAAGTTATCTGGAGTGGCTGAGCCTTTACCACCATACAATTAATTCTATTGCAAAATACTGCCCATTTCGTTATAATTCCCAGGCATAATGTTAGCTTGGTTTACTGGTCGGACCAAAAGATATATACTATTGCAATAACTATATATATAATTTTCTAGATAGAGATGCTAACCCCAGAGTGAAGAGTAGTTCCTTTTATATTAGGGTGAGTTTCAATGGAATCATATCATTTTATTCTTCTAAATCCAGTCCTTTCTTATAAAGGAACTATATCTCATAGTATTTGTTGGGCTCTAATATATGTGCCATCTTCACTAATTTTGAATAATTAAATCTTGTTCCAGTGTATTAAGATTGGTTTTACATCTGAAATCCAAATATTCAATATTTCCTATTTAGCTATTAATGAAAATGTAATAATATCTAAATCTAGCCTTCATTGCAAACCTTATACCCAGGAAACCTAATGAATAGGTAATATTTAATAAAAGAACAATATTTCCGACAGTGATTAGTAATTTTTGGGTGGCTCGTGTTCTTTAAATCTTTAAAAGATTTTCAGAAAGGACTGTAGATATTTCAAGTTTGGCAGCCTTACTCAATAGTCACTTTTGAAAATTTTAGCCATAGAATTTCTGCATAAAATGTGTGGATTTGGGGCTAGAATATATGGATAAATTGGCACTCTCCCCATCAACAATGATAAAATGTTATCTTATGAAAAAGTCATTAGGGGCTACTGGATGGTAACATGAGCTATATCTTATCGACAATTGTGGAAAAATGTCATCTGAAGATAATGAAATATTCCATCAGTATTGTGCATACCAAAGTTTTAAGCTATGGGATGCTGTTAAAGGCTGTTGTCCAGTGATCTTTTGGAATCACAGTTTATCGAAATCTTTGTTTCTGTTTCTGAAGTCATTGTCTATTTCTTGTCATGTGACCCTGAAGGATGAAGTAAAATTGTTACATTTTTGGTAGAGGGAATGATAGTACTACTATTCATATTTTGATTCTCTTTCTCAATCATAAGGAAAAATGGGTACTCAGCAGTGCATTAATTAAGTCTCTAACCTAAAGATTCAAAAAAATATTTTTCTTCTTCTATGGTATTTTTCCTTGGATTTGTACGTATGATATAAGTTCATTGTGAGGAATAGGTTGCAATTATTCTGGCTCTTCTTTGAGTAGTGTCCCTGTAGGTGCTCCACTGTAGGTGTCAGTGTGTCCTCACGTCATCGATCGGTGATTTTTTGCAAGCAGTGCTCGTCCGGATCATGCATGTATCATAGCGGTCTTGTGGTGCCGTTGGCGCCCTTTTCAGTGCATACTAACCTGGGACCCCTCAGTTCCTTTTCAACTATCTGCGGTCAATGACCAAGTATCAGAGGCTACAGGTTCCTTGGGTATACTATCAAGCACGGTGCCTAACGAGTGCTATCTCTCTGGCACAGAGCAAAAGGATAAATCAGAGCACCTCCACCTTGACACAGCTAACGGTCCACAAAGCATCGAAAATGGGCCCAATATCGGCACCATTGGCAATCTCGGTGCTGACCAGAGTCTCGCACCGGCAACTGCTGAATGGTACATCCCAGAACCGACGGCGCTGACGACCCCTGCTGAACCGACCACCAGCACCAAGATGATCCTGGTACCAACCATAGCATGTCTACACCAGTGCTGAGGAAACCTCCAGAGAAGTGCAGACACCGTGAGCAGGAGGAGGAATTTATAACATCCTCCCCTACATCTCTACTGAATGGCAAAGATACCTCTCCTGCGCATTTTTGTCAGATGAGCCCATCTCGCCCATATCTTTCTGAAGCGAGGAGGACTCTGATGGGGGCAGCTGGTCAAACAACATCAACTGTCCAAAAGGGCACCACACTCATGGTTTGGACCCCCGTGGTTCGTTCCACCTGTACCTTACCATATGCAGTGTCTGAGATGGAACACATGGGGTTCTTTTATTCTGTTTCCTGCAGCAAACCACCCACCTCGCATAGGCGTAGATCCAGATCACCACCCAAATCCGCCCCAACAGCAATTGAACCTGAGCCATCAGAGGTTACGGAGGGGAGAATACAGAGGGAAACATCATCATCCCCTCACAATTCATCCTCCTCCCCGGATGAGGCCCTAATCCCTCACTTGCCCACCACTGCTGATGACTTTTGACAAATTCAGGGCTCAGTGAAGAGTGGTTGACAATTTAGAGATCCCACTCCAAGAAGTAGCTGAATCACAACATAAGCTCCTAAAAATTCTAAAAGTTCAGCCTCTTTGAGAATTGCCCTCCCTATGGATGACACCCTGATGGAGCCTGCCAATAACATCTTGCAAACATTGCTACCATTCCTCCCACCTGTAAAAGGGCCAACAAAAAATATTATGTCCCTGCCGAGGACACACAATGCTTTTTTACCTACCCACCACTGAACTCTCTGGTCGTAGAAGCTGCCAACCAGAAGAATAAACATCAATACCACAAGTCAAGGAGGATAAGAGACTTGACTTAATTGGGAGAAAGGTATATGCTTCTGCAGTTCTGCAACTGAGAGTAGCAAATTATGCAGTCATGGAAGCAAATTACGATCACAGCAGCTTTGGGACATTATCTGAATTTATTGAACATATCCCAGAGAACAGGAGGGAACAATTTCAGTCCATGATAAAGGAGGGACAATTGGTCACAAGGATGGCTCTGCAAGCCTCCCTTGATTGTGTCTAATGCAGCAGCCATGACAGGGGCAACAGTGGTGGTCATGCATAGAGCTTCGTGGCTACATTCAGTAGCACCGCCCAGGCAACTCCAGACCACTATCAAGGACCTCCCGTTTGATAAGAAAAAGTTGTTTGCGGAGAAGACAAATGACATGATGCACACCATGAAGGATTCTCGTGCCATGCTCTGCAGCCTGGGTACCTACACACCTGCCACAAGAAGAAAGCCTTTTATATACCCGCCATATAATTCCAGATACCAATACCATCCACAACACAGGAAATACAACTTGTCATGTAACAGACAATGAACCCAATGACATAGACAATCAAATCAGCAGCCATCAACATCCCAGGCTGTCTCCTTCCAAAACTCAGTTTTGAGGTTTTGGTCAAGGATCTGCCTGACCTACCCTAGCTTCCAGAACCACAGACAAACACCATCCTCTTCAACCAACAACTACGTCCTTTCTATCCATCTCGGGCGAACATCGCAGTGGACAAATAAGTATTGGAGATTGTGCCATCTGGATACACTATCCCTTTCATCTCCACACCTACTACCCACACCTCTTTCCTATCCCTCTTCAGGGACCCATCTCATGAGCACCTATTGAGACAAAATCGAACATCTACTACAAATAGGTGATATAGAACACGTTCCCTTCTAACACAGGAACAGAGGATTTTACCTCCATGTTTCCTGACCCAGAAGAAGAATGGAGATTGGAGACCAATCTTAGGTCTCAGAAATCTGAACAAATGCATAAAAGTACAAAGATTTAGGATGGTCATTTTGTCTACCATAATCCTGGCACTGGAACAGGGGGACTGGTTCAAAGCCCTCGACCTCCAAGATGCGTATTTCCATGTTGCTGTTCATCCCTCTCACAAAAGATTCCTCAGGTTCTCTCTGGGAACAAGTTACAATCAATACATAGTGCTACCTTTTGGCCTTTCCACCACCCCAAGGGTTTTCCAAGATACTGGCTATCACCGCAGGAAAGGAATCACCATATTCCCCTACCTGGACAATTGCTTGATGAAGGCACACAACCAATTTCAGGCCAGGGAGGTGGTTCAAATTACAATCTTGCTTTTTCAAAAGCTTGGGTCGATGATAAACATCAACAAATGCACCATAAAACCCGTTCAAGAAATCGAATTTATAGGGACACACCTAGATTCCCTTACAGATGGAGCATCCATACCGAGACACAGATTCAATGCTATAGTGAGCCTACAAGCCACAATATAAAACAGCACGACCATAACTGTTTGCACGTGCCTTCAATGTTAGGACATGTGGCAGCAACTACCCTTGTCGTACAACACGCATGGCAGGCCCTGCAATTATGGCTCTCAAGAGTGTGCAAACCTCACAGACATTCACTACACAAGAGAACAGCATTGCTGAGCAAGATCAAACAATTGCTGACTTGGTGGACGCATCCCTGCATTCTCACATCAGGCATTCCATTCACATAGAAAACACTCTGTTATGATAACCATGGATGTATCCCTCATAGTCTGAGGAGAACACTTACAGGAACACACAGTTCAGGGGAAATGGTCCACATATGAAACGAAACTACATATAAATCTATTGGTGTTATGCACAGTTCGCAACGCTTGCTTCCATTTCCTATCTACGTTAGCGAACAAATCCATAAAACTGACAGACATCACATGCATGTTTTATATCAATTGAGAGGAAGGCGTGAGATCCAACTCACATTGCACGGAAGCAATAAAATTATGGAATTTGTGTATACGCCACACTATCAACATTTCAGCAGCTTACTTACCTGGAATCCAGAACACCACCGCAGATATCCTCAGCAGGAGGCTCACCACCAACTACAAGTGGGAGCTGCACAGCGGAGTCCTGGAAGACATTTTTCAACAATAGGGTTACCCCACAATAGATCTCTTCGCCATGACCCACAACCGCAAATGCCCCCACTTTTGTTCGAGACTGGCTCTAGAAAGGGTGTCAAGAGGGGACACAGTCCTCCTCAGTTGAAGCAGGAAGCTCCTTTATCAATTTCCACCTTTCCCTTTAATAAACAAGACCCTACACCATAGATGTCAAACTCAGGCCCGCGGGCCAAATGTGGCCCGCAGTGTAATTATATTTGGCCCGTGAGAAAATACCAAATGTCTACTAGAGCTGGCTCACCGGTAGACAGCGCATGCACCGACTTCACATGTGTTTATAGTATTAAGCTTTGCTTGTTCCAGATTCAATGTTTAAGCAAAACTTAAGTTTGTTTCCATATGAAAAGGTTCATTGTTATATTTGATGAGAAGGAAAAACTTCCTCAATTGTAGACATTTTTTCAATAAATATCAAGGTTGGCCCGCGACTTTGTCCAAGTTTTTAATTTTGGCCCACTGTGTATTTGAGTTTGACATCCCTGCCCTACACAATCTATCTTCCTCTCCCCAAGGATCTCAGGACAAGTGATGTATCCTTCACCCAGGTCTCAGGAAGTTACATCTAACAGCCTGGTTCCTAACTGGTTTCAACAAAAAGAACTAGAATGTTCAGAACCCGTTCAATACATATCACTAAACAGCAGAAGAACCTCTACCAGAAAGCCCTACCTCCAAAAATGGTGCAGACTCACATTCTGGTGTCAACAGAACCAGATTCCGGCTGCATCTCTGCCAATTGTAGCCATACTTGAGTCTCTTCTCACCCTGAAGAATATAGGGTTATCAATTATTTCTCTTAAAGTACATATAGCATATCTGGCAACCTTTCACAACCACATTGACGATAATAGTCCTCACACATTCAATCATGAAACTTTTCATGTCTGCAATTCAGAACTTATACTCAGACATTCCTCCTCCCACATCACCATGGGACTTCAACCTAGTCTTAAAAACCATCACTAAACCGCCATTTGAACCACTAGCCACCTGCTCCCTAATGCTCCTGTTGATGAAAGTGTCATTCTTCGTGGCTATAACATCGGCAAGACATGTAGGGGAATTCAGAGCACTTGTGACTCATACATCAAACGTGATATTCCACAAGAACAAAGTGACTCTTAGACCTCACCCAAAGTTCATTCCTAAAGTCACGTCACCTTTCCACCTCAATCAACCTATTCATTTACCTACCTTTTATCCAAAACTACATGCCAATCCACAGGAGACACTTCTCCACCCCTTAGATGTGAGACAAGGTATAGTGTTTTAACTGGATAGAACAAAGCCGTTTAGAGCATCACCCAAACTGTTTGTATCAATTGTGGACAGTTGCAAGGGAAAAGCCCTAACTGCACAAAGGCTCTCAAAATGGATTTCAGGGTGCATCCATATATATTACAAACAATCACGTATCTTAACACCTCAAACCATTAGAACACGCTCCACACTGCACAGACCACATCCACAGCCTTCCTAAAGAATGTATCCATAGTAGAAATCTGCAAAGCAGACACCTTCAGCCCACACTTCCCTAAATACCTAAGTGTCCCAAAATGCCTAAAATAAAAATGGGTGAACAGGATAAAACATACGAGCGTAGTTATCAGAGGATAGGCCATCGATGACAGTACCTTCTTAATGTTACATAAAAATACTTCAAACTATAATTGTTACTACTTCCAAGTCCTCATTTATGCCCATATTTTATGTTTATACAGCATCTTTCTGCTGATGGTCTCAACACACCTTAAAAACCTGAACTAATTAAACTTCACAACACCGATATCAAACAGGTGCATATTTTTAACTTCTTTTAAGATAGGGAAACTCAAGCTCCAGGAGGTGAAGTGACTTGACCACAGTCAAATAGTGAGTAAGAGCTATAACCCTGATTCATCACAGCACATGTTTATGTTGCAGTGGTGGCAAAACACAAAACTGGTTGTAATCAAGAGGCAAAGTCCCCGACGATTGGTGTGAGCTAGTGTTAAGCACATGTACGTGCTCCGCTGATGGATTTAAGCATGTCTTCAAATTCTATTTTGAACCAGTGCCATATTCTGGAATCTGGCCCCCACACTAACCACTAGACAATAGTTTCTCTCTTATACCCTGGTCCTCCATATCCCTTCTGTATAGGAGGCTCAAGATAAAACCGTCATACTTCAGTGTTATATTCTGCATAAACATATCAATAAAATAAAACCCGGCTGTGCTAAAAAAAGCATTCTGGTAGTAACTGTCAAACACCCACAAGCACATTGAAAAATAAGATCAGTCACATCAGCGTGTACCTCAAATGCTTGGGAAGACACACAAATGGTAGACAAACTTCAATCAGAGCCACTAAAAAGTCTCAAGTATATGAAAGGGTTAGTTTTGTAATCTAGTCAACATGCAGTGATTTTCTTGCTTCTGCAAGGTTTATTAATCTAGTTTATTATCTAGTTTTGTGCTTGGGGAAAAAAACATCTTCTCAGCACCAAACTAATACTTTAAGAGGACAGGCCCCACTACACCTTGCAGTGGAAAAGCAGAGAACATAGCTAGCCATGAGTGTTTCCAGGCAGGAGTTTTAGCCTTTACTGAGCACCAATATTGTGCATTGAAGGAAGGATGCCTATGTGGTTAACAAACACAAGAGAACCCAAGTTGAAATCATGGCTCTGTCACAGTCTTCCTGGGTTATTTTGAGCAAGTCACTCTCTCGGTGAACTCCTGGCCCCATTGAAGTCTTTGACAAAAGTCCCACTGAGTGGTTGAGAGAGAACAAACAAAGCTTGATGGTTGTTAGTTACATCATTTAATGCTTTACGGGAAGGTGCTCAGATATGATGGTGATGAGAGTATATGAATTTACATACAATACAGTTATGTTCATAGCCTAAAGGAAGCTAGATAAAAACATAAAATAATCTTTTTGGAAAGTTGCAATGTAACATTGCTTTATTTCTTAAAATCCAGAATTTTAATGCGCGAGAACCGAAAACAAAAAGAGGAAACACTCTGCCCCACAATGCAGAGACACAAATCACCCCATCTTGCTCTCTACTGGGTCTTTGTGAATGACTAACTGAAAGCCCTAGATTGCATGCTTCCCTACAGAGCCCCTTACCTTAGCTGAGGACGTCCCTTTGGAATTTAAAGTGACAGCCTACAATCCCAACACAGTTTTCAGCACACCACAGCTAGAATTATGATGCAGCCAAGATTTCATCCTCGGTGTGTTGGTTCCTATCTGAAAAATGTGGCTAATGTATCACCTTAGTGTAAGAATAAACTGGTTAAAAAAATCTGTGACATGCTCAGATAGTATTGTCATGAGGACACATAAATATGCAGATACATTAACATATGCAAAATTCCACCACAAAAACTGCTGCTTTTTAGTCATGGATGTGTCATGGGGGGCCCTGTGCGTCAAGCAGGGCTGCCTCCATTTGTACAGCCCATAACACAATCATTGGGACTCCCTGTTGGATCAGGTGATTTCACTCAGAGAGACTCGGAGCCCCTAGCGGGGCACAAAAAACACAATCTGTGCCTCCTGGTTGGGACAAACAATAACCACGGGGGGACTCTGAGCCCCTAGACATGGCAGAGCAAACAGTCTGTAGCCCCTGGGCAGGGCAGAGCCAAGCAAACAGTCTATGGCCCCAGAGCTTCCTGGGTGGGGCAGACAATAGCGGTTGGGGGTGGCGGGGGGAAATGATGGGGAACTTGGGCCCACCCTACTATACCAGGTTCCAACCCAGGCCCCTATGAAGCCGGTATATTCCCAGTTAAGAGTTCATGTATCAGTTTCCACTATATCCCCTATGTCAGTTTTTACTGCAAGGTTCATCTCGAGCATCTCCTCAGCTGGTAGGGGCTTGGCATCCTAGTCAGTCTCCATGGTTGGCTTGTCATCCTCGGCATAGTCCGGGTCCATGGTTCCCACTGCTTGGAATGTCCACAGGTGCCTCGGCAGGACTCTGCAGCACACGTCTCTCCTCCTCTTCAGCCAGCCCAGACTGAGCTGGGCTGCCTTCTTTTACCTATCCTTTCCATCTGGAACACACACAGCAGAAGTGAGGGTATGTGGTCTCCTGGGTCCACAATAACTGGTTTGGTCCTGTTGGTCCAGTGCAGGGTTGGTACACCCCGTCACAGAGTGAACCAGCTCCTGTACGTGATACACAGCTCTTTAAAGTGTTTGGGGATTTTTGGATGTGAAATTGCTAAAGATCCATATTCTTATTATGCATTATTAAAATTATGATTTCCCTGTATTGCAAGTCTGAAATCAGTAGAAACATTCAGGCTGGGTCCACACGGATGGCGGCAAATTTGTTCGATGTCTCTGGATCGACTGAGCGGTCTGTGTAGACCCGCTCAGTCGATCCAGAGATCGACGCAGGAAAACCACCCCTGTAAGTGGCATAGAACTGCGTCGAAGGGAACAGCAATCCCTTCGGCACAGCGTAGTGTGGACGGCACACGGAGCAGATGCAGTGAAGTCGACGGGAGATATGCAAGTGATTTACGTCACTTGCGTATCTCCCATCGACTGCCGCCGAATCCGGAAAGTAAGTGTAGACCGAGCCTCACTCATCCAGATTTGTGCAGGATCATGTGATAAATAGAGAGGGCTTAGAGAAGAGCCACTAAAATTATTAAAGGATTAGAAAACAAGCCTTATAGGGTTAGACTCAAGGAGCTCAACCTTTATCTTAACAAAGAGAAGGCTAAGGGATTATTTGATTACTGTCTATAGGTGTCTACATGGAGAATAAATATTTAAGAATAGGCTATTCAATCTAAGGTGTAACACGATCCAATGGCTGGTAGTTGGAGCTAGTCAAATTGTCTGGAAATAAGGTGTACGTTTTTAAAGGTGGAAGTAATGAATGTTGGAACAATATACTGTGGTCATGAAGGATTCTCCATCACTGACAATTCTGAAATGTTGTTTCTAAATGTTTTTTCTAAAAGATGAGCCCTAGGAATTAGTTTGTGGAAGTTATATGGCCGGTATTATATAGGAGTTCACACAAGATGAGCTCTTCTGCCCTTAGAATCTATGTATTTCTTAGTTATTTTTTATTAGTGTAGTTTCCACTAGTTTGTAAGTTAACAGGAGGAAAGAAGCAGATACTTTGAAAAGACAAATTAGCAAGTTTTTTTTTTTTTTTAACATCCAGCACTCCAACATTGCTCAAGTGTGTTCACATTCAGCAGACATCAGCTGCAGTAAATATCCATTCAGGATGTGTCCTGCGTTCCTGCAGGTTCATGAAGAAAATGAGTCAAGCATATTCACATATTCAAGGGGGACAGGAAATGGCAGCTCCATGTAGGGCTAGAAAGAAGATTACTGCAGCCAACATACTGTTTATAGCAGGATTTTACTAACAGCCCGCTTGCCTAATTACTGTCTGCAGTAAAATAATTTCTTTTATGGCTGACATTCAGGACAGGAAGAATTCTCTATATCTTCTGTACTTCCTGAGCACTCTGAGTGAACTGGATCTTAAAAAGGAAATACCTTGAGAGCTCTATATAGATTACTCAGCATTAGTAAATTTGCATTGAAGGGGTTTATTATCCTTGCCTTGGTTTTACCAGAATAATCTAGGAAGGGCTTAAAGCCCTGAAAGATTGTTTATAATCTCAGCAGCTCAGTAAAACCCAACTGATGCAGCGTAGTCAATAAAAAATTATTTAGAGCTGCCCCCACCCCTAAAGCCCTCAGCACAGTCAAAAACAATGTCCCCCCCATATGATACCATCACAATAGTGTGTGTGTGTGTGTGTGTGAGAGAGAGAGAGAGAGCGCTGAAACTACAGCTTCAGACGCATGCATACGAACACTCCTATCTTAAGATGTCCTCCTATTATTAACATCTGTGTGTGAAGACTAAAAACATTGTTCTCTTGTTTTATACTCAAACAGCACCTATTGAGTACAGGATTTCATGGCATTTGACACCCATAAATTAATTAAACTTCACAACACCCATAAAATATGTAAGCATTATCTTATCTATTGTTACCTTAACCTCTGTTTATCCCTTATGTAACACAGCAAGTCCCTGGCAGAAGCTGGGACTAGAACATACATATCTCCTGCCCTAGTCATTAATCGTATGGGATAAGTTCTGTCATCTTTTGAATTAGGGCAGATTGATCTCAGACCCTTTATTTTCAGAGGTTGAAGACAGTGGCACTAGAAGGATCGTTATCCACATAGAGTAGATGTAAAGATGACAACAAAGCATGCCTTCTTTTTACTATGTGCTGTAATTGCCCGTGACACAAATTTACTTTAAAGTCTCATTCAGTATCCTTTGATTTCAATGTTAGCCTTTTCATTAACTTCAGTAGGTGTTGGATCAGACCTCTGAATATCAAAGAGAAAATTTGCAAGTAATGGCCATTTCACATGTGTGCAGGTTGGAATTGAGTTTCCATATCCTCAAACGTTCCCTCTCTTTGGAAGCCAGTTCTTGTATTCACTGCTGTTTTCAGGGTAGAACAGAAAGAATATGAATTCCTTTTGTTCTGAAGATTTTTTCCTTGAATCTCATAGGCTTTGCACATAGTTTGAAGGAACGACAGCTGGAACCTCCTGAAAGAAACCAACCTACCTTGAATTAGCACAATTAAAACTCTTCTTGTCATCACAATTATTTTTTGTTGTCAATTTGATGTAAGAGAGCAATTTTTGTTCATTTTCTCTAACCCGTTTTTCAGGAAATCGTCTTTGCTGGTACAGGTTTCAAGAGTAACAATACTTAATTTACACAATACCTTTCATATAGAAAACCATGACCAAAATGTGACTTTTTCTATGGGTTTGCCTTCATTAGGAAACTTAACAATCGAGCAAGCCAATTAGGACTGACCGGAACAAGTTGTGTTCAGTAGTGTCAGCTCGCCACTGGTGAGCCCTGATCTTTGTAGGGGTGACATGATACCAAACACGACTTATCCTGATCCCACTGGCCAATCAGCAACATAACATGATGGGTAGAAACTGAATGTAAACAAAAGACGTTATCCTGGTGAAGAAGAACCCTATGTTATCTCCCTAAAATTACAATCTTACCAATGATTGGAGGGGGGTGCAGATTGTGCGTGTGTGTAAAATTTGTGAACAGATATGAGTAGAATCAGATATGAATAGAAAAGACGTATGTGTGGCTATTTGTGCATGACTATAAAATAAACACTAGCTTAGTTTCTCCTAATCATAACTGTTTGGACAGCCGCCTTACTCCAGAAGTGTCCTTTCCCTCTGGATTAACCTGGACTTTAATCAGCGAATGCAGTACTGAATGGTTTTGTTCTTTTTATATGTAAATTTGTACTTGGAAAATCATCAGCTACTTTTAGTCTGTTTGGGTTGATGTGGTCTGCTTGCCAAAAGTTATATTTGCATACTATGTTGGCTTTTCTATGTCTATTGAAAAAATGATGCAAATATATCAACAGTCTTGATCGAGATGGGAGGATGCTTCCATGTCACAGAATTTACACATGAAGTAGTCTGAAATGGGAATTTCTCTAACAGGTCCCTGATCTAATCACATCAGCACTAAAACACCTGCTTGTTTATACCTGGGCTTCACTTCAGGAAGAGTCATTAATGTCCATGTTGTCACCAGTCCTATTAAACTGGGCTCCTTGCTAACTATAGCCAATCCATACCTCTGAATGTGAAAACCCTGAGTACTGTCATTGTTAGAGATGGGCCTGGATCCTAATATACATTCATAACCCCACCCCCTAACCACGGGAAACGTTTGCCTCACCATTCAGACTTTGCAGCCAGCCCCTCTCTTTGTGCCAGTGCAGGGGAGACTGAAACGCCAGTTTTAGAACTATGAGCTTTAGAAATATTTAGATCCAAATCTGCACTTTGAATCTTGGGGTCCTTCTCTAGCATCTATGAAAAATCACTTATTTTGTCATATATTTATCTGGAGATTTTCAAAAAAGAACCTGAGGGATTGAGGAGCACGAGTCCCATTAATTTTCAGTGGGATTTGAGGTCCTGGATCCTTTAGATGCTTTTGATGAAAATCTCCCTCCTAAATGCTAACAATATGTTTGGCACTGCACTATAGGCAAAATAAACCATCCTTGACCCAAAGCTCTAAGCAAGGCAGACATTCAGGAAGTGTGGCTAGGATACTTAATAATTTCTGTTGATTTCTTTTTGTGTCACAGCCATGAGCCTGTCTAAGCAATTTGAATGAAGAGGTGGTAATAGAGCATTCCAATATAGGGGGCAGCATTTAAATCAACAGAAGCAATTGAGCCTTGTGAGAGAAATGGACAAATAGAATATTGGGGAAAGGGTTTGACCACAGATGAGGTGGTGTGCTGGGGTTTTTATTTTGATTTGTTGCCATTTCTTTGTTTTTAATCTCTAACAAACAGGTACTTGCAATATTTTGGGGCAAAATATACTACATCAAACAGGATCTGTACCTGAGTAAACCAGTCTCAGCACAACCTAAAACTGTGCAGTTCTCCAGGTTTTATGTTTAATTATGAACTGTAAAACTGGCTCAAAATCATGAAAAAGTTCACAAACCTTTTGCATTTTATGGCAATGTGGGCCCATTGCATCAAAATTTTGCTTCACTCACAGTTTTGCATGGGTTTGACACAAAGCCAGGTAAAATGCTCTGGTTTTGACAAGCTTTATTATATTCATAGTCAAAACTCAAAGCATAACACAGGGGAGGGGTGTGAGCCCACATGGATCAAAACCAAAGAAAATAGTCACACAAACCCTTGCACAGTAAGTGTCTGAATGTGACACAGTGTAAAAATAATGCCCTAGATAATGTGAGATGAACTTAGGTAGAGTTCTTGGAGCAAAACACTTAAATTCATCTGCCAGAGAGGTGGCGAAGATCATCACTGAAAAGGTCAAGCATTTCTATATCCCCATGAAAAAACCCACTTTTATAATCTCTAAGAGGATACTCCCATAAATGAAAGATAATTGCCCAACACCACAATATACTCATGTTGATATCATATTTATAGTCTTAGAAGCATAAATTTAAATACATTAAGCAAATCATTTAATTTGTTTTAACTCTATGTTCAGTGTTTTAATCTTGTTTTAGTTAAGATCACTGTTGTGTGGGTCTCTTCATACAGACTTTCCTAAAGAGAGGGAAACCTCACAGTATCTAATAAAAGATGTTGGAAAATAAAGGTTTTTCTGGAACCTGTGCCCCCTCACAGATTCAGTTAAGGGGCATGGGCAAAAATGTTCCATGCCAGTGAGTTGTATTGCCACCAGGCTGCACCGGGAGACACTGAAAGACGAAGTAGGAGACGCGCAATGGTGGTGCTATTGGTCACAAAGAGGAATGACTTTTTAAAAAAATACTTGAATTCTCAACTTTAAAAAATGGCTTCCATCTGAGATGTTATGAGGACGTGTGTAGGGTTCTCTGGGTATCAACTTGGTTCCAGGACCCAAGAAACAGATTTTTTTTGTGCAAAATTACAAAAAAAGGAATGTATAACAACATTTCCTGTGAAAATATTAGAAAATACTCTTTGGAAAAAGTCTGTTGCCCTCTGACTTAATAGGCAAATCTGAAGGCTAAAAACACTCTAGTGTAAAATGGGGATTTTAGTCTTGGGCGAAGTGAAAGTATAACTATGGAATCCTGACCAAAGCCTCCAAAATGCTGTTGCTCTAGCACAATCAACCAAATATGCACGTACAGTTTCTCATGAAATCAGTTTGATTTCTGCATAAATAGCTGAGGGTAGAACATGTTCCTGTAATTTCCCTTCAGTGTGTGCAAGCAGGTACTTTCCAAGAATAATAATTTTATTTCCCTCTCTTGGATCCTAACATAATCATATTTGGTTTAATTTTTTCCAGGGTGCTGCTATATTGGAAACCTTTTCAGTAGCATCCATGGGCTTAATAATATCTGTATCCTGTAAAGACCTTACTTGATAAGTGAAAATAATATATGCTGTCCTCTTTTATATGACTATATTGCCTTTCATTCACAAGAGTCCAAAGGCACTGTTAAACTTAAATGCACTCATTTAAAAAGAATCACTTCACCCATCACTGAAACAGACTCTTCTGTGGTGGAACATAGCAGCTTTTTAACAGCACACAGCAACATTACAGACTAATTTAGAGCAGGAATTGAAGGGGAAGGAATCTCTATCCAGGGGCAGAGGATATCAGTAGTTTCCCCCCCACCCCATACACTCTGTGTATGTCACTGTTTTTCTCACGCGCGCACACACACAACCTCCCTCTCTCTCTCCCATACATGAGGTGCTGTGGAATCTTTAATTATAACTAATCAGGACTTTTATTATATATATATACGATATATAGCCCCAGATCACCATGCTGTGACATTGGTTTAAGTCTAACTGTTGAGGGAAGAGTCGTGCTTGTTAAATCAACATAATTTTTGCAGCATTTAAAGTGCTGCTTGTAAGGGTCCCCCACCACAGTACTGACTAATTCTGACCCTCCTTAGCTGATGACTTATGATAGCTCATAATTCAACATGTTATGGTTACAAATACCGAAATATAGGAATTTATAAATTGCCATGAAGGGTGAGATCATTGGTCAGAACGAGTCTGTGTATCCCAGGGTCCTCTCTAACAATGGCCATTACCAGATGCTTCAATAGCTAGTAATAGATGCAAAAATACAACAACAAAGCCAAACAATTATGGGATAACCATTACAATTACAGAATAACTAGGCCAGAGGGAAAGTTTCAGCCTAACTCCCATCAGGTAGCGGTTGACTTCTGCCCTGCAGCACGTAGTTTATATCCCTTCTGCATTTAACCTCGAATGTGATTGTGAATGTCTCATAATCATTAACAATTCTCTCTCCTAATTTCAATTGCTCTGTGCTCTGGGTCTCAGTGATATTTTGTGGCAGTATGTTCCACAAGCTATGTAGTACAAAAACAAAAAAAATCCTTTTACAGCTTTAAATTCTGCTGCCTTTCAGTGTCGTTGAGCATGAATTATGAGGAGAGGTAAGTGGGAACTCCTGATTTACCTTTTCAATACCATTTATAATTGTTTCATTCTCAATTAAGTCCAGCTGTCACTTGTCTTCTCTCTAAACATTCCCAATGTGGATAAACACCATAGTCAATGCACTGTAGGTAGCACATTTTATCAGTATCTGGGATTCTCCTCCTGCTCTTTCATACAGGACCTCCAACCATCTGTGGCTAATGAGCATATTCCATGGCATTTTTAATATTGTTGGTGACCTTGGTGTTCTATTCATCATACACTTATTGAGAGAAAGGGTCAGGTGGCCTTTTTGGGGGGTTTTGGAGGTTTTTTGCAGAAATATTTTTGGTATGAAAATCCAGTTAATTGAAATTAAAACTCTTCATGGAAACATAATAATTTTGACAAAAATTTCTAGAAAGTGGGGAGAGGGAGAGAGAGAGACTCATCTGCTCCAAAATGGACAACTGACCAAATTGGGTAGAGCATAGACTTCTGTGTACCCACATCCATGGAGTGTCCTAGTCAGTGGGCTGTTTGCTGTTCTGGAGTAGTGGGGTGTCACTTGTTTTTTGTTTTTTCAAAAAATATATATATATTGAAAGGTCTCTGTTTCATCTTGATGCAGAAGTCTTTGATAAAGCCTAAAACTTTGGCTGATAGTTGCATGCTTGAAACTATAACAATAAGTAAAAGCTTTTTTTTTTTTTTTTTTAAAAAAGGAAAATATAGGCTGAATATATGGAAAAGTAGTCGGCAAGCTGATTTCCTGTAACACGCACATGCTACAAGACAGCTTCCTGAGGGATCTGTTGGAAGCCTAGTCATTTAAAACTTCACTGGACTTGAGAATGTTTTGTGTGTGTAAATTTGGGACATTCAGTAAGAGACCATCAGTTTAAGGCCCTGATCCAACAAAGCTCTTACACACTTGCTTAAATGAGTAGTTGTATGGAGTAGTCCACTTCAACCAGCTCTGACTGCAGATACAGCTCACTTCAATGAGACTATTCATGTGCACATAAATGTTTTTTGCTGGATCATGGTCTTCATTTGATTGCCTTGAATCTTCCAGTCATACAAGTTTTAAACTGTGTGCCATGAAGATGATGGTTATTTGTTAGTATTGCAGTAATGCCTAGAGGCCCCAACCCCATTGTATTAGATGTTATACATCTGAGGGCTTTCCAATTGCCCAGCATGGGAGATTGAACCAGGGACCCTAGAAGCATGAGTCTCTACAGCTTGAACTAAAGTTTTAGGTACTGTAGCTGGAAGTTGTAACACACCTGCTTTGTGGATTGCACAGAGAGGGGACACGTAACATACCCTGACTGGTGCATTATACACACACACGCACATAAAATACAAAGAAGGTAGTCCCTGCCCCAAAGAGTTACAAAATATGAGACGACACAGCAGGTGAGTACAACGATCAGAGTGGGAGCACGAGGGAGCGATTGAGTTATGATCAGGGCGATAAGCAGCAGTCGGAGTTCAGACAGCTGATGTGCTAACACACAAGATCCTCTCTGATATTCAGAGGCCTCAGTAATCAGTCATGCCCTGTGTTGTGCTCTAATGCTTGGCATCTATGGGCACCTGTGGCCTGCTAGAGGGAGGATGTGCCTCAGGAGAAGGTTTCAGAATGCTTGCTGCGGATCTTGTAAAACACAACTCCAGCGAGCGCATCACAGACGATCTCCAGTGCTGCTGGCAAGAGACTGGGAAAGGAGAAATCTCTCTGCTTGTTTGCTCTTAGACCATATAAGTCTTTAATGATGGTCACCGCCACTTATAAGCAGAGAGTGGAGCATCAGCACATGAAGCACTTCTCAGGAAGCGATCGACTGCGTCCTACATTCAAATCACTTGGAGCTGCCTAATTACACCCCCCATAGAGCACACTGATTAATCTGGCCTGGGGATGACAAAGGCATAGATCGCTGTGGGAAGATCCATATCCAAGCAGAGGGGCTGCAACCTCCTGGATAGCAGTAGCTGAAAAACAGCAGGATGAGCCATGGCAGCTAGCACAGAATCCAAACATAGCAACAATCACATATGCCCTCCTATTCGGCGGTCTGTTTCAATCAGTGGCAGGCATACACCTGTGTCTATCATTCCTGCTGATACTTTCTCCCAATAGATTGTCAGCTATAGTCCCAGGCCCACCAGGGAAGGGACAGCACGTATTGGTGATCAGGTAGAGAGTGCCTTCACGTTCCTTCACAGAATGCTCTTGGCCTTATTCCCCTCAGCCCTGTGAAGTATATTAGTGAAGCATTTTATTGGGTGAAACTTGCATCCTCCCATCATAGCTCTGCTGGCTGGCACATAGGCAGGGCAGCACCAAAGCTGGTTTTATTGTTTGTGGAAGGAAATAGCCAGCCCACAAAACTTGCTGGGCACCCCATGCCCAACCTCGTGATCGGGGCAGGCATCACAGGGAAACTGACACCCCCTAACTCCTCTGTGTGAAGGCAGAAGGACAAGGGACAATTCTGCTCCGAATTGATCGTGATTAAGTAGATGGAATAGCCGATTATACATATACAAAGAAAGTGGAACACGCAGGATGTGTGGCAGTCATCTCCCTATCAACTCTGCTTGTATCTTGTACCCTTCCTTCCAGTCTTTTTTTACATTTTTTATATTGTAAAGGCTGTGGGGCAGGAACTGGGTTGGGTTTTCCAGGACATGAGTACAGCACCTTGCACATTTTGGGCACAGCTGTAATAATAATTAATAGTAGTCTTATGTCACCTGTTCAGTTAAAGGTTCTCAAATACTACAATAAATTAGGGACAACCAGACATTGCCTATTTGGTGGAGTCACATCTAATTTGCATTATAGGAAACAGAGGGCCACTCCCTCCTCTTTTCACAGAGGCGTGGCTTGCTGAGGCTATATATAACAGGCTCCATATTCATTCCATCAGTCTGGCATTTGGCAAATCGGGCCACACTTCGTCCATCCCTATTATAAATGATTTAGTTCAGCCGTCGTAAGCTGATGAAATTTGTATTTCAGGCCCAGTGGAAAACTAAACTCATTCAACCACCACATTTATCTTAGAAGTAAACTAACCATCCACCTTCTATAAGGACTTGTGTGACAAGGAAGAAATACTATCCATACCTGTAATATATAGAAAATTCTCTAGACCTCAGTCCTCTAGGCAGTAAATCAAAACCACCAGCGACTAAGAATCTGATGCATTTCCTAGCTCTGAAGCAGTAAGGTAAGTTGAGGATTGATGCTTCCATATTATCCAAGGAGTGACTGCTTTCCTGAGATGTTGCCGAAAAGGTTGCAAAGGTAGCAAGAAAACAGTGAGCTGCATTTCTCAATTTTGTTACATATAATCCTTCAAACGTTCCTACTGGGACATTGTCCTCATCCATTACAAAAGCCATCCCTACCCATGTGGGGGGAGGGAAAGGTCACATATATAACATGGAAATGAACCCTTTCCACTGGCACAACATAGATCTTAACCACTGCAGCTAAATCAATTCTCTCCCCTGTTCACACATGCAGAGCAGCAAACCTGCCAACTGGGAAAGCAATCAGCCTGGTTCATTCACAGTGGATCAGAATCTGGAGGTCACTGAACTAATGAAAGGGTTAACCCTTACATAACCAGAGTGGGCAGTGAGTTACTGCTTCATCTTATTTCTATATTTCATCTTTTCCTTCCTCACCCTAGTATCTCCATAGTTTGTTAACCCCAACTCTTCATGTCCTGTCTGAAACGAGACTGTTAGCTTTAGTAAAACCAGGTCTTTGTATTTTTACAGCAAAGTGCCCCGCAGGTTTTTGCAAATTGTAATCTCAGGTAGAATATGCACTTTAATGTGTCAGTATATTTAGATAAGAATAAAGCCCACGTTCATTATAGTTTACATGACATCAAATTAGCTAATATAGGGCAAAGAAAGGCTCTAACAGACCAAGCTCTCAAAAGTAATTAGTAATTCTTGGTTCCTCAACTTTTGGGTTGCTAACTTGATATATCCAAGAGGGGCCTGATTTTCAAAAATTGCTGAGCAACCACCATCTAAAACTCTGGCTCCTTTAAAATGTGTAAGTTTGGACACCCAGAAAGTGGGGCACCCAAAATCCACTCAACACTCTTGAAAATCTTGGCCAACATCATACTTGTGTCCAGTTTTCAGCTGCAGTAAGGAAGTCTTAACATGCTGGCTTGCTAGAATGGGGGTTGATTACTTAAAGCCATGGATTTGTGCTATCAAAATATGGCTTGATTTCATCTAGAGTATGATCTTCAAAAAATGTAAAATTTAAGTTTATAGTTACGAAGGAATAGAGCAGGAAAAATGATAAAGGAATACAAGACTTTATACATGAAGAGAGATCAGCAGAACTGGGGTTTAGTTTGAGCAGTATGACATCATGACTGGAGTATTTAAACTAAGAATTTTATATACGTATATCTATTTGACAGCTTGCTTATGTATTTCAGGTTGTTGGACAAACCTGAATGAGGGGACATAGCTTTAGAATGAACTTAATCCTGAACCTTTGAAATCAACAGGGGCACTGTCCGTTGAATTTAAGGGCAGAGGATTGGGCGCAGTAAGAGGGAATGTATATGAAATGCATTTAAATAAGTATTTTATGGAAACAGTGATGAATAGGTAGAGGTGGAATGGCATCCCGTGACAGGGTCCTGTTTAGGCACTTTATTGGATGGGAGTAGCCAACAGCCTTTCCATTTCCGATGGAGTTCTTCCCTTCTGATTGACTACACAGAGGCCATACCAAGACCTAAACACTACTTAATTTAAGATCTACTTGAAACCCTATGCTAAAGGTTTAAAGATGGATGTGAGTGGTGCAAAAACACTTTGGTGCAAACAGGACCACTGGTGGTTCAGATAAAATGGAACCTGGATCCAAACCAATCCCTGGTTTAGGTTTTGCAAAACCCCGAACTCCGCTCTCCATCCCATCCATAAAGCATACACCTGTATATCCTGAGAAGTCTTTAAAGCCCTTTACAAACAGTGACTGCTTCGCCCCTCGTGGTATTGATGCAATCCATGTGATGAAACACAGTATCTGTTTTAGCGTATCTCTGGCTCCTACTAAAAGGATTTAAGAAGGTCTTGATAGTTGAAGACAGAGCACATGTCCACACTCAATGAGAGGGGACTGCAGCGCTGTAAACATCCCAAGTTAGCTTTGACCTGGCGCCATGCTATGGTGCAGTGAAAATGCAGCAGCCTGGTCTTGCCTCTTGAGTACATACGAAGGATCCTGGGCCGGCTTGCATAGCCCGTGCTACCCCAGTTTCACTGCTGTTGTTATTGGTCCTAGCTAGATCAAAGCTAGCTCAGGTATGCCTCCACATGCTGCAGTCGCACCCCTGATTGCAGGGTAGGCATCCCAGCGACAGAGCAAGAACACAGGCAGTAAGAACTTAGGACAATTTTACAAAGCCAACCCATGCTGAAGGGCAGCTTTCGCAGGAGAGGCCAGTGAAATCTGAATAGCATTAAATCAGTTACATTGTAAGCAGCCTTCTAAATATGTGTGTGTGTACACTCATGCTGGCTGCAACCTGTCTGTCCTCCTCATTCATTACCTGCCCTCCGGGTAGCATCAGTGTAGTGCCTGAAGAGAAAGAAAAGTGTAATAAGACTTCACAGCTCCATGATGCCAATAGGAAAGTACAAACCCTGCTGAAAGTGCAAATAGCAGTTAGCTGGCCAGCCTGAGGAGAGCCAGAACTATAGAAGTGATGGAAAAATCAATGAAGAGGGTCAGCAGGGAGGGTGGAAGGAGTTCAAACACCTCAAGAGAATTTGAAACACTGGGACCTTGTTACCATTTTAAGAAATCCAGGAGGAACGTTGCAATCAGACCTGGAAGGATTCAAATTTGTGTTAATTGAAGCAAACGTCTATTGTTGTTGCCCTCCCCCCCCCCAATCAATTAAGGCCAAAATGCTCAAACGTACATGTCTAAAGCTAGGTACTTAACCCATATTTAGGGATCTAAATACACGGCCATGTTTTCGGAAGTGCTGAGCAACCCTGCTGATTACAGTTCACCTTCTGTTAACTAAACCTCTCGCTGCTTCTTCAGGGGGAGGATCTTTAACAGAGCTCCAGCAACCCAAGAGCACAAATCCCATTGCTTCTGAGTGGCGTTTGTGCCCCCGTTAGACTCCTTGTTAGACCCTGTGTTAACATCACCTCCATGGAAAAGAAGGTGAGGCTAAGTTCCTAAAAACAAATTAAAAATGGAAACTAATAATCATTTGGAAATTGAATTAAGAGCATGCATGAATGTACACAAAATGTACGCTCAGGCTTCACTAGCTTTAAAACACTCATGGCAGACTTTCAGAAGAAAGATGCTTTGTTCTGAAAGCTCACTTGCATGGCATGTTACACTGAATGCTTGAATAAGGACACTTGCCTGCTAACTTCAGTTTAGTTGAATAATTTAACAATATTTTTCATAAGCATACAGAAATATGAACTGTTCAATACATAGTACAAGTGCCAGTTAGACACAAATGAAGAAGTGAGCTTTTGAAATTATAGGCAGTTCAGGAACCCCACCTATTAAGATTGCCCAATACTTTTTCCATTCTAGACCTCTGTTTTCAGTTGGTTTTTAAAACTTGGTCAAAATTGAATTATTTAGCCTGAAGATTTCTATGTTTGGCCTTTGCCTTGGGTTGATTTTTTTTTAAAGTATGATAATAACATAAATGGGCTTGGAAGGATTTGATTTTTATGGATGTCGGCAAATGTCAATTTCACCATCCAAACAAACTGATGAAAAAATATTTCTATCTATAATAATTGAAATTTACAATAAAGTAAGAAAGTAAGAAAAATGCTGCTAGAGAACTTTTAGAGTTTGTTTTAAGGCTAATTACTTTGTATACTTCAACATGATGTTGACAATTTGAGTTTTAACGCTTATAAAGCTGCAACATTTTGAATCTCAGTGTTTACTGTCATTAAATAACTGTCTGATTCCTCCCCCCATAATTTCACACAACTCTGAAAATTTAAATAGAAAAAAATATTTAACAATAAGCATTTATATTATCTGCTGAAATTAAAAAAAACCAATTCAGCCAAACCTAAGCCTAAAGTATGATGCAATCTATACTTGGTATACTCTGTCCTGCTACATTCTCGGTCTGAACCAAAGTATTATATTAGAAAACCAATAGATTTTTGGAGTATTTAGCTCTACATTTAAATTTTGTTTCATGGGCTTATCTTTAATAACATCTAAATATTGTAAACACCTCTGGGCACATGTTTTTTGATGTACCTGAAGAACTACACTGGAGAGGCAAAAATAAAAGTGAATACGTGGAAGGGATGGATAGAAAACATATTCAATGTTAGCCAGCTTGCCTATCTCCAGAAAAAGGAGTATTGACTATATTATCAAAGAATGAATAAATGGTAAAGGATGTATTTTATTTATATAACTCTGGTCTCTATTAAAAAGCACCCTGTTATCAATTGTAACTGCGTCACAATATCTGGGATAATGCAATTATTTCCAGTTGTAAGCCAAGGGAAATGAATTGTTACCATAGTCATCACTCTGTTAGCCACAGTTGACTTTTTTAATGGTGAATGCTGTTTGTATGTAGTGTACTTCTTGAGTACTTAGATTCAGCCC
Organism: Mesoclemmys tuberculata; assembly: GCA_007922155.1. Lineage (NCBI taxonomy): Eukaryota > Metazoa > Chordata > Testudines > Chelidae > Mesoclemmys > Mesoclemmys tuberculata. Next base: position 8,030,567 of record ML675690.1, read on the forward strand.
AGACTTGATTTTCTTACAGCTGTTATAAAAGCCTGCAAATAAGGTTTATAGAAGAAATGCTGACAGGCCCTTTAACTAGAGCAGTGCTCTTGAATACCAATATAATTAATTGGGCAAATCATGCAAAGTGTGTGGCCTGTCAGTCATTTCTGGAACTATTCATATGATCAGGCCTTACTAATTTTATACCTGTCTCTTCTGTCTGCTCCAATGAAGATAATATTGTAAATATTTTTCACTTAAATGGCTGTGTGTGACTGCCATGAGTGTGTAAGAAGTCCCCACAGGAAAAAAAATCCCCTTGTCACCCTAACCATTGCTTAAGCTTGTCTTGCTTAGTACTTGTTCTTGAAATCAGACTTCTCAGGTTCCATTTAACTATTTTTGTTATGAATTAAGGTTCACCCAGTTAGAGATGATTGATTCCCTTTTCTTCTTGATGCTTTTTCTTTATGGTTGGATCTAATTTTACAAGAAAGCAATGCATCTAGTACAACTGGCCAAAAGCCCTTCCATTTCAGGGAAACTCTAGAAGGTGGCATTTAATAAGTGTCAACACTGAGTTATCTGACTGGTCCTAAATGCATTAGTCTGAGAAAGCTGAAACACATAATCTGAGATGCAAAAGTAAGATGTCTCATCCGATAACCAGGGAAATAAGGATTTTATGTGGGCCTTAGAAAACAGTTTCTTGCAATATTTTGGTTTTCTAATTCTGTGACCTCTCTGCTGTGAATTAGAATAGACAGGGATGGGAGATTGTAAACAGTACCCTGAGACCAGTGTTGTTAGTTCTCCAATCACTCCATGGAAGTCCACTGCCCCCCTTGCCCCTCCTCCCCTGACACCACGTGCTCCACTAATCAAATGGGCTGATAAATATTTTCAAAAGTTCAAAAAGGAAAATAGATATAGGTCACTGAAGATATATTTCTCCTGTTCAGTCAGTAACCTTCCTCTGCTGGTTTCCTCCCCAGCACTTTCTCATGTCTCAGCTTATGCCCTGCGTAGTGTGGTTCTCAAGATTTTAATTAAAGACATTTAGGGTAAGGCACCTGTTTATTAAAGGGTTTTATGGTCTGTAAGTCCAGTGCACATTGGCATTGCATGTGTATTGTAAAACAGAGAGAAGGAATATTATATGTATATAATATTATACTGTACATATGGATATGATTATAATCTATTCTACATCTCACCATTTTGTGATGCCAAACAACTCCATTTTGAGATTAGTCTAAGATTTATGTTCCATTAGCCCGTCTGGAAAAATCATATAGCATGTAATAGAGAGTGATAACCTTTTTATAAAATTTTAATCTTACAGAATTCTATTCTAAGGGCATATAATTTTTATTACGTTTCTTGGTTTGGTTTAAACTTTCCTATTAATTTCCATGGGTGTTTTTAGAGTAAGTTCTATATCCCCCTATTACCTTACCGTATCAAATGTCATGGGAGTTTCTTCCATAAGGGAATGAACTCTATAGACAGCTGACAGCTTGTTGTGCAAATGTTCTTCTGTTGCACTGTTGCTCAGTAGGATACCACTTTCCAGATTCTATTTCTTTCTTTAATTTCACAATGTTCTCCAAACAGCCCCACATTAATAAGGTTCATCAAGCACTTTCCATTCCTCTCCTCTGTGCATGGCTGGTCACATCTGAAATTGCAACGCTAGGTGGATACATTTCTCTTCTCTCACCAGACACAGGAATATGGCAGAGAACTGTAGGATTAATGAATCCGTATTAACTCCCTCGTTATAACTATTTTAGAAAGTTCTAGTAGCATTTTTTTTATTTCCACATATGGTTTGCTACAATTGGGCAAGTCTGAAAACCAGGGCAAGTCTTTTGATAAAGTAGTGATCCCATAGTGATGTAACTGATACATTTGTAGATGGGAATTTCTGGAAAGGACACTGCAGATAACAATAATTAGACCCGTTACCTTTTTACAAAGATGCCCCTTCTCAAGTATAATAAAAGTGCATGTTGTACTCTCCTAAATAGCCAAGCCTACTGCACATCTGAAATTTTTGATCACAAAGGCTAGAGGGTTAACAATTTTTGACTCCATATGCTGTATAGTGGTTAGTCATTACTCCTTTTAGTCAGCAAAGCACCACTTGAATCAACAGAAGTGGTTATCAAATAAACAGGCCATTTAGTACAAGGGGCGTGGGGAGGACAGGGAGCAGAAAGACTCAGAACAATCCAGCATAACAGATGGCTATTCCCTGGTTGAAACTGAAGATCTGTTGACACTCTACCTCTGAATTTAAACTAGACAATGCCTATAATTCAGTGAAGATTTTAGCTCCCTCTGTAACTCTCTGAATCAAGTAGAGATTTGCTTTGAGTGCTTAATAAATGAATGGAGCATGGATTGAATTAGGCTCCCTTAATGTTCATGACGTATTTCTTATTCATCTTCATGGTGGTTTGTCATTTAGAAAGAGAGAGAGTTGGATATTGATAAATATAATCTTACTTTATACAGGATCTTCTGGCCATAGAAAGTTTGGCTCTGATCTGAAAAATGACTGTAAAAGTACTATTTTAATGCTTATGGGACTTGCATATTAAATTAGCTACATTGGAAAAGTTGTATTGGCTTAACTAAATCAATTTAAAATTGTGCTAGTTAAACCAGTTCAAACCCCTAATATCGATGCACTTAAACCATTTTAACCCTTGCTTGAACCGTTTTGCCTTGCATTGGCAAAATACTCAACTAAATAAAACCAATTGAAGGGGCTACTACTTAGCACTAATCCCGTTCAAGTGCATCTAGTTTAACTCGATCAACTTTAAATTCATTTAGTTACGAAATAAAAGAACCTCAAACAAAAGGGGAAAAATGTGAAACTAGGAGACACTGACAAACCACTGTTCTGTTCACTCTGTTTGTATATTATATCCCTTCTCCCCCCACCCCACCCCAAATTTGCCTTGCTTGTTTTGATTGATTCATTAGTGTTGAGGCCAGAAGGGACCATTAGATCATGTAGTCTGGCCTCCTGCATAGAATCATGGAAATGCTGAACTGGATTTTGAGAACTCATCAAGTATCCAGCCCTCTGGGCTGAGGCAGGACCTAGTAAACTTAGACAGGCCAGAGAATTTCACCCAAAAGCTCCTGTGTTGAGCCCATTGTATGCTCTTTACGGAAGGGACCATCTTTTACTCTGCACAATACCGAACTCAGAGCAGCTGTGGGGCCCGTAGGTGCTACTGCCACACAAATGATTAATAGCAAATTAAAACAAATTAAACCAGTACAATTTTTTTAATGTAGACCGGGCCTTGGCTTACAAGTAAAAAAGAAGTGTGTGTTATCCAGCTGCCCACCCCGTGAAAGGCATTCAAAAGGCAAGCTGGGCTATTTCTCTTTCATGCATCACCACCAGTAATAAAAATTGTACTTTCCAGATTTTGCCCACATTGAAGCATAATGGGTTTGCAGCAGAGATATGTCTGAGAGCATGATTTGAAAGCAGTGAGGTTACACATCTGTAGTTGAAGAGTGGTTTTGACCTGCCAAGCTTTATTGCATGTGATGCTACCCCAAGAAGGAAAAAATTAGGATGATCAAAAGATGTTAACTATTTTCCACTAAAATGAAGAAAAGAGGGGTGGGTGACAAAGAAAGAAGAACCCATTTTAATTAAAAAAAATAAAATAAAACATTTCTGGAAAATTTGTGACAGAGGGGAAGAATTTGTCCTTCCTTAACAAATTTTTTTTTCATTTTCTTCCCTAATTTCCCCCATTCCTCTTTTGTATTAATCACAATTTTACATTGTTCGAAAATACATATCATTTAAAAACAATCCCACACATGCCACAGAAACTATTTTTGACAAGCTCTTGAAAAGAAATCCACATGACTCTCAGAGCCCAATGTGAGTTGGCAATTAGGGAAAAAAGGAAAATCTTTATGTGGTAATTTGCTTAGTTTGTATATTATTATTAATAATAATTTGTGTTATCGTAGTGCACAGAAGACCCATATTTGGATCACGTCCCATTGTGCTTGGCACTGTACAAACACAGAATCACAAAATGGTCCCTTCCCCAAGGAGCTTACAATCTAACGTAAGACCAGAGACTACATGTATGTCCATGATGAGATATAACAGATATAGAATCCTGCAATGCCATTTTTCACAGTAGAACTGCACTTTAAACATAAAGCCTTGGGAAGAGAGGTGCAACCAGCCAGCCAAAGCCCATTCACACATGAAGATGACTGGTTACAACGACTCTGTCAGGGAAGCGGAGACGTGGGGCCTGACTGACCATTGGCTTGTGTAGTCATTTACACAACTGCAAAATGGGTGCAAAACACTGCCATGGCCCAAGAGTAGTGGTCTAAAAACACTCTGCATGACAGCACAGTATGCAAAGCAATGATCAATCAGGCCCAGGGTGCCCACGTTTGCCCTGACATGAGACTCTACCCCCGAAGCAACATCTAATTTGGCCTTCAGCAAGAGATACTGGAAACTTCCCTCAGTAAAGCAATCAGCCTCAATAACTACAGAACACTAACAGCTGCCATGGCAATTTTTGGTTGGATTGGGTCCTAAAAGCACTGGCATGTGTTATAAGAGGGGATACATTTCTTAGGCAAATGAATATCTATATCCTTGTTTATACACGTGTAACTTCTGCAAGGTTTAACAGGCTGGAGTCTTTAGATAAATCCCCTCTTCTATCCCAAATTACAGGGAATCCTTACTTAGCTAGTTTAATATTTAATTAGGGGAAAATGCTTGCATTACAAATGTTTCCCATTATTCAGCAATCTCTACAATAGGCTTGTCAGAAGGTCAAGGAGCACTAACAAAGTCTCTCGGAAACAAAAGTTTACTCCTTCTTCGCTTCCCTTTCCGTCGGCACCAATGTTCAGGGCAAGAGCTGCTGGGAAGTGACAGAATGTGTTTGAGAAGATCAGATTCCGCACCTTAGAGTGCACAACTGAGTGGAAACTCATGCTAGGGAGCTTTTCTGTTAAATTACAGGTTACGTGGACTTTATTTTTCTCATTAGAAATGTGTCCACTTAAGGGAAAGCCCTTGCTGATTACAACTGCTTTTCTGCCAAGTAATTTAGTATAAAATATGTGTGTGTGTGTGTATTGCGTATAGTGTGCATCTGAGGGGGGAAAACCACAAAAATATTACAGGGGTCAGATCATGCACATCTTTATTCATGTATGCAGTCCCACTGACCTCTGCACACTGTGTGAATAAGGGTTTGCAAGACCAGACTTGATTCTAGTAGGAACTCAAAGCATTCTTGTTTAATGTACATGTATTGCCATAGCTTCTGTATAAGATTGCAGAGCAAGGAGAACACATTTTGGACATATCACCTATATTTGTCTCTCAGATGCGCCAAGTCTTTTATTTGTACTTTCAGGAGGGAGGGGAAGGAAATGATCTCTTCTAATGTGTGATTTTCAAATGTTGCCACTTGAAATGTATTCAGGCATCTTTTCAAATTCTGGGGACGGATCCCTTAGACACAGATAGAATGAATAAACTATTACACTTAGGATGGCCTAGCGTTTTGCATGTCACATCTGCTTCCAGTCCTCTGGTACTGATTTCTAGATTGATTCAGAGAGGTCCCTTTGTAATAAATTGTTTCATTCCTTATTCACTACAGGGTGCCAGCTGCTACTGGTTTTCACAATATGAAGGGCGCAACTGTGTGTTTAGAATGTGATGGTAGCAGATGTGAGCTTTCCAACGGGTGGGTTGATTGGCTGTGGAGTGGGGTTCTCTGAGAATTGCTACCAATTTGAGTCTTTGCTTCCATTCATTCTATTTTTTCCTTATCTTCATCTTCAGCCTTTTGAGTACAGAAGCACTCCCCAGCTAGCTGGAGCAAATGGCTCTGAACGTTCTCCAAATGAGATCTGGTTCTGAAGACCCACTGAGTCTGCAGCATACTACGTCTCTCTTCCCCACTGTCCTTTCAGTTCTGCTGTACCTCAAAACCTCTATTCCTCCATGACTGCGGTGGCAAGCCATACAGACAGCATGGAGGTGGGCTTGAGAAATGGGGTCATCGGAGAAACACTAAATTAATAAAGTGGAATTCAGAGACATGTCCAAGGCACGAAGTTTGGATCCAGGTTGCCCCTGTGTTCATGTGTGTTTGGATTTAGGGAGCATGAAGAAGTTTGGCCCTTCAGTTAGTGGAATGACTCAACCAAAAAAAACCAACCCCCCATTTCATTTAGCAAGGACTTTCCTTCAAATGCTAATAAGAAGAAAATCATGTTAACGTAACTTGAAATTTGGCAGAAGAGCTCTCTAATGGACATTTTCACCCAGCCTAATGCTCCTAGGTGTGGAGTCTGATCTTCTCAAAGCCATTCTCCCCCTTCTCAGCTTCCATTTTTATAGTCCTTCCCCTGAATGCTTATGCAGAAGGGGGGGTGGGATAAGCTGAAATGACATCAGCTCTGGTTTCCCAGAGCTTTTGATAGGGCCCCCAGACTTTCTGACAAGCCCACTGTGGAGCTGGGTTCAGTGTAGCATTTATGTGGAGTTCCAGATTTCCAAACGTTGGGGTTGTTCAGATCCAGGCCTTTGGTTTGGATGTGTTTGTGTAAATGAACAAAGCTAATAATAATGCTCAAATCTCTAATGTAACCTGAGAGTGCATCAGCTGGCTAGGGTCAACGAAATCTGCTGTTCTCAATGGGTGGCTGAATCTGCCTTAAGTCAGTGAGGGGAGACATGAACAGCTGTGGCAATTTATATAACTTGTTATATACAGGCAGCTTCCTTTCCCAGCCCCTCCATTGCCCTGCATGTAAAAGCCCCTCTTTTTAATTCATGAGCATTTGCAATATCAGAGTGTGGATGCGGTGCAATCTGGTGTATCCGGCATTCAAGAGTGTGCAAAGGCCATTTACAAAAGCAAAGTAAGGGCTAAAGTGTGGCCATTGCAGCCACAGCTGAAGCAAAGAAGTGAGGAGGTGCAGTGGAGAGTCATGGTACTGTGGAGGACTAAAAGGGCTTGAGCAGCACTAAGGTTAGGGCTCTGAGCAGTGGAACTAACATCTTTTTGGAGTCCGCATTGGCTCCATGTACACCACATTGGCTCCATGTCACAACACAGCATCATTTTCAAAAGTGTTGCAAAACTTAACTATCTGCTTAAACATTGGACTTGCCTCTCTTCCCCTTGAGCTGAGATCTCTGAATACTTGCTTGCGTGCTGGGGTCAGCCACCACAGGTACCCCATCATACGCACTAAGTGCACAGGCGTGCGCACAGGGGTGCCAAACCTTTTTGGTCCAAGTAGGACTGGCGGTGGAGAGTAAAATCCCACGAGATCTCACGTAGCGTGAACTCTCCTGCTCTGCCGCCGAATTTCACTTTGCTGGGGCATTTCTCGGCAGAGAGTAAAAGGCCCAAGTTTGTATTGTATTGTAAGTAAAGTTTAGTTGCTAAAACAAATTAAGTTTAGTTAATTAAGCTCAATAAATGTTCGCATTTAAAAAAAATAAATAAATGAAATTCCCTGGGTGCACACTTTAATGAAATGTGTTGCGCACGCCTATGACCAAGTGTCTTCCATATGCAGACCCAGAGCTGGCTTCGGAGTGCCAGCTGGAGAACGGGGCTTGCTATGGACTCGTTCCATCTCAGCTGTGTCCTGTTTGGTGCATGCTCCCTCGCACTTTGCAGTCCCAGAGCACCAGCAGAAGGTGTCTCGTTGTCTGTTGTGTAAGAAGTACAGGGGAAGGACTGCCTGCACTCTGCCCCACGAGTGTACCTGTGGGAGAGAGGGAAGTTTGGATGAGATGGGAGAGAATTTGGGGAGGCACTTAACACCAAGACCTATCTTCATGAGAGTTGGAAGCACGTTAGAAGGATTCATGGTGACTTGACATAATGGCTGTTTTCTTGCGCCCTTCAGCAGTTCCTGTTCCTTTCTGCTCGGATACTAGGGCTGTTATCTCCCAGGAACTGGCCACCAGTCCACTTGTGCCCCAGCAGGTGTCCTGTGTACACATCTGTCAGTTCCTACTAGAAGCAGAACAGATGTGCCCTGGGCTAGACCTGGCCCATGAGCCAGGCGCTGTGAGTGGACATGTCGGTGTGATAGGCACTCAAGGCAGGAAGGGGAAGCATCTCAGGGATGGGTGATGAGGAGATATAGACTGAGGCAAATCAATTTTAAAAGGTATTTGATTATAACTGTGGCTTTGTCCTCCCTCTGCAAAATCTTGGACTCTCACAGAGATCCCAGCCGTGACAGCAGAGGCTGTTCGGGCCCGATCCTGCCACAAAGCACCTCCTGCAATGTGATTTTTAACTGGCGTGGAAGCCACTCAGAGCCTTGCAGGAGGCCGTCAACAGCTTTGCAGGACCAGACCCTGGATTCAGCCATTGTCAACATCTTCCTGAAACCGCTCTGTGGCCCGCTCTGCTATTGGAGCTATTAGATACTTGATTAGGGGTATTTCAAAGCAGCAGATATAAATTTCTAACCAAAAGAAGACTTATAAAAAATCCATTGGTAAAAGATCAGCGTGTGGAGTGGTACTTCGTAGTTCTGCTATATTCTTAGCAATTTCCATCTCCTCCTAATTGAGGAACAAGCCCTGTGCAAGTGTTGAGGGGAAAGAATGATTTTCATCGCCTTCATTACTCACTTGTAGCTTCACCTCCTCTGAGTTATGACTCATTTTCTCACTCCTGGGACATCTCTCATATAAACCGATCATACAATAATTCACCAGAGGGGTGAAAAATTAACTTGTCGTCTTAATACAGAAGTTAGGAAAATAGGCTAATATTTCATTCCTCTAGAAGAAACTGATATAATGGGAGCAGTCAGGTCACAGCATGGTGTGTAGCCCAAGCAAAAAAGAAATGTGCCTCAGCTAGACTAGAGAGCTGGAGATAGAAAGCCTGGCTTAACTTGATGGATGTTCAGACATTGCTTCAACACTTATTTTCTGTGTCTGATTTTGTCTTTGTTTTGTTTTAGGCTTGTTTTTGGGGGGGGAGAGAAAGAACAGAGCTAGACTGACAACACCATAAAGGGAGTTCTCTTTCAATGCATAGAACGTGTACCACCTATCGGTGGCATCACACATTTCCCCACAGGAGGCACCATCTATGTAGTGGAGAGGGTCTTGTGTTTCCATCCTCTTTCCTTGGCCTTTCTGCTGAGACTGTCAAAAAGGGTGCCGTTTAGTCTTGGTCTACACTACCAACTCACGTCGCTATAACTACATGGCTCAGGGTCTCCAGCAGGAGGAGCTGCCGGAGTCTTTCCCCACTGCTTTCAGCCTACCAGAGTTGGCAGGGAAAGGCTTCAGCACTTGGCAGGCAGCCGGACACTACACTGCTAAAATTAGCAGACTATATGGGGAGGCATGGCTTGAGCAAGTAGAAAGCATGCAGGGTATGCCTTTGCATTCATACCCACACCCATCATGTATGTCTTTGCTTGCCTAAGCCTTGCCTCACTGGCTATTCTGCTATTTATGCCCTTGCTAGGGAGATATGTGTGTCTGTGCCCTACATGCTGCCAAAAGAAGCATGCACTGTAGACGTACCCCAGCTGTGTAACCATGAGATAGTCACTAAACTTCTCTGTGCCTCAGTTTCCCAGGCTGTACTATGCAAGCAGTATTTGTCTTCCGATGTAAGTGGTAAGGCAGTATTGTAAAAGAAATTAAAAAGTTTTCCTAGTTATTTTAAGGAGTTCCATTTGCTTTATAAGTTCTAACAAACAGTACATGCCATTGACACTAATACTAACGTGTTTCTTTAGTACATATTGTTACTAATATGCATTTATAATATGATATAGCCCAAATCCCTGATGAGGAGAAGGGGCTCCGTTCTGCACGGGAGCTGGACAGACATAGAGAAAGAGACGGTATCCGTGGAGAGTGCAGAAAATCAAACATGCAAAATCATCACAATTTGGCTGATCATTCTGGGTTTATCACGCGGCTGTCAAGAAAATGTAGGGGGTATAAACATATTTCTGGGGAGGAGCATAACATCTGTTTAAGAGTGCGCAGCAATAACGTACAGCAGTTTAGGACAGGAAATGAAGAAAAATATCATATCCAATTCAAACTGCAGGGGGAATTTAGGTGAGCAGAATATCATTACTCAAATTGGAATTTATCTAGGACACCAAGGCTAATAACACTATTCTTGGGACAAGTGCTATGGAAACTTTAATGACCACGAGTTGTCATGACATTGCCTTTGTATGTGATCTGAAAGACTGCGCCACTTGTAACTCTTAAAGCCCCAATTTCATGCTAGGTTGAATTGCCTGGTTCAGTTCTGATTCTGAAAGGGGAGGAACAGCCACTGAATCAGCAGTACCCCTTTTCTGCAGCATTCTGGGATTTTCTTAGCACCTCTCCCCATCTCCAAGTGTTGCCAAGACTTGACCTTTCTTAGCTTCGGATAGCTGAGTAGAGCACAGCTCCACGTGTATGACCTCCATTTTTTGCTTGTTCTTTCGCATTTAATTGTGAGAAGTAAAAACTAATTTTCTTCTTGTGCTGAAAGAACACGTTGGCTCATTGTGAAGCAATGGGATCGCTTGAGCATGTTATTGAAGTTGGATATTTTTAGGTGTATGTAAGATCAAAGCTCTGATATCTCTTGGTGCAGTAATTCATGTATCAATACTTAACAGCCAAAGAATTTCTTTTCTGTTTCTCCATTCATAACATTTCATTACATTTAAAGCTGTGTTTTTTGACATTTTTGTGTGATGTACAGCTCTTTAATGCAGCACTAGTTGATTTGAATTATGCCAAACTTACATAAAATACAGAAACGTGCAGACTGAGAATGAAACAAGTTTTATCCAAGAGACAGACAAACTTTAAGGTTTTCAGAGGTTGAGTTTGGATAAACCTTATTGAAACTTCATTTCTGTTGAAATTGGAATAGAGATTTTGCAAGAACAGACTTTCTCGTGCAACCTTTGGTAGTGCTTGGTGCTCAGAATTTTTCACGAATTATTTCCATAGACTAATTTACATCTATTCCCAACCCTCACTTAAAATCCATATAAATAAATGGGTCTGAGCTGCCAAATTTGGAACTGAAGATGATTTGGAATTGGGATTTTGGCTCAGGGTGTTAACAACAGTATGTCTACGTGGCGACACAGGAAATTAAGCTGAATTAACTGAAGTTGTGATTTTGAAGCACATTAAACCCTTTTGTGGATGTTCAGTTGTCAGTAACCGGGAACCAATTTGAATGATCAAGCAGCCTTCACTATTCTTAAGGATAAGATATTATCATATGCTTCTGTTTCCCATTAGGATTCCCACTTGTAACCTAAACCAGGGTGAAGTTGCAAAATTCTGCAGATCCAAAATCTGGATCCAAGCTACCTAAAGCTCAGGGGATTTTGGATAAAGGGAGTTTTGTCCTAGCCCATCTATATTAATAAGAATGTATTACCAAGACTGCATGGTAAGAGATCAATAATACAGACTGTGTGACATGAACAATAGAATTCTTCTTTCAACTTTTCTCTTTTCCCTATCATATTCACGCAAGTTGACAAGTTCAGCCTCTGAGGTCATCAAATCTGCCATTTCCTGATGATTTGAGTCATTAACAATTATCCTTACACTTTATCCACTGTGTAAATTGTGTTTTTCCAAGAACTGAAATTAAGCAGTAATTCAGGTTTCCCTTTTAGTGGTTTAGGTGTTTGATGGAGGTGCTATTCCTAATAATGCATACAGCAATTGCTTAAAATCGATCCCATTGCTTATTTCATGTTTTGATAAGTTTCACAGAAAGCCGGGTGTAAAATGCTAGTACATGTCTCATTCACTTCACAATCAGTTTTAAGAATAATTTGATTTGCTATTTTGCTTCCTCTAATTTTAGCTTTCCTATTATAGGTTAAGTGCTGCTCTTGGAAATATGTATGGCTCCTATTAATATAAATGGGAGCCATGTGTGCATTCAATGACAAAATTTACCCCAAAGCATTTCCTCCTACTCACCCTCCACAATTACTGAGTGTACTATTACAAAATCACTTCTTTAATTACAATTTTTAGCACAAACTTTTTTTTTAATTTGACAGATGCCAGAAGTCACTGAATCAATTGTCAGTGTATAATAATTGGAAATACCCTTAGCATTTACACATCATTTCTGACCTTCAGAGTGCTTTACAAATAGTAGCTTATCAATCCCCACAGCGCCCCTTTGAGTTTGTTTAGGTAAATGAATATTACTAGTCCCCTTATATAGATAGGAAGACAGAGGCATCCACAGAAGACTGGCTCATGGCTAGAGCGTCACAAGAAGTCTGAAAAATCTTGAAAATGGCAGAATACATACTTTACCTTGTCCTTTGATTGACTCTTTCTCGATCTGCACCACATCTACCTTTGTGGCTCCATTCTGACTTGGAGTCCTTCACACATTCACAGACATTGCTTGCAATTAAGTACACAAGACCTGCTGCTTTAATTGAGTTCAGTCCAATTTGTCACTTCAGACTTTGAAAATTATGTGTAAGGAAAGATTTACGTCCCTTTTGTGATTCAACTAAAGTTGACAGAGGAAAACTTTTGATCACTCAGCCATTAAGCACATTTCAGAGTGGTGCCAGGCTAATTACTGTGCATTTATTTTTATTCAAAACAATCAAAGCTGCTAGTGTACAGTGTGGTTTAAGACCGTATGCTTTTGTGTTTTCTGATCCCAAATCTGCTCTCTCAGGCTGGTGTAAATCAGAAATAACTGTCTTGCCTTCAAGGATGGGGATGTGTGAATCCCAAACAAGTTAATAGTTTAGGGAAACTCTCTGCCTGACTTGTTTTGTGACGTTGCTGTACCTGGTCAGAAACAGGCGCGAGGAGCATGTCCCTAGATTGTTGGTGACTGGACAGGTAGCTTTATGGGGACGTGGTCAGCATGGATGCCCCTGGTCTCTGAGAGACGTGCTGGTCTCTTTAGTCTTGCATTTCAGTGACTGCTGAATTGAACCAGCAGTGTTAAAGGTGGGCTCTAGAAAAACGCATACAAGGTAGGGCTGGGTTTCTACCTTTCATTCAGCCTTAAAATTAGAGCAGAGCTATGTGGTACTGGTAACCCCAGGCGTTAGGGGTGGGCTACAGAGCCTTTGCTGCTAGGTCACTAGTTTAAATCCAGCCCTGATCATTAGTGACCTCAGGATGTCGCCATCCAAGGTGTGTAGGCCATTGTGAAATGACTTGATGTCAGCAGCGCAATTCTTAGTTATCAACATCAAAACCACCCCCATTGGCCCCTTGTTTTAGCTCTCTCAGCAGAGAAGCCGAGGATTGTATGAGCCTTGGAGACCAAACTGCTGCTCTTCTTGAGCTGGCCCCTACGGGCTGAGCTTCAGACACATTGGCAGGAGAACCTGAGGCTATCCATGATATGTCAGATTGACTTTGGGCTGGGTTTTCAAAGGAGCATAAAGGAATTCAGCCTCCCCACTCCCATTGAACTCCTTTAAGATAATTCCTTTAGGCTATCTGAAAATCCCTGTAGGCGGGTGATAGCCTGGGACCTAGAAGAATTCAAGGCAATTTTTTTGTTCTGCCGTTGACTTCCTGGGTTAATCACTTAGTCTCTCTTTGCCTCAGTTCCCCTTTGGTAAAATGGGGACAACACCACTGCCCTACCTCCCAGGGCTGTTGGAAGATAAATCCATAAAATATGGTGGGGTGCTCAGATCCGATAGCAGCCAAGTAAGTACTTAAGAAAGATAGTGACAATTGGTAATGCAGAAGCACCTTTCACTTCCGATTCAATTCATACGTAAAATAGAAAAACAAATCAGCGGCTCAAATGAGGACCCTGTGTTTAAGATGCAGAGCTGCTGTTGCATCTGTAGACTGCCCTATTATGTTGATAAGATAGTACTAGGCCAGCAAAAGACATGCTGCTTTCTTGGCAGCCTTCATGCCATGCTGGCCCTCGGTTGATATGGAAGGACATCGATACCGGATCCACAGACAGCAGATCTTTGGGATTCAGCCAACTGCTGGTAGCATCTATTTTTTCAATTTCAGAAATGCAGCTTGAGGAAATCCTGTACAGGGAAGGACGACTCTTGCTAATGAAGTTTCCAACCCCCCACCCCCACCCCCGGCCGGAAAAAAAAAAGTAGAGAGAGAGAAGCTTCACAGGAATTTTAATTAGCCTCCCATTGGCATGAATATCATCCATAATATCTCACACTGTTCAGAGACCACTGCAGGAGAATAAGCTAGTGAAAGTGGCACAGAATGGATGCTTTAACTTGGCATGGCCTCGTTTTGTCAGGAACATTGCATTAAGCAGGGCTATTAGTTTCTGTTCACATGGGTTGTATGCACACGCTTCCTTTGGTTTCAATTTTTGAGGGGAAGCAGTGCAAAAGGGACAATTCAGGCCAAAGAATTCGGCCTACTGCTTTAGGCTCAGACGTATGCTTTGTTCACATTAAAGTTCTCTTTGCAACTATAAGGGCTTTAAACATTTTTCAGTTGAACTTTGATACTGAAGCACAGCTGTACATCAGATTCTTTGGGCACAGACCCATGGAATACACTTGGCCCTGCATATACCAATTAGAAGAAGTTAAGTTTCTAATGTAAAACTATTGTTCTGCAAATTATATAAGGAACAAAGTGGATTACAATGCCGGAATCCACAGGCCAGAGGGATTGTTGTCTTTTAGAGCTTGCCTTTTGAACCCAAGGAAGAATTGCAAAGTGCCCATTCGGATCTTGTTAACAATGTTTGCATTTTGATAAACCAAGCAGCTGTTTATGAGGAAAAAGAATTAAAATAAGAGGTTGTCTCTGGCTCAACCCAGCATTCTGAACAAACAATTACAGATAAAATAAAAACACTCTAGTCTGGAAACCTTCTAAAAACTACCTCTTGTTATTTGAACAAACACATTGCTGAATGTTTCAGGATTCCCAGTATTCAGCCTGTATTTTCCTTGTCTTATTTGTATGCCTTTGCCCACTATTGTAAGTGTACTGTGGCATCCTTGATGATTCTCTCCAGCCTTGATTTCCACACAGGCAGTCTATACTAGCATTTGTTACTTTGGACTTTAACACCTACCCTCCCCATTGGTGTTTCTTATCCTTGGATGTGTATATATATACCTCCTATCTGTGATTTCCACTTCATGCATCTGATGAAGTGGGTTGCAGCCCACAAAAGCTTATGCCTGCAGAAGTTTGTTAGTCCTTAAAATGCTACAGGACTCTCATTGTTTTTGCTAAAGAAAGCTGGAGCTACTTTACTTAGGACTCATTTTGGTGTCCAGTGGGTTCTGGATTTCAAAGACTGGTCTGTGTGTACTTACTTTATTGACCTGTTTGTTGTTTCCACTCTCTCTGGAACATGGTTAATCACTTTTTGATACAAATGTACTAGCATTGTTTTCCTTCAGTCTTTAGAGCAAGTCTAGAGGATCCAGTGGCTAAACTGTTGATCTCCATAGCTTTCCCCGCTGCACCTCTGAAGGAAACAGCGGGGAATTTCAAGGAAAATGCTGGTGCAGACAAGACCATCAACATTGTCCTATAAAACACTAAATGGTTTGGGTACCTGATTACCTGCAAGATCATTTCCCTCTCCATGCTTTACTGCCACAGCTGAGATTAGCTGAGGCATTTAAATTGGAGCGTCCTTTCTGTAAACAAGAAAGTGTTGCTGTAAGACATACTCTGGGAGATGGACTTGGTTTGTTAACATTCCAGACCTTCTGCAAACTGCATATTTTCCCTCTGGCTTGTTGCAAGGAGGTAGGCAGCAGGGATCTCGGTTTATATATGTATTTTATTTTATTGCCTGATGGATATTTAGTTGTGTGTTTAGGGTGGGAGGAAAAGTTTTTGCATTGTTCTTTTGTGTGTTCTTAAATTACGTAATGGGTATTCATAGCACGACTCCTTTTTATGCTTACCAAGCAGGGCCTGCCACATTTTCAGAAAAAGGAGGACAGGGAGAACCAGCCAGACTGATGTTCATAACCTAAACAAATGAGCTCACTCTTCATTGTAAGGTGAGGCTGGTATGTGTATGATAGGAAGATGGAGGCAAAAGGGTAAGACTAAAACTAAATACAAGGTACACTAGAATATAGAATAATAGAATTACATAGGGCTAGAAGGCACCTTGATAGGTCATCAAATCCAGCCCTTGCACACAGGCAGTACAAAGTAAACCCAGACCATGCCTAACAGGTGTTTGTCCAAATTATTTTTAAAAACTTCTAATGATGGGGATTCCTCAACCTCCCTTCAAAGCCTATTCTAAAATGTAACTACCCTGTGTAAAGTTTTTCCCAATATCTACCTTAAAACTCCCTTGTTGCAGATTAAACCCATTACCTCTTGTCCTACCTTCAGTGGATATGTAGAATAATTGATCACATCCTCTTTAGAACAGCCTTTAACATATTTGAACACTGTTATTGGCCCCCCCCCTTAGTCTTCTTTTCTCAAGCCTAAACATTCCCAGATTTTTTTAAGATATCCTAATAGGTCATATTTTCTAAACCTTTTATCATTTTTGTTTGTTCTCTGGACTGTGTCCACTTTGTTCACATCTTTCCTAAAGGGTGGTGCCCAAAATAGAACACACTACTGCAACTGAGGCCTCACCTGTGTCAGGTAGAGTGGGACAATTGCCTCCCATGTCCTGCACATAACACTCCTGTTAATACACACTAGAATATTACCCTTTTTCACAGCTGCATTGCATTGTTAACTTGTATTCAATTTGTAATCCACTATAATCCCCAGATCCTTTTCAGTAATATTACCACCTACCTCGCCAGTTATTCCCCATCTTATACTTTATGCATTTGATCTTTCCTTCCTAAATGAAATACTTTGCACTTATCTTTATTGAATTTCATATTGTTGATTTCAGACAATTCTCCAATTTCTCTGTCTTTTTAATTCTAAGCTGGCCTCCAAAGTACTTACACCCCTCCCAGTTTGGTGTCATCAACGAATTTTATATGCATATTCTCCACTCCATTATCCAAGTCATTAATGAAAATGTTGAATAATAGTGGAACCAGGACTGACTTCTGCACAACCCCATTAGATACGCTTTCAGTTTCACAGTGAACTGTTGATAACTACTCTTGGACCCACTTCTGCATCCTCTTATAGTAATTTCATCTAGACCATATTTCCCTAGTTTTCTTATGAGAATGTCATGTGGAACTGTGTCAAAAGCCTTACTAAAATCAAGATATATCATACCTACTGCCTCCCCCTATCTACTAGGCCAGCAACCTTATCAAGGCAGGAAATTATGTTGCTTTTGCATGATCTCTTCATGACAATTTTTTGTTATAAACCCGTTATCCTCCAGGTGCTTACAAACAAATTGCTTAATAATTTTTTCTAGTGTCTTTTCAGGTATCAAAGTTAGGCTGAGTGGTCTATAATTCCCTGATCTCCTTTGTTCCCCTTTTTAAAGATAGGTTCTATCCTTGCCCTCCTTCAGTCCTTTGGGACCTCATCTCTCTTCCATGAGTTCTGAAAGATAATTGCTAATGGTTCAGAGATTGCTTCATCTACTTCCTTAAACACCTGAGGATGAACATCATCAGGTGCTGCCAACTTGAATGCATCCAATTTATCTAAATATTCTTTAACCTATTCTTTCCCTATTTTGGTTTGTGTTCCTTCCCCCTTATTGTTAATGTTAGTTTTGTTGAGTATCTGATCATCATTAACCATTTTAGTGATGACTCCAGCAAATTATGCATTATACATCTGAGTCTTCTCGATGTCATCAGTTATTAGCTCTCCTTCCCCACTAAGTAGAGGACGTACACTTTCCTTCATATTTCTCTTGCTCCTAATGTATTTAAAGAATCTCATATGTTGTTACAGTTTTGCTTTAATGTTTAAAAAAGAAATCTCAGTTCATTTTAGCCAGTCTGCTGCCTTCACTGGCTGCCTAAACAGCAATTATTGAATGTTTTAACCTAATATTCTCCATTTCTGAATGTAGTTGCCAACAAAGTAGAAACGTGTCTGCTTTCTAGAAAATATTTGTTGTGGTTCTGTGACCATAGTGGTCACTATAGTTAAGGTAGCAATCATGTGGACGGAACTTAGGAAATAAAGCCAGGCTTCACAGCGCCATCCTTTCATCCAAGGTTCTTCATAGATGCTGTGACGTGAATGAGGCAAATGCCACTGTGGAGCCTATGCTTCATATATAGCATCAGCTGAAGTCAGAGAGGAGGAAATTCTTTGTTACTAATGGGTGGAGGATCAGCCCTTCTGTACAAATCTTGTACAGTGACAGTGAAAACTTCCTTCTTGCAGACTTCATGCAGTGGGCTAGATAAGCTGTTATGGTGGGGTCACACAGAACATAGAGGAATACATTTTTCATTTCCTTTGTGCTGGTGAGAGACACCAAGACGACAGCCCTGGAGACTGAAGTCTGCTTTTTATTCCAAAAAGAGGTCGACCGTGGGCAGTGGAAGTCCCAGATTACTGACATGGTCTCGCTAATGTGACTAAATCCCTGATCTGAAGAGACCACCTCAGTGGGTGAGAGGGCTGTTCATTCTCCATTGCCCATTAAGTCCTTCACCTTTTTGCTGTGAGCACCAGTAAAATTATGAATTAGTACCAGCGGCGATGGTTTTTTGATTAAGGGCATTTTGGAAATGAGCTGAGAATGGTGAACTTATCTCACACTGGCTACTGAAAAGCCACTGTATGCTAAAAACTTTTTGTTATTGTCAGCTTGACTCGAATTTGATCTGTTAATTCAGAGGTGAAAGCGTCTTATTGCTTAGTGCCCCTCTCTGTCTGCTTTAGCATTTAGATAAAAAAAAGAAAAATTCTTAATGATAAATAGCAGAGTGACACTCCTGCACTTTGTTCAGAGTTTTCCAGAGTGAGGGATCTGAATTGCAGCTCTTTAGTATTGTTCTCAGTCAATAGCCAGTCAGTCCTATAAAACAACTTTGCCTTTCATCCACAGCCAGTGTCAGTATTAATGCCCTCAAAAATTATGACAGCCTCTGAGGTCCTTGACTACCAAGGGCAAGCCTGATAAAGAAATGCAGGGTGTGATAAGAAACCATAACATGAGGATTTCTTAAGTCACCATCATTTGATGTAAAACCACATCTATTGTGAGATCAAAAGGAAACACTTGACTACCAAGCAGTGTCCTTGGGTCTCCTGTGTTTGTGCTCAAAGTCCACCTATCTTAGATATTTCAGAAGTCACTTACAGTCCATCCATCTCAGATATTTCTAAAGCACCTATCATTGTGATATCTAATAGCAGAGTAAGTCAGGTAAGGTCACAGCCAAGATAAAATTATTATATTTCTCAGTAGCACAACAAATCAGACAATAGAAACTATCCATTCCCGCTCAATACCATGCCATGCTCTCATCATCCAGGAGAGAGGTGTTGTATCCAGTGAAAAGATGCCTTTACCTTTTTTTCAGAAGCTCATTGTATTGCAAGATGACTACTATTTTATGAATCCCAAAAGTGCTTGACTAAAGACATGCTCTCCTGCCCCAAAGAGCTTGCAGACTAAATTTTAGCCATGAACAGGTGAGCGTGATGACCAGTATGGAGGGAATAGGTCTAGTAAGGTGAGGATTCATGTATACCATTGCCACTCAGCCTGGATATGGTTTGGTGGCTCTGTTAGTTCCATACATATGTATAAGGAAGATAAAGACATGGCAGGGATCAGTATTGCCTTCAGGGACATGGTGGAAGAGGTGAGTGTGCAGGATGTTTTTCATGATCAGTTAACAATGACAAGAATGTGCCTTTAATGGGTACAGGGCATTAGCCAATGTGTGCCATTCCAAGGGTTCAGTGTTACAGCCACGCTGAACATACAAGTTTTCATCCATGCAGTGAATTCAGATATTGCCCACCAGAAGCAGGAGCAGCTGCAAACAGTCACGTTTAGCTTTTCTCCGAAGCTGGGAACTGGTGGATGGCACATGTCTACTTCCCAAGTTATTCGTTCTTATAAGAAGGGCAGTCTCTGCGTGTAACTGAGTAGCGGGAGTGATGAGTGCTGTAAAGTACTTCCACACAAATGAACACCTTTGAAAAAAAAAGACCAGTGACTTCATTAATTTCATAGCTTTCTTGTGACATGAGACTAAAGGAAAGGGAGCAGCATCGGTGACCTCACTGTGAGAAAGAGCTTCAGGAGGGTGGCGAAGGGGGGAGCACATTTCACAAAGCTCTTCTTGCGAGCAGAATTTGTCACTTTCGTTCCTGTGATATCGTGTGCAGCCCCTGTGTCCAGATCTTTGGGTTATGACAGCAGTGACAAATAAACATGAAGAAGGGAAATGTGAAGTGAACGCAGGAGGAGAAGAGAAACTGAAAGCTGGGGGAAGAGAAAGAAGATGCTATGTATGGACCCTCCTTGATGATGCTTTATTTTTATTGCGGTAGTGGGCCCTGAGCAGGATAAAAGCCTAATTATGCTAATACAATTTAAACATGAGGTGAAATTGTGGTCCCTATGAAGCCCATGAAAGCTTTGCCATTTACTTCAGTGGGGCAAGAATTTCAGCAGTGGTCCCTGTTGTAAAGAGCTGAAAATCTGAGGGCTAGATCACCAATTTGGATCAGCTAATGTGGGAGACTGTGACTCCCAGCTGATCTCCCTGATGCTCTGGGGAGGGAGTAAATTTGGACAGTCTGTGCCTGGCACGGCATACGCTTCCCACTCCATCTTGCCCAACTACAAGATGGGGAGACCTAGTAGCTCTGCAGTGTCCACTTCTCCTGCTTGCGACATGTTACACTAGTGAATAGGAGCCAAGGAGTGCCTTGCACCCTCTCTGCATTTCTGCCCTGGCACATGGAACATGCCATGATCTGCCCCTAGAAAGACAGGCAGAACTCTGCACAAAAAGTGGGAAGGCAAGGGATAATATCAAAATATGTATAATTTTATGTAGGTTTAAAAAATAAATTAGCTGTAACCAACTGCTGTTTCTATTATTACGAGTTCATTTAAACATTGTGTTATGAGCTGGGTTAAAGCCTCCCTGAAACTGATGAGCGTGAATGTACCCTTCATTAAAGAGATAATTCAGGAGCCCCACCTAAAACAAAGCATAATGAAGTCTGCCCAAAAATTGTGTGGCCAGAGGATTCCATGGAGAATTGTTTGAAAAAGGGCATGCATGTGTATGTGCCAGAGAAGGAAATCAAGCATTATCCTGTGAACCTGGGAGAAGCTTAGAGTGCATGGCTGTGTCTGGTGCTGGCCATAGCAGCTGTAAGCTAAGAAACTACCCCTTATTGTTTTTTATTCCTCCCATGTTTGGGGAAGCAGCACTTAGAACATTCCTTGTAAATAAATAACATTGCATCAGAGAAAATGCCTGAAGCCTGGAGTATGGGGCCCTGGGCAATTCAAGTGCTGGTGGTTCAGTTAATACAGAGAGCCTGATAATAGAGGCTTAGATAAATGGGGTTCTATTGTATTTCATAATTTATCTGCCATGTAGGCTTCAGTCAATGCAAAGAAGTGATCAGGTGCTGTCAAAGTCTTCTGTTAGTAGTTTTTCTGATCATCACTAGTTCCATCCCTCCCTCTGTGTACTTGGTGTGATTTAAAGGGTAAAATTCTGCTTCCTTGGCTCTGAGCTGGGTGTCTCGATTTCCCAGCTGGAAGACGTGCAGTATGGGAGCTCACTCTATAAATCTTTTCCTTTTGAATGGGTTTTTTAAAGCTGAGTATGTGATATAACAGAGTTTTGCTTTAAGACCTTTTAAACACAGCCTTCTAACAAACTTTACATTTGGCTGGCTTGAAAACAAATACTGTTACCCAGGTGACGTTATCCTAGAAAAATGTTGATTTAAGAAAAGAAAGTTAGTGATAATTTTTAAGTTTGCTTTCTCTCCTGTGGCTAATGCACCTAATTATGAGCTGACTCTTTACTTGGTTCAGGAAGTGAGCTAATGTGAGATTTTCTCATGCACAAAGAGAAGAAAATGTACTTAAATTGCTCCTCATTCAGATTAAGGAAAACAAGAGGATTATAGCCCCAATCCTGCAGTTGGATCCGCCTGGGCAAACCTCTGATGGATCATGATCAGAAAAACCATCTTTACCTTCCAAAGAATTTACTTAGGCCTGGTCTACACTGCCGCTGGCAGCCGACGCGAGATATGCAAGCTACATAAAGTAAAGTTTTGGGGGAGGCGGTTTGATCGCATTGACTTCCAGGACTGATTGAGTGGTTCTCCACAACCCATTCAATCGATCCTGCTGCATCGATCCCCAAGTTGCCAGCACTTTAGACATACCCTTAGAGTGCACAGTGTTCAGGGACCCTTTTTTGTTCTGTGTTTGTAAAGGCTAGCATAATGAGGGCCCTGATCCATCAGTAGGGTCCATTGGAGCTACCTCAATACAAATAATACATCAGGCAATAATATCTCCATGAGTCAGTGCATGGTGATTCACTCTATCACATCCTGTATCTGAATCCGAAACACAAAGTGAGAGCTGCCTTTGGCAAGCAGGGAGATGCCTGTCCAGATAAAGATACACAGGAAATAGAATTATAATTATCTCATTTCTGCTATGTACGTCAGGAGTAGAACTTGAGTTAAATGTTGTGGGCTTCGTGTTTACCTTGGTTTCAGGTTTAAGTATGAACCCAGAACTTGTCCTTGGCACTATGAGGATCCTCCAAGGACAAATTCCATGTGACAGGGGCATGGGCAGTTTTGAATTGAATGGTGTTTCAAAGTTGTTTGGCTTCATTTGAACTGAAAAACTCAAAACCAGAATTAAGGAGTGCAAACCTATGTGAACGAAAACCTAAAGTGGGTTTGTTAAAACTCTGGTTCCTGGAAGACTGTTTTCATCAGTGGCTGAAAAAGGTTATTCTGTTTTCAAGTGGAGGATCATGAAAGAAATCAGTAATCACACCCAACAGGGAGCTGGGAGGAGGGCAACTGTCGGGGGAAGAGGGTGAGGGACAGGGGCTCCCATTGAGCACTCGGCCCCATTACTTCTATTCTCCCTTAAAACCTCTTTCATACCATGGGAACTCACAAGTCACTCTCCACTTTCAGTTTGGGTCAGTCCTTCCACATCAGTATGAGCCACGCAAGTTCCTCCATCTCACTGAAACTTGCCAAGGTGAAGGCAACTAAAATGGTATATACTTCGCATTTTTAGCGTTTCATTAATAGTTGATATCCATTAATGTTGTTGTTGTCACACTGTCTGGAGTGGCTCACAAGCGAGAATACCAACCTCAGGATAGGCTGTTAAGAAAGAAGCAAGGCACCAACCCCAAACTAGTTGTCACCAACAAAGTAACAAGGGTAAACTCCTATACAGCCTTAACATGGAGCCACACAGAGTCCCTTTGGCATTCCAATCTATCTTGCCAGCCAGGCAAACTTGACATTGTGAGAGATGGTAACTTTACCTCAAAGATCACAAAATACTCCGGTTGCTCCAACTCCAGAGACCTGTCACTTACCCCAGGTCAGTTTGCACCTTAGATCTCACACCAAAGGCAATGCTTGACCCAGCCCTGTCACTAATGAACTAAAGAGTTATTAAAAAGAAATGAGTTATTTACAAGGTTAAAGCAGGTAAGTATACACACACAAATGAGATACAATCTTAAATTCAAAAGGAAGTAGAAGGTTCTGTAATAAGCAACCTGTTATGTCCTTTGGAGCTAATCCAGGCCAAGGAGTTTGGGGATCTCTTGCTCATGTTCATAGACTTATAGAAGTGTAGGACTAAAAGGGACCTCCATAGGTCATCTAGTCCAGTCCCCTGAACTCAAGGCAGGACTAAGTAATAACTAGACCATCCCTGACAGCTGTTTGTCTAACCTGTTCCTAAAAACCTCCAGTGACGGAGATTCTGCAACCTCCCTTGTTCCAGTGCTTGACTACGCTGACAGTTAGGAGATAATTCCTAGTGTCCAACCGAAATCTCCTGTGCTGCAATTTAAGCCCATTTCTTCTTTCCTATCCTCATATCTTAACAAGACCAATTTTTGTCCTTCTTCCTTGTAACAACCTTTTATGTATTGGAAAACTGTTGTTATGCCCACCCCTCAACCCTCTCGTTTTCTGTTCTCCAGACTAAACAAACCCAGTTTTTTCCGTCTTTCTTCATATGTCATATTTTCTAAACCTTTAATCACTTTTGTTGCTCACTTCTGGACTTTCTCCACATTTTTCCTGAAATGTGGTGCCCTGGAATCTTTGCCCCTTGGAGTTCAAATAGCACAAAAAGTCCCTAATTTCTTCTGGTCAGAGTTCTTTATTCCCACCTCCTGAGAGTCCAAGCTGATGGGATGAGAGCTTCTACAGGTAACCTCTTCATGAGTGGGGGAGAAATCAACAAAATCTTTGTTCCACAATGGCCCATTTGGATTCAATAGTCCTTCCTGATAGGCAGGAGATAATGTCACTTGTAGGAACCCAGCATTTTGCATTAGATGATGGAGGTTTTTTTCCTGTGGTAAATTACATAGTTTCAGAACAAACATTTTACCATTATAGCACAAACACTTAAGTATTACCTTATAACATGAAATACAGATATTGTAAGTTGGATCAATATATGCAGCAGCCATAAAATCCAGACACACTCTTATAATACTCATTTCTATTTTAACTATACTAACCCACAAGTAAACCAGACTGGTTTCCAGCTATGCATGGTTCAGTGAGGCCTGGGATCTTGACATGAGCTGGCATCTGGTCTGCCAGCATCACAGTCATCTCTAGCACCTGGAGGTGAGGCCTGACCTAGCTCGCTTTTGATCATAGAGGACCATGATGTTAAGAAGAATCCCCAGCAGCTGAAGAAACTGATGTTTCTAAGAATCTAGGGCTTCCACAGCTGAAAATCCCAGCTTCCAGTTGGGGAGGAGTGGAGGATTCTTAGAAGAAAGCATCTACCCTATCCTACCATCCTCTTCTATTTCAGGAACTCACTGCAGGGCCCCTCATGTCAGGGGTGCTTGGTCCCCCATTTCCCCCATGCCAGGATCAACATTTGCTCCCTAATTCCCCTTCCCTGTTCCCCCTGTGCCGGTGTTCTATTCCCTCCATTCCTCTTTCTGGCATATGCCAGAAGCTCTGTAGGTCCCCCATTTTCCCCCTATGCCAGAGGGTCTGTGTCCTCTCCCATGTGTCCCTCCAACAATACCAGGGTCCCCCATTCACTCCCCATTCCAGAGGCTCATTAGTGGCATTGAGGGATGACTTCCTCCTATCAATGGATAGAGAATAGATGTCCATTCTCATCCTCCTGGACCTCTCTGCAGCATTCAGTGTTGTTGATGATGATCCATGCTGTCTCATCTGAGACACGTGGCAGGTATCCAGCATAATGCTTTGAGTCCTTCCTGGAGGGGACCCATCCAATGAAACCAAACCTTTGAAGTAGACCCCTCACTTGTGGGATTCCACAAGGTTCAGTTCTCTCTCTCTGGACCTTTTCAATACTTGCACGCATCCACTGGGTGAACTCATCAAACAGCAGGGACTCAAATGCCAGCAATATGATGATGACACACAGCTCCACCCATCCTTCCCTATATACAACCACACCACTACCACCAAGATGGCCCAGTGCTTGGATGAAGAACAGCTGGCTGGAGCTGAATCCAAGCAAGACAGAGGTGATGTTGGTGGGAAGAGGAAAGCATTTTGAAGGTTTACAGACAAAGAGCATTTGCATTTGGTTGAAGGTGCACACCCCCAATTAGTCAATTCCACCCGTAGTTTAGGAATACTCTTGAATTCCTCGCTGATGCTAAGTTCTTATATAGCAAATAATGTTTTCTACCATCCCTGGTTGGCTATGAGACTCTGTCATCTTAGAGGACAATGACCTGTCTTCAGTAATTCATGCTTTTGTCACCTCTCAGCTGGACTACAGCAATACTGAATACCTGGGCATGAATCCTTCAACACTTAGGAAACACTTAGAACACTGCATCACATGTGCTCAGCAGTACAGATTATTGCAAGCACATCACACTTTTCCTCCATTCTCTGTAGAGGCTTCCCATAGAATTTTGAATCAAGTTCAAGGTCTATGTCTTTATCTTAAAGGCACTCAACAGCTTGGGCCCAGGATATCTAAAAAGTCACCTAAAGCTCTGGGATGAAGTTCATAGTTGATAATTACCTTTGTCTGTGCAAGAGTAAGAATTTTCTTGGGAGGCCAGTCAGAGACTGTGTGTTGGAAACCGGAAGTTATTGTAACGTGAACACAGATGAATGAAAAGGCTCAGCCCGGTGACCTAGATATGAACTCGAGCTAAAGCAGAAGTGAGCTAACCACAAAACTGGTATAAAGCAGTTTGAAAGCAGCTCGAGTTGTAAACAACTAACCACCACTTGTAGTTTGATTGGATGCCAAAAAAGCACCAATAATA